>JAODKE010000035.1:6788955-6800807 GCA_026779605.1 Mormyrus hasselquistii | reverse complement strand
GAGCTATTAAGTTCTCCCCAAGCGAGCTTGATGGGCCGAATGGCCTCCTCTCGTTTGTATATTTCTTATGTTCTTATCACAGATTCTTTATTCACAATAATCATCCATCCATCATTCCATCAATTCTCTGAAACCGCTTATCCTATTCAGGGCCGTGGGGGGTCTGGAGTCTATCCTGGAGGCTACGGGCACGAGGCGAACGACCCAGGGTGGGGCGCCAACCCATCACAGGGCACACTCACACACCATCCGCTCTCTCACTCACTCCACTCACACACACACACACATACCTATGGGGAATTTAACCACTCCAATTAGCCTCAGCATGTTTTTGGACCGTGGGGGGAACCTGGAGGAAATCCCAGAACAACACAGAGAGAAAATGCAAACTCCACACACACGGAATCCTGACAGAGATTTGAACCTGGGTCCCAGAGGTATGAGGCGACATCACTGACCACTGCACTGCCCCCACAATAATCAATTAATAATTAATTAAACCTTATTACAAGTGGAATATGCAAGCGATCGTAGTCTTACACTTTGACCCAACCTCAGACTTACGTGTAATGCCCTGACTTCTTTGTTATGGTCTCTGTATGCAGAAAGCATGTATATGCTTCTCTCGACTGTTCATTTCACATTGACAGAGCTCTTTAACAGAGTATAATCAGACCCTAATTTTCATAACCTGAAGCATCTTTTGGACTATGAGCTGGACTTTAAACACCTAGTGATACAATGGGGGCTAATGATGACTCACTCCTGCTCTCCATCGGGATTAAGGGATTTTAATTGTTTCGTGATGCAGCTTGTTGTTACCATCAGAGAGGCCAACTCAAAGAATATGTGGCGGAAAGACAATCTAATTACCCACAACATAACTAATATTGCTTTTAATATTAAATGAAAAATCCACCCATATGGATTTAAATCTCTTCAGGCCACTTAGATATATTAGATTGTGAAGATTGTAGTGGAGCTGAAAGGTGCTGGAGGTATCTGCCCTGTTACAGACTTGAATCGCCAGTTGTCTTTACTGGGAAATGACAAAAATGATGTTACTTCATGTACTCTGCACCAGCAGTGATTTGCTATGCCTAGAAGCACAGGAGAATTAGAAGAGAGTCATTTATGAGTGTGGATCGATATTCTTCTATCAATATTGTGACATTGTTTCACAGTGTGTTTCAAAGGGCTTTAATAATATGTCGTCACATGCCCTCAACCCTCTGCATCACCTGCTTAATTTGTCGTCTCCGGTGCTCAAGTGTCGAACATTCTCATGTTTTGAGCACTCCCTCTTGACACCAATTCGTAATTTTTCCAAAAAAAAAATGATTGAAAAAATGCAAAAGGGCAACGAAATGATGTCAGGGCTCTGAGAAAATGGGAGGTAGAGATGGCACAGTTTCTTCAGAAGCCAGGATTTATTAGGCAGTACATAAAATCCACTCACTGAGCATCGTTGTGAAGAAAACCTGTTGAAGTATTCTTGCTCGTGACACATAAATTCAGTCGGTGCAAGGAGTCTAAAATAAAGAACTTTCTGATTCTTGGGAAGAGAATGTATTGCATAGGGAGGGAGGCTTAGAGAGAAATGAGTTATCATACCCATGGGGCATTGTGTGTTTTGTAGACTGATTCACACAGCATACCCAAACCCTACTGTACATCATCATGGCTCAACGGAGGCAAAGTATTTAATGGTCCAAACCTAGGCCACGAAGATCCCACAGATTAGGTGTTGTGTTAAGGATTTCGTTCCCGGGGCTATTTTTTGGTCCCAGGTCATAGTAAATGGATTCTTGTGCAGGGAGTCAAGTGAAACTAGGTGCCTGACTGGGATTTAGCTTGCCAGTGGGTGACTGAGATGCTGGAGGCTACGAAGGGATGCTGCACTGTTGAATACTAATCCCGTCAAGCTTGCTGGAGTTTGGCCCCAAACACTGCCTCCCTACTCACTCGAGTGATCTCACCTTCTTCCCAGGTTCAGAATGAGTGTATCCCTGCTACTTCGACTTTGACATTTTACAAATGGCACTTTGAATCCAATCCAGTTCTCGCAAGAGTACGTCTACTGCCCTTTGAGTATAGCTAATTTCGGCTCAGCTCTGAAGCTTTAATAAATGTGTTCCCCTTTTCGAAAACCTCTGACTGTGAAATCTGGCAAACAAAACAGAACTGTCATTATAAAACTGATATATGAAAGCTTCGCTTCTTTTGACTGCAGCTACATGACAAGTCATCTGGTGTCACCGAGCGAGCGAGAAACAATATTTTAGTTACCTATATTTGTGTTTAAGCGATGACAGATTTTTAATATCACCAAAACGGTACATCTTGAAAACAAAGCATTTGGAGAGGTCAGATATTTTTAACAATGTTTTCTTCTTGTTCAGGATCTTAGCTATGGATTTGGCAAGAGTAGCTAGATCCAATAACATGACACACAGCATTTCCTAGCCAACGTTAAGTGGCTCGCTTACAACAAAGCAGACATGTGTAATGAGTCATCATTGCAAGTTCATGATAACCATATCTATTTTAAAATGCACATAACTCTGGCATTTTCTTTTAATAGTTCTGGCTGCTGTTTCATATTTCCAAAGAAGTGCAATGCATTTCATTCCATTGTTGCAATGGAAGCTCTAGATCGTTGACTGTTTCAAATTGTTACAATTGAACCAGAATTGTACCCTCTGCTTCTATCAATAACCATCAAAGCAAACAAGATCCATTTAATTAAAAGATCAATATGTTTCTACCTGTAACAGGTGTAGCTGATATCAATTGCAGAACAGCTGCCTTGCCTTCTCCAAAATATATTTGGAAACCTCGCCTTCACAACCCATCACCTTTGTGTGCTAAAAATATTACCTCTCACATGGGCCATTAATTGTGTTTGTCACCTTCCATTCAGTGAAGGCATGGACCACAGCCCAGTTCAGCGCTTGATTCAATCCCTGAAAGAATAATGCCTGAAACAAGTGTAAGAAAAACAGAAAATTTCAGGAGGAGAAGGATGCGGCCCATCGGTATTTGAAATGGGAACAGAGATTGAATTGGGGCTTCTTCAAACAGCAATGCAGAGTAAAATTAAATTAGGTAAAGCAAGTAAACAAGTGACTCTAGTCATTGAAGAAACCATCCAAAACAGTGAGTTTTAGATGGTCAGTTTATAGCAGTTGCAAATTGCTGAGGCAATAAAAACACTTTCTCAAAACACCTGGTCTGAAGCAACAACAAAACAAACAAACAAACAAAAAAAAATTAACATACATCAGCAATACAGGCGATCAGGTATGAAGTCCATGTCAACAGATTGTTTGCTGGCTCCCAACGGTGAACTCAGGTTAGTGTTGATATCAGTCTTATGAACAGAAGTTTATTTTATTTTCCTGGCATCGCAACATCACCAAGGTTTTATAATGATACTCTATATAGAACTTGGAAACAACGTAACTCAGACCAGGAGGTCAATATCTTCAAGTGTTGTTTTGGGATCAGAACATTAAGAATGAACAAGATCATAGTTTTTTTTTTTCTTTTTTTTTTTTTTTTTAATCTTCTTGCTTTATGTTAGTGACACTGACTTTTGCACATAAAAATTATACATATTTATTTATATATATTTATCATTCTCTATTAACACTTTAGCCTAAGATGTATTTCATTTGATAATGGAAATTCCAACTAGATACTGTCAGTCTGTAAAAAGATGCCATCCTCAGACAATGACCAACATGAGACAGTGAATAAACACTTAGGAGATGGATTTGTACATCTTTGGAGGGAATTAAGCTCACAAAGATTTTGCCCTCCTGGTGTCATTCCAGTATACGCTAGCTGTAGCTTAATTCCATTAAAACACATTTAGAAACTAAAAACATTAACTAACTGGCATCAGGAGATAACGGATAACTAGTCAGAATGTAAACTTCACCTAAAGTTCCAAATTACCCCCAGGTTTGAACTGGAAATTACAATTTGGCACAGTTTCAGTAATTTTTTTAATATAAGCACAGTTATGAATAGACAGGATTTATGCAAATGTGGATGACAAAGTTGTATTTATTTTTGACATTTGATCATAAAAGAAAAAAAAATAAAAATCAAATATCTACATCTATTTTTCCCCCTTTTAGGCAGTGAAAAGGCATTTTCTTGACGAGTAGGGAAAGGTGTCCTGACTTAACTCTCAAACGGTTTGCAATGTCAGTATATCAGCCACAAACAAATTCATATTATCAGAACAAGCAGTACTGTTAGCTATGCCTTCCTTGGTGTTAGAACACTGGAACAGGACAAGTTGGTAATCTTTCCAAAGTTCCCCCCCCCCCTTTTTTTGTTTATATTTGACGGTCAAATGATGTTAAGAGCCACCAAAGATGCGAGTGGCGTCCGTGTAATATACACAATGCACCTGTATCTCTGTAATGTATATCAAATACTTTACAACAAAGAATAAAAAAGTAAGAATTAAAAAAAAGAATGGAAAAAAGTAAGAGGTGGTGGTTAGATGGAGCCTCCGGTTCTGTGGAACCGCTCCACAGTGTGCAGACTGAAGCTTTGATTCACAGCAAAGTGATAAAACGTGACAGGCTGTTCCCTTCACTTTTGTAAACAACAGTCTTTTGTTCTTGTGCTTGCTTGACCCCCTTATTTCTCTACTGTCCCACCAGTTCACTCTGCCTTTCCTTCCTCCACAATCTAAAGACTAGCAGCTTTACGTTTCCCTTACGCTGAAGGCCAGAGTTTCGCTTTCTAGACGACTCTCTGCCCGTCTGTCATCGTTCATTCAGTCTTTCTTAGTGTCTGTCTTTCCCCTTCTCTCCCATCTCTCTCTCTTTCTCTCTCAACCGCTTCTCCTTTGAAACCTACCCGGATCTTTCCGCAGAACGAGCTTTGACGAACTAAACTGACTTAAAAATGTCTCGTGGTATGCATGCACATGCACGGTCGACCCCGCCCCCCATTTCTGTGCTCTGTCGTGATTGGACGCTGGCCCCTAGACCCAGGAGTCTGGAGAGGCAGGGTAGTGACTAGTTTCGTAATTGAGTTCACTGTAGGGACGAGCTGCTGAGTAGAAGTCCACATAATTGCCCGTCGACTTCAGTCCCAGGTGCATATTTAAATCTGTGGCGGTGGGCGGGGGCCGGTGGTGCACTTGATCTTCAAAGAATGACTCCTCAAAGTTCCTCGTGGAGTTTTGAAATGGAGGGAACATCTCATAGTCCTTCCGGACGCTCTCCTGAGGAACGGGCTGGACGGGGACCTGCGAGAGACGAATGGCCATGAGAAGCAGCCAGAATCAATCAGACCTCAAGACCCCAACAGCAAAGCCCAGCAAAGACTCCTTTCCTGAGTTATATTCAGTGTGACCCGGGTCCCACTAATGTCCGACTGAGCTGGTACTATCGCATGGCAACTCAGTTATGCTCATTTTGAAGTCATAGAATGCAGCTGCTTCCACAAGGCTGTGAAAGAGTTTAAATTTACATCTCCTCGTGTGCTGCTGTAATTAACTTTAACGGTAACCTTGCTAATTAGCATATCAACCAGCATGCTAATTTGGGGAAGGTGCTGGGAAAACAGGTAACCTGGGTTTAGGCAAAGAACTTCATGCCAGATGCTGGAGATTGTCTGCAACCTTTAAAGACAGAGTCAGTCCCATCGTAGTGTCGTGTTGAGCGATGCACCATAAAACAATCTTGGCAGATGCCCCAAACCCCGAATTAAACAAGTGACCGTTAAAAAATTGTCAGCCAGGGCAGCAGATGTTCTGTATCCATGAAACAAGCAATTAAATGCGACTGGCGAGCATGAACACACGGCTGTGGTTGATTAATATGAGCTTGAAGCACATGGAATGTTTAACGACCCCCCTATAACACACGACGGACATTGTACAGTAGCTAACCTCACACAAGCTGGACATACGCGATCACCATCAGGGTCGGACATCAATCCAATGTGTCTGAAACACATTCCCTCATGTTTTAGATATGTCAATATGTGGATATGGAAGCCCGATGGAGACATAACACATAAGGTCTCAATATTACATAAAGTGTCTGAATAACTGATGTTATTTTTCTCCACCAGTGATGTCTTTTAACAATGTGCAACACTTGCATATTCAGGATAGACACTTTATTCTTAAATCGGCCAGATTTCTGACAGAAAAAAAGACAAAAAACACCTGGGATTTCGAAGTCCCAGACAGAGTTTTGACAGTGTGTGAAAGTTATTGCCGAGGTTTATGTAACTTCGAGCACTTTGACAGAACAAAAAGATGCCGGGGGTGGGAATCCTGGCGTGAATCCGCCGGCCCTTTCATCCCGCAGAAGCAGCTCGCTTGTTATCTGTTTTCAAGAACGTTTTTTTTTTTTTTTAACATTAAAAATATTTTTACCTTAGCTATCAGCCTATGTATCACAGAATGATCTTTTCCGTTTTCTGCAGGAGCACAACAGCATCGCTGCAAGACTTACGCTAAGCACGAGTAAGAAACGGACGTGCCAGCTAACACCGACAAAAGACACGTGCGTACTGTGTAATATGTAAGACTAAGCTCCGTCATTTCACCTTCATGTGAGATTACTGTCCCAGAAACAAACATGTCATTTCTTTACCTTGTATTGAAGTAGGCCATCATTGCTGACATGATTACGTTATCCCTTTAAAGCACAGGCCTGACTAAAACAGCACTGCGGATAACTGGCCACCAACTGATAACATTTTGGAAGGCACTTATCGGACTTGTGGGTTTTAAGCTAGTTAGAATTGGGTTACAAAAGAACCCATAAATGTAGAATTTTTTGGAGGGAAAAGACATTGAATAATTTCTTATCATACCAGGAAGATTGTGCTATCTAAAGTGGCTTTATACGATAGTAATATTCATTTTCACACCGAGTTAATATTACAGATCCATCCAAAGTTTTTAACATCTTAGTCGTTTTTTATTGCCTATATTTACTTTTTCATATCATACTATGAATACATTGATGTCATTCAACAGGAAGGGGGAATTTTCTTTGGAATATAGTGCCCAAGATTTGATTCCTTGGAGATCCTCACCGTGCTGCTTTTCACGTCTTCGTTAGGAGTTGCGAATGAATTCCGGAAGAGTGTTGAGGTCCCACTCGAGATTTGAACTGGAGGATGAAACAAGGATAAGTGGGTGAGTACGCACCTACAGTCTGGCAGCCCGGGAGCCGTTTGGCAAACGAGAGCGTGGTGGAGCTTTTCTCTACATCAAGACTCACTCTGGGGCTATGCTGTGGCAGACAAAAGGTACAACTATGACCATAAGAAGGCCAACAGGGAAGGCAGAGAGGATGTGTGCATCTGCATGTTTACTTTCTAGAATCCCTGCCACTAACTATATCAAAGCTACTCAGTGTCTGTAAGAGGATCAGCAGATGGTAACCGATGGAAAGTACCTCCACGTCAGGAATAATGAGGACCTTCAATGGAGTTTTTATACTCTAATGTGGTGGCACAGGAGAGGGGAAAATGTGATGACCCCAACACATGCTGACATTGATGTTTTACTGTGGGTTTGCCAATTCATTCAATTACAAATTAACAAGATGAAAATTAAGAATCAATTTTACTAGGGAACTTTAAGCAGTCTTTTGAGATATCTCTCCTCAATGTTTGGTAGCATTAGTCAAAACCAATGGGTGGCAAGGTGACTCAGATCCCCAGAGCTGGGGGTTTACACCCCATGCCCACTCTGTGTGTCTGCAGTTTGATGCTCTCCTCACGTTCTGTTGGTTTCTTCCAGGTCCTCCAATTTCCTCCTGCAGTCCAGGTTGGCTAACCCGCATCTCTAAATTCCCCATATCGTGAGTGCATGCATAGATATGCTCTTTGATGGACTGGCATCCCACCCAGGCTGCACCCCATACCACACGGAACAGTCTCACAGGGACCCTGTTCTGAATTAGGAGTTACAAGATGGATGAATGGATGAATAGTCCTAATCAGTGAAGTGGTCAGTTCTGATATATATAGTTTGCTATAGGAAATGGATTCATGGTGTGTCCGCCAACAGCTATTACTAAGTCATCTACTACGTCCAGACTATTCTTGTAAGAAATTCAACTACGGTAGGATGTATATTGAATCTGAGTGCACTGTGGACAATAGTGGGCAAAGGGTTCAGAACTGTTTGGTAAGTAACGTGATCTGTATTCAGCTTTCAAACCAGCTCAGCTCGACAGGAACCAGATTGCATTCTTGTAGTATCAGCGTAACCCCTGTGTAAGGCAAGACCTCAGCATACTAATATATTCAGTAAAAGGGTCATTTCCTGTTTAAGGTAGGGAACTAGCAATAATATTTGTTGTAGTATGGGGCATCCTTGCCTAACTGTACTCCTCCCTCAACTCCATACTTCAAATATTTATGAAATCCCCTGGTCTGTAAAGACTCCTCTTTGTCCTCTTATCCAAAGGCTGTCTGTATATTTAATGTTCAAACAATATCTTCTTAAAATATTCTACCTGCAGTCCAGCACCCTTCATAATCAACACGATCATCTGAGGCTTCTTCTTAAACTGATCACATGAACTGAAGTATATGTATGGTTGCCAACTTTGGTCTGCTGGTTGGCGTGAGATTTTCAATTCGAGAAAGTCTACACAAGCATTTACATGTACAGTATGTAACAGCTTTATTAACTTGTAAATAGTCTGTAGGGTTTGCAGACTACGTCAACGTTTTTGATGTAGCTAATTTTAGGTTGATAACGGAATCATATAGGTCTGCTGTAAGATTTCTTGCACGAGCGTAAGTCTGAAAGTGTGACCATCACGCCAGATACGTGACAGTTGGCATCCCTGTTTGTATTCATAAATTAGCAAGCAACACCTTCCATTTAAAACAAATATTTCTCCAGACATTCACTTAAGCATATGACATAGAAGGCTACTATACGCAATGACACAAACACCTGTCTGATCACCTGCCACGGGGTCCTTCCTGGAGGTGTGGTCGGCTTTGTTTCCATGGAAACCAGCATTTGTCGCAGTCGACTCAGGGTCCGCCTTCCGTTCCTTGAGACTGATCACCTCCCAGGGAGACGCCGGAGCACTTGCTGGAGTAACAAACGAGCAGATCAGCTGATGCGCTCAGAGAGAACGCCCCACCCCACCACGCTTCGTCCTCCGTCGCTACTGCTGGATATATTTAACCAACATGCTGCAAGGCTTAAAACATTTATTTTCTATGCAGCACAGGCAAGGCAGCATCACAAAACACCCCAGATCACTACAACATCTGTCGTTTTCTGTATGCCTCAAGAAATAAAAATGCATTTTGTTCCTAAAACTGTATGTTTTCTAAAATAATCTCACCTACCAAACTTGTTAAAAACTCTTTGCATCTGCCAAACTTACAGTCCAGTTGATGCATACAGAAGAGCAGTGGAATATACTTGCTAAGATAAAAATTAACAGCACAGGTCCTTTTGCAGTACAGCTACTGTAGTCCTCGACAAAAAGGCAATAACTATACATGAATACGGACAAATCACCCTGTTGAATTTAGTCAAGGACCACGGAGAGCAGTTTTATATGTTTTATAAGAGCAAGGTTTTATGCTTCATAAACTAATGACTCTTCCTGGTTTAGTGTTTACATCCATAGAGGACCTGAGCATCAGACGGAAGGCAGAGAAACAGGGATGCTGGGGAATCCCCCTCAGCCCGGTGACCCTCTGCCTCCCCTCCACGCCAGAGGTTTTCCTTCGATTAACCCCCCATAGGTGGTCTCAGTGGGAATTGTGGTCACATCTCCTCTTTTCAAATCTTCTAGAGTATGGTTAGGATAAGCGTACAGTCATACGTACTTGATAGCAAAGTACATGTGATTCACCCAACAAATTAATCAATAATCAAACCACGAGATATTTTAGGATTGCAGTGGGCTGTGTTGATCAGGTTATTGGATTGAGAAAGCTGACTCCATTTAGTTGAATCTTGATAGAACCCTATGTAAGTGTCAGCCTCAGAATAAAGTGGATGTTTTGCCTTAGGGATTGCACGGTAAACATTTTGTTTTCGAACATCCATATCCACTCAAGCAAGCTGCTCACTACTTATCATCCTGGTGATAAAACAGCAAAAATTTATCGCATTTATTCATAGTGAAATCTGTAAAATTAACAATAAAGAGGATTTTATGTGTCCAAAGACTGGGCATGAGAGGCACTGTAAAATGTAATTAACTGCAATCAGAAGCTCTGGCATCAGAGATGATGCAGCACACCATGAGGCCTCCATGCCCTCCATAAGCAGAATATGACAGCTTCAAGGCAACGTCTTTATCATTACTTGCTTCACGACTGTCAGATTGTTGTCCGGCTGATGGCCTCAGCACGCATTTATAAGAACCCTCTGTTTAGAGACTGGCTTTATTACTGAGTTTAATGGCTCCCAAATTCAGCTGACAAAAGAGGTTTCCTCCTGAGGCGACTGCAGCTACAGTATCTACAGCAGATTTTATTACGCTCGCTTCAGGAGCCTGACTCCTCCAGATTGATTTAGATGGCTTTCATTGTGAGGCAGCTTAAACCCCAGGGCAGTCTGGGAATTACTGCTCTCCCACCAGGGGTCGTGAACCTCCACCGCCACGCTGCAGGGATCTCTGCAGGGCTCTGTTCAGGGCAAGGACCCCACGTGGCTCTGATGACAACTTCAGAGCCCCCCGGTCTGCCCAGGAGGTTGTGTGATTGAGGCTCAGCATGAGAAATCAATTTTGGCATTTATCCCCTGGCTCAATTCAATTTCTGTTGACCAATATCGAGGTCATCTCTAAGAGCAACGAGACAGCGAAAGATTTTCAACACTCAAAGTTTCCCCCCCCCATTTCCCATTACTTATGCTCTACTCCGCTGTTCGCTTTTTCCTGGAAATAGTACATCTCTGAAGTCAGAGGGACACATCCAGCACACCTAATTAAGCTGCTTGTTCAGAAAGGTTAACGCTTCATCAAAGCCAGGATACAATTTCCATAGCGGCTTCCAAGAAAAAAGAGGAGTCATTTTGTTGAAAATGACAGAAGGGATTCGGCCAAGTGGTAAGCGCCCATTCCCACTTAGATGCTAGCTAAACCCTGGACATAAAATAATCAGCTAGCTGACAGCCACTTAGTCGCTAGCTAATGAACGGGACGGGCCCCCACTTGAGGGACTCGCGATGGAGGGACTATATCCATGGCACATCGGTAGAGAGTGAAGCGGCAAGTGCGTGGCGGATTTTGGGGATTACTGGTAGCATGCCACTAGCTTTCCCGTCGTAACTAACAAACGCCTGTGGAATAGCGACTTACGAAGGAGGTGACCGTAGAAAAAGAACAGCTATGACAGCGGTGGGTATTACGGATGCTGTGGATATCTGTGTTCAACCAGGAGCCGGTCTGCCTCTCCCCGACCTGAGGGCCATCGGTCTCAAGGTGCAGCCCAATAATTACACCCCCGCTGTGTACTATTTAACGGTGAGCAGCTGCTACAGTAGTGGTGGTCTTGTTTGCTCCAGGGCTTGAGACAGATCTTTCTGGGATACTGCTAATTGCGAGCTGTGGGCACTCCTGTGGGGGCTTCTCATCTTGCCCCGTCACCCCTCAGCAGACCAAGAGATTTAAAACAAAACGTTATAAAGGAGTCCCTCGGCAGGTTATGCGTTTCTTAAGTTGGGCATTTGAAAAATAAGCAAAAGTCAAGTCAAAGATTTTTTCACTCGTCTTTTAATATTGGAGGCGGGGGCGGTTCTAGACCATTTCAACCTGGGGGGGGGGGGGGCAGACTGGGGCCAGTTGTTCTGTAAGGGGTCCAGATAG
>JAODKE010000035.1:6776578-6788855 GCA_026779605.1 Mormyrus hasselquistii | reverse complement strand
GGGGCAGACTGGGGCCAGTTGTTCTGTAAGGGGTCCAGATGCATTTGACCTTAATGTCTTCCAAGTATTACTCACACCATAGATTGCCAGCATTAAAAAGCAAAAGACAGTTTTGAAAGTTATTTATGCACAAAGTCACATTTTACACTTTTTACAAATATGCAACTCACTATGATTTCTTGTTTAGACTGTCTTCCTTCCACTAGCTTGATTATATTTTTCTGTCATTAACTTTGCTTTTCATCAACTAAAGCAACTCGACCACCCAACAACTGTGTTAAGAGTCCATCAAGAAAATGTCCTTACATGTACATTTGTGTTTTGCCTGTTCTAGTGCACAAAATAGAACTAGCCCTGATGGGACATAGTCCTGACCCATAAGAGTGTCCTTGAGCAGATTCTGGTGTTTACCAGGCCCATTTTGTTAACTAATTTCCTTCTCGAATAAAGTGATTTCTGCCAAGACTGCCTACCTCATAGCGAAGAGCTTTGAAGAGTGGGCACTGAGGGGCTACAGACATTTAAAAGCTCGATGAAAGTAATTACCTTGAATAAGACTAATTTACCTGAAAGATGAGAGCACAACGGCGATGCGACTGACCTGATCGATTGTTGGGGGAAGTCCGGACGGGGGAGACAGAGGGAGTACGAGAGGAAGAATACGGTCTTTGTCTGTCTCTTTCTATTGTTGAAGAAGAGCCCAGAAAATGATACTGCGAATAGCCATCCTGCAGAAAGACAGATGCACAGTTTAGCAGCTGGGCAGCACTGCGGAGAAGAAAAAAATGTTTTTATTTATATATAAGAGAAACTTTAACTGGAAAGGAGTATTTTCTCTGGACACTGCTGCATTTCATTCTGTCTATCCAGAATGCCTCAATGATTCAGACAAGAGAAAAAGAAAATTTACTGTGTGTAAATCACTCTGGAAAGATTAAATATTTAGCCATCTAGCTCATTACACACTGTCTGCTTTAGCGGTACAGCTCACAGAAGAGGTATCTTCAAAGGGATAAATCCTGGCTGAAACAGATATAGGGCCCTTAAACTGAGACCAGGAACAGAAGTCAGGAAGAACAAGCCGCTCTCCTTCAAAAGGCAGCTCAGGAGGTCACAGCGGAACCCGATTCCAAACTGACAGCTTGCACAAGGAAGACTCACGTGTGATCTGAGCGGCGGCCTAGACATGAACTGTAAAAAGATCACTGACAAGATGCTGTGCTACTCCCAGAATCCACCAGTGTGCCTCACGCTAGCCCAAACCTTGGTTAGTATGCAGCGGTCTGCAGACCCAAAGTACATGAATCTCACGGTATGGACGCTCTCATCTAGGGGCGGGGTTAGTGGGGAGGCCTGTCCTACGGAGCAACATTCGCCCTCAGAAACTGACTCTAAGTGCCCCGGCTAATGAAAATACTTTTAGAGCTAATCTTTTATCAAGGCTGTATAAACACAAAGTGAAACAGCCTACAGCTCAGCAGGCCGATAATTGATGTGCCGGGAGAGTTTACTGCTCTTCGGAGAGAAGGCTGCAGGAATACAGGGGCTTAATTCAGACCTGAGAGCGTCCACAGCGCGCCCAAGACCCAAGTCGAGCAGGCTGATTCCAAAAGCCTGGCAGATGATGCTTGGTCAGAGAAAAAAAAAATGATTAAATCAGAGCTGGACGTGCATTTGTTTGTTTTACAAGCAGCATTTCCTGCAGTTTGATTTATAACTTTAATGTCTGCTGAAAGGGATTTGCTCTTTTATCCTGCAATAAAGCAAAGGTATAAATCTGATACAGAGTAAATTAAAGAGCCAGGATCTATCTGAGTAAACACCGCACCAGACAAAAGAAAGGGATTGTGGGTATGCTGTCCTCATTGAAGGACGGCAACAACATATGGGTACACTTGGGTATTAACACAAAGATAAATCTATAGTGCAGAGAAGGGTGCTGTCCAAATAAGTGAATTTGAAAGTCATTATACTGGAATTGGAATAGCTGCACGCGTTCACCACGTTTGGAGCACTGACATTCTGACAATGCATACATGTGAATGTTAAAACTGCAGTGCTTTTAGCCTGGGAACAGGCAAAAATAAATCTACGGTGACATGATTTGGGTTAGAATACTCCATTGAGAATAGGACACCAATTAGGTTTCATTTTCTAATACATAGTAGCCCGCAAATTAACCATTTTACATTACATTGTAATAGTAATGTGGCTTGTTCAAGACTATAACCTAACCCTAGTGCCCAATGAGTCTTTAATTCACACAGATTTATTAAAATGAGATGCAGGCAATGGTAACATGAACACAAAGCATTTAAAGACCATAAGTTGTGGTTTAAAGAAAGAAAGGAACAAACCAGATGTGTGTGAGACACAAATCTGTCAGGAGATTTACAAAGCTACTAAAATGCTATCTACTTTATAATACATGGTATAATACATCTTCAGTATCACCACACAGCACAAATGAGACCTCCTGTGGTTCCTCTGTGACACAAAGGGGGCCATAAATGCAGGGCTCTGTGCCTGGTGACACAGCAGAGCTGAGAAGTGCCTTGCTTTAAATATTCCCTCTGCTGTCACCTCTGTGACATTTTCAAGGCCTTGCAGGTGAGGAGATATTACAGTTGCTATGCGACTGTTGTCCTGGTTATAAACGAGTCTTATATAGGTATATGAAAACCATAGAATTCAAATTCAAAGTCAGATAAGTTTTAAATAAACCTTGTGAGAAACTGTATGCAGAGAACAGCTGAGCACTTTGATGGATTTAGTCTTATAAAATCAAAACATTTCCTAAAAAGCCGAATTCCAGATGACTACATGGTTTGACGCACAACAGTGGGCAGGGGTGGTGCTAGATTCTGGGCCCCATGAAGACATATGATTTTAGGTCTTCAACCCAGACCAACCCAATGATAGCTGTGGAAAAATTAAGAGACCACTACTTTTAAACAAAACTGCATTTTTAAATCCTTGTTTAATCGTGGTTCTGCTGGCAGATGGCTACGCCGAGTGGCAGGTTCAAAATTTTCAAGACCGTGGACACAAGACTAAAGTGAAGCAGGGGACATTGGGAATAACCAGGAACCAGCCAGGTAAAGGGCGGAATGCCAGAGATGACCGTTAACTTATCCAACAGTTTCTCATGAATCACAGGATGACATCAAGTGACCTTCAGAAGGAACAGGAAACATTAAGTACAGGTGTGAAGTGCACTGCTAGGATAGTCTGTAACAGGTTTCAAGAAGCAGGGGCCGAAGTCCTATAAAGCAAAGAAGAGGCCCTTTATAAACAAGAAACAGGGAAGAGCTGCCAGGCTGCAGTTTGCAAAAAAAATATATATTATTCACAGACGCACACCCATAAATTGAGAAATGAATAAACAAAAAAATATTTTTAGAGTCTGTGTTAGTCAGGGGCCCTTGGAATGGTTCTAAGTCCACCCCTCCCCCCCTTTGTAGCAGCCCTAACAGCAGGGGACAATGAGGACGGTCATTCATCTACCCCCATTAATCAGCACTGAAAAAAGTAGCGTTTAGCAGTAGTGGACAAGAGACGCTTGGCTACCATATTCCTGGCTGAAATCCCACAAGCAGAACTGCCCTTGTGCCCAGACAAGACATGCAACTGAACAGCTCCAGAAAATACCTAGCTGTAAAAAAAGCAAGACAGAGAGTTATGGATGCTTTGGAAAAACAAGCCTGGAGAGTGTTGGTTGTGCTTTCGTACTGCAGACTTCCTTGATTTTTTACATGACCAGAGTCAGCGCTGAAAGGGTTACTTGGCCAGCAGTGTTACACAGTGCGTGTTATTTTAGCAATCTGGCCCTCTTACACAGCTCGGGAAGTGCTCATATCCGGAAGGTTCTGCAACAACCGTGTTTCTTAGCATGTCAGAAACTGATCTGTCCATATGAACACTTAATCAAATTAACAGTGTGCAATTACTGAGTGGTTTGGATCAAGATTATTACTACTAATAAAAGCAAACACTAAAAGACAGAAAGATAAAAGACAGAAAAAGAGCTAATAGAAGAAAATTCCTGAAAAAATATATAACAAAGCTTTTTTTCACTTTTGTGAAAAATTAACTTAGGGTAAAATATTGTCTACAAATACGTACAAAGATTAAAGTAATGGCTGTCAAAACAAAATTACAGTTGTCAGACCCATTAAAACTGAAATAAAAAATTTAAATTGCATAGAAATAAAGACCCAACATCTGTACACTAAAATAACCACAATATATTTATCGCTTTATGTTTATTTGGCACTACGGCCTGCAGAAAGTATATAAGTATAAATTTTAATATTCTTTGTACACAAGAGAATAAAAAACAACACTGAGAGCAATGGTTACACAAGCGCTAATCAGCAGATCGCAGGCATACAAGCGCTGAAGTATTATCCTTTGCATATATCACAGGGAACTTGCCATAATACATACAAACAGCCACAGTGCAAAAACTGTGACGTAACCGAGTCACTTTCCATGAACATGATACTGTTAAAGGTGGCAGGGGACCTGGGGATTGCAGGCACCAAATACTGTTACGTGGTTCCACAAACACGGACAGCGCATCCCAAAGCATTCTCCACCTCGAACATTCCTTGCGATTTCAGCTGCTAAGCAACAGCAAAAGGCTCTTTTGCGCATCACGTGGTTCATATCACGGGTCGATCGATCTCCCAGAAACGGTGCGTTGACCGGAAATCGACATGACCTGCAACGTGTGAAGCCGACAACCTGGACTGGATGTTAGCCGGGCCGCAAATGTCTCCGCGATAAAGTCCTAGGGACACAAAACCTGATTGGAAGTCCTGCCGGCTTCCCGCTCGTTGAGAGATTGGCAGCTCAATTCCAGTGCATCTCTCATTGAGACATTTATATCACTCTTGGGTTGAGTATTATCTCAGGCTTGGGAAAATCACTGAATTTAGCAAGAGGTCTCGTGTGAGTTGTAAGCTGGTATCTGCCTGAAGCTGTCAGGTTTTTCACAGAGTCCTCGACCCTTACTTCTCCCGACTGGGTACATGCATAATTCTGATTTATTTACATTACGCTTCCTTCTTGACTTGTACAGCTTTGTCCGATGAAATTAAAGGGCCCCACTGCATATCTACAGTACAAGATTATAATATGAAAAATCACCTTCGCCTGATGTCTAATAAAGAACATTTTATCAAACGTTATCTGAGTAACTGATAAGGCATTGTAATGCAGAATGGCCCCTCAATAAGATTGATCAATGGATAGACTTCAGTATCTAATGACAGAACCAAACATAGAAACTCAACGGTGAGAGACAGATATCAGAACAGTTTCTGGAACAATGTACATGTAATATATAGTATTAATTTATACTGATTATTTTCATAATTTTTATAACTATTAGGACATTTTGGGTAATTTCTTCCAGTTGTAACAAACATAAACATGCCTTATGTAATTCTGTGTTTGTAGAGATTTTGGGATGTGTACCTTAGACTGTATTTCCTCCAGCTCAAATAAAGAGCTCGACTGTGTCTTCTGGAAAGACGGTTGCATTCTCTGGCCGCACACAGCTAAAGCTCACAGCTAGACATTTTCTGCTGCAACAACAAGCCTCTGTGTCCTCATCTCCATACCCGTGCTTTGCATTTTTCGTCTGACAGGACTCCAGCTTTCACTACCAAGCTTATTCATCAGGTACAAGGCATAAACACAGTATGTACCACAATGAAATGTTTACTTCTCCGGGCAATGTAAACACCGTATAAAGAAGGATACGACATAAAAGCCAACATAAACAGTTAAATAGTCAGCAAGTTTGAACATTTAACCACACGTTTTAAAGAGTAACATAACAATAATGTAAGAGTGAATGCAATTGTTTTTGTGCTACTGACGCAAACATATTTGGTATGTTAACCATTAAAGTTGAATCAATTAGCCGAGTAAGAAAACAGATGTGTCAAGTCACAATCATCTTGGCTTTTCTTGCCTGGAGCGTACAGGTAGGCGTCTCCACACAGAAAAAAATTCTCATTCTGAGTTCATACGGTAGAACAGCATGAAAGAGAAAACACAAATTTGTTCTAGGATGGCAAGAGTAATTATCCAGGTTAGGGATGAAGGAAGGTCAGTGTGACAAATGCTACTTTCCGAAGCTGAAGAGCAACCGCCTGCTAAATTGGAACCAACAATAAACATCTAAAATGCAATCAGTCTCGCCACAGTGTCAAGCAGGGCGTCAGACAGACCTTCTTTGCAGGAGTGGCAGGTTTTCAAACACAAATCACGACAAGATGTGGTAGGCAGCTTCAGCAGAGTGTCACAGTCTTGTAATTAAGATTCAAGACTATTACTACACATGTGGAATGCATATCCAAATTAAGTAATTTTTCACACAGACATAATATAACAGCGTTTCGCAGCACAACACACCTTACGGGAATCATAGCATCTCTGCTAACTATCAGTTGAAAAGTAGCCACTCTTTGTTTATCATTGAGGAGCAGTGAAAGGAAGGAGCTCAGCTAAAGGCCCCTGACCCCGCTGAAGGTGCGGAGACCTATCTGGCCTCATCTAACTGGTTAAGAAGACAAAAGAAACGAGAACTGGCCACTGAAGCTCTCACTGTTGACTAAAATAACTATGTCAAATACAGTAAAGGTCAATTAAAGATGCTCCTTCTGAGTGTTCTCTCTACGTTTTGTGCTGTGCATCGAAGGCATAATCACAACATCCTATCCTGCACTTAGTTTTGATGTCTGTGCATATTAGTGATAAATGGTTAATGAGTGTTACATTTCATTATTCATCTAATATAGCAGTCAGCCCATTACCTTTTGAGCTGTGAAACATTTGCACAAAAATAAATTTTTTGAACTAAACCCTGGGGAAATAGAATCAATACCAGAATTCATCCTGTGTTTATTATCTTCAAAATACAGCGGCTAACACTGTGTGCTAATCCAATAAGGTAACTGCAAAAATCTTTGACAACTCTCAAATAATCATGGACTGAAGAGGTGTTGGTGATAGCATGCCTGCAAGTTTAGTTTCAATGGGTCAGGCGATATTCTCTACTTTAATGTCATCTCAGTTGACATTTATCTGGCTCCGTGGGCTTCACATAAGCAAATGTTACAAAAAACAACCCCACTGCAAGCTGAGTACTCGAAACCGAAGAGATAACAAGACTGTACCAGCAACATACGCTTGACCTGTGTGGGCAGCATGAAAGCACTGCCCATCTCCCTACAACCGCGGCCTTGCTGTGACACGAGCATTTTCATATATTTATGTAAGGGGGATTAGCATTATTAGTACAGCACAAGACTGCGGTCTCCTTAGAACTTTTAACCCTTTCCTCACCCTTGACCTTAGCCTTTGGGAAGAAACATAATTCTATTACTTGACTCGTATCCATCCAGTTGTACTTTACTGTGTAAAATATGACTGTGCTTTGAAATTATTTACCATTCCATCATGAAGTTTGCTACGGTTAGTAAAAACAGACGGTTTGAATAATTTCATTTATACTGAATCAGAAATGACACATAAAATCTGTTTGGTCAAGCAGACTTCATTGGCAAATTTGATGCTTGCAACAAATTTTGTTAAGTATACTTTTTTAAGAAAAGTATACTTAACATGATAAATTATATAATTTAGTAACAAGTGAATATGAAAGTGCATATTAAGGTTAAATATAATTCATGAAGTACAAAAAAATGTATGGAAATATGGTAATGTATGGGTACAAACAGCATATCGATGTTTGTTTTGTCTATTATGCTCTTCGAGTGAACTACACAAGAAAATACTAAATGATTTTGTCATGAACTTATACATTTATATTTTCTTCATTCAAAGCGACGTACAAGCAAGGCAGGTGGTACATTACAAGCATTTGTTACTCCCCCAGTTCATAATTGTACTATTGCATTTCCCTCAATATAGTGTAAGAGAATGGACAGGTCTGTCTTCCAGAGCACCTTAGATCACTTAACACATGTTTTATTAGAAACCTAAAAACCAAACGGCAACATGCATAAACTAAAGAAGCCTGGTTTATTTGCAAAAGTGGCTCCCTTTCTTTTGGACATGTGAATTAAAAAGCAGAAACTGACCGAGCTAATAAACAGCACAAAGTTAAATTGAACTAACCTGAAGGAAAATATTGGTGTATTTGCACGAGAAAGTTAAGAAGTCAAAATTATTCCTGAAAAAGGTGTTTGGCAAATTAAGAAATGTAGATGTAAAGATCTCAGCAAAAGCAGCAGGGCAAAGCTATTCCTGGCAATCTGAAGAAGGTTGCTGGTTTTAATCCAGAGGGACCCAACCCAATTTAGCCTGATGTCACATACAGCTGCATCACTGGATATACAACAGTTGGCTATGTAACCTTTCGGTTCTGCCAAGAAACTACATTATTTAATTACGCACAAGAACACTCCCTGATTCGTTTTTTATTCTAGAAAATGTTAGATGATCTTCTGCATGCAAAGCTTTTAAACCTTTATTTTGAACATGTGATGAATGTCTTGATGATTTAGATCATTGTATTTGTATCATTAACCCAGTGTCATTCAAAAGTGCATCCAGAAAATACTGGAACTTGTGTTTCAAAAGATGCATTTAAAAAAGAAACAATTTACCAGTTAGTTTTTGTAAAATTTCACAAAATCTCACAGGAGAAATTGATTTTCATATCCTCCACACTATTATCTAGGACACAAATGCAACAGGAGATTCTGTGGCTACTGATTGATTCAAGAAAATCCACATCAATTTGTTTACTTTTCAAATAAGCAGCAAGTAATGTGTTTGAAGTTAAATATTTCAAAGGAAAAGCTATGAAATACGGTGGGAGCACATCACTGGAAAATTAAGGTCATCTTTTCATCAAAAACAAACCAACAGGGAGTGAACAGAGACACATGATCAAGGACGCAAACAAATGCCAATCGATCAAACAACTTAATAGATATTTCTCCAACGGTTTTACTTTTCAACAGACCATTGATTGCTTAGTGTAAATGCAATAAACCATAAACTGAAGCTGCCACAAAGAAAAATGAAAATATAAATATTTAGGCTGAACATTTCAGTTGTTCTTTGTTAAATGAGCACAGAAACAGCATTATACAGAGAAGAGGTGTTCTATGCCGTCATAGGCCTTTTTCACATTACATTAGATTACATTATGTTCTAGATATGTTCTAATATCCCTGGGGGTATACAGCTGTCGGCAATGCCCTGCATGAATACAAACATTAGAAATTAACAAATGAGAGGAGGCCATTTGGCTCATCAAGCTTGTTGGGGAGAACTCAACTAATAGCTCAGAGTTGTTAAAATCTTATCTAGCTCTGATTTAAAGAAACCCAGGGTTTTAGCTTACACTACACTAACAGGAAGACTATTCCATACTCTAACTACACGCTGTGTAAAGAAGTGCTTTCTCAAATCTAGTTTAAAATGTTCTCCATAAGTTCTTTTATTTGACATAATATTGAATCAACTTTGGCTGAACAGAATCCAGACCTGTTAGAATCTTATATACCTGAATCATGTCTACCCTTAGCCTCCTTTGGCTCAACTAACCTCTCCTCATAAGACATTCCTCTAAAACCAGGAATCATTTTGCAGCCCATAATTAAACCATTTCTTAATGGTTATTGTTAGCACCAACACTATGAACATCCTCTGTTCTACCTATATTTCATTCACAATGTAAATGATAACAGAACCATATAGGTGTGAGCATTAAGTGAAAGGGCATTTGATGGTCACATGATCAAAGGTGAAAGGGCATTTCAGTTCATAATACCATGCCATATCTTGTGCGCAATATTCCATAACAAATGATGTCTTTTTGTGAAAAATAAGGATGTACAAGCCATTAAAGAGAAGTGCATCCTGCAGGATTAGTCCCCGGGTTCTAAATAGCTTTTATTCTGCTGTTTGGGTTAGAAAGCGATGCTCCCTTTTCACTCATCGCTCTACAGTGACATCTACTGTCAGCTGAGCAGCAGCGCAGGTGAGTGGAAGGAGCTGAGTCTACCTTGTGCTCCTCCATCCGCATCGTGTTGCTGAACAAAGCCCTCGGCATGTGTGCTAGTTTTTACCTCTTAAGAAATGGGCCTGACACATAAGGGGAGGCCTAGGAAGGGATTAATTCCAAATGCCATAAAAGCAAGAGGAAAAAATACAGCTCCAGTCAAAAGTTTGGACACGCCAAGCTGCCTACAAAGGAGAGTGATAGTGTCATGTCACATGACATGGCCACCCAACCTAAACCCACTGGAGATGGTTTTGGAGGAGTTTGATCAGACAGTGAAGGAAAAGTGGCCAATGAGTGCTGAGCATATACATGGGACCTCCTTCAGGACAGCTGGAAGAGCATCCCAGGATGCCACCTCATGGAACTGGCATAGAGGAAACAGCAGGGTCAGCGAGTACCTAGATATATTGGGTTTATATACTTTTTTGGTCAGTGCATAATTCCATACATGTTATTTTATAGTGTTGATACCTTTATAATTATTCTAAAGTGTAAAGAATAGTACAAATACACCTTTCTATAGGTAGGTGAGTCCAAACGTTTGACTGAGCTTCTCTTTCCACTCCACAGTGGTCCAAAAGAGAGGCCTTCAGCCTAAACTAAGGCCTGCACTTCTGATGCCAGTAGAATGGGTCTGAGAAGCTACCTTACAAAGCTGCCCCTGCGTACAGAGCTTTACCTGCGACCTGTACGTCCCTCTGGGACGAGCCGTCTCACGCAGGGAAGCCTTACCTTCTTGTACAGGGCCCGCAGGTCTCGGTACTGCCACATACTGCTCAGGACCTGAGACGCTGCTTTCACCACCTTGGGAGAGTATCTGGAATACAGGCAATGTAAAATTAATGTCATCCATGGCCACCTTGTTTTTATTAACGCATTCCCATTTATTTGTTTGTTGGTTTATTGACCATACAGTTTTTTTTCTCCCCATTTCAACGTTTTTTTGGGTTCCTCTCCTCTGTCATCTGTTTGTTTTTTTTGCTTGGGGGCAGTGGCGGCTTAATGGTTAGGCAAGCACACATGTAATTGAAAGATTATAGGTTCGAATCTCTGACCAGCAAGGTGCTGCTCCCTGGGCACTGAATTAGCTGCCTCCCTGCTATGCCACAATGTCACATATGGGTTAAATGCAGAGGACACATTTTGCTGTTGTGTGCTGTGTCAACATTGATCACCTAGTTCTTCTTTCATCTTGTCTACTCTTAACTGTGTCTGTACCTACTGTGTCTATGTCAGCACTGACAACCTGCCTGAACATCCTTGGCCAAATAAACTAATTCTAATCCATTTGCAATTAAAAGTACGGTTTTAAGAGTGTCAGATTTTTTTTCATAATTTACTTTAAATAGTTTGCCTGGTCAAAATCTTAAGTGACGTTTATTTACAAGGCATACAATGCGAAAAGAACAGTTCTCACGGTAGATCTAGATGCCAGCCACCAAAACAACACTGGTAACAACACAGACTTCCATTCTGTTGTCTGGCTTCCAGGAATGTTTAAAAGTCTCAGAAAATAAAAAAAAAAATTCAGAGGACCGAAATACATTTTCTGCTAATAAGCGGTGTTTGTTGAGCTCAGGGGATACAAATATTCTGTCTCAGCTGTGATGTTAGACATTTTTCCCAATTTAATTCACCCATAAGGGCTACTGACAAAACTAACTGATTAAAAATAATTCAGCATCAGTAGGGGGAAAAACAGTTTTGTACATATAAATTAGATTTGGACTTAGCAGCCAAATTCACGTCTGGAAAAACTAGTGGGTAATTATAGTGCAGCAACACTAAACGTTCACTGTCAACCAACAAGGCCGACCTTTGAAACAGGACCCCCATATACAGTCTGGCTTGACACTGCAGCGATTTCTTAATTAAAATGTCATGGCACCAGCGATGTGCAATTAGTCAGAGGTGAACAGGGTGGACCAATCTCTTTAACATTACTGACTTTCCTGTTTGGTGCTATTAAGATTATATAGAGGAAATTGCACTTTAAAACAGAAAACTACTTCATCAATGCAGGACAATTACTGGAGCCAGTGACATGCACCTTCTGTATGCTAACTTGAACTTGTGAGCTCTCTGCATGCTTAATGGTTCCATCTTAATGCCCCCCCCCCCACCCCCACGCTCTCTCTACTAAATTGTGTGCAGGTTTGGTCGCCATATCTTAAAAAGGACATTGCGGCCTTAGAAAAGGTGCAGCGTAGGGCCACAAGA
>JAODKE010000035.1:6748686-6767514 GCA_026779605.1 Mormyrus hasselquistii | reverse complement strand
AGACCTGGATCATGTCCCCCCTCAGTCTCCTTTGCTTGAGGCTGAACAGATTTAGCTCAACTAACCTTTCCTTGTATCACAAAATGATTCAGAGGCACGGCAATGGGAAGCAAATTGAGATGCACGTAGGTCCGTTTCCCAGTCAAGGAGACTGATTCACCATTTTAATCTCGACCCAGAAAGGCTTGGGAGGTGACAAAGGTGCATTTTAACAAGCTGTAATTGAACGAAGGGAAACACTGTCTATCATTATAGCGTAATACAACAATACAAAAAGCGGCGACGTTGGACTAAACCTTGCAGAGAATGGTGGGGTCAGTATGGATGGTTGCAAGCTGCCTGACATCCAGAAGGTGGCCATCCCAGCCACACTCCTGTTTTCACTCCTACCATCAGGGAAATGGTATCACAGCAACGAGATTGCAGTTGGGCAAACAAACTCCGCAACAGTCACTACATGCAACCAGTGTGGCTACTCAATAGCTGATTGAATATGGATCAACATTTACACTTTTGTTTTGTATGTTTAATTATGTGCTGTGATCTTTTGTTCACTATTACTTTTTTTTTTTGTGTTGTACTACTCAAATTTAATTCCTAATTCTTTTTGTAATATGTTACTCACTACATATTATAGGAAGTTCCCTGTGATTGTTAGTTCATTGTCTGCATTTCCTGTTGTTTGCATTCAATAAATAAACATTGATTTGATTTAAGAATAATTTCCCGCCAAGGAAAGCCCTGTATTTCAGTATTGTGGAGAAGCCTGGGATGCATCATCAGTAGCATCCAAGAGATTTTACATGCTGAGAGAGGCTCTGGTTTGGGGTTAGGGTTGAAAGATTGAGAGAAACACCAGTACCAAAAAGTACCAGGAACAAAGCACATATGGAAACAAATCGACATGAGCAACCATACCTACTTGAACCCTCTCAAAGAGATGGTATCCCCCCTCCCCATTTTCAGATACACTTGGGTAATCTTAAATGGATTGAATGCAGTAACAGAGCAGGTAAATTGATGGTTACTAACCTGGAATTATTGTATTTTGCGGGCAAAGGAGAAATATGCTTCTCATCCATCCATCAGCCAACAACTTCTTGATAAGGGTCACATGGTGCCTATCCCAGGCAGCAAAAGGTTGAGGTAGATTTTGGAAGGAATTCCTGTCCATCACAGGGCACATACTCGGCGACACCGTATGAGCAATTTAGACACCGATTAGCCTGATCTCATGCTTTTATTCAGCTGGAGGAAGCCAGCATACCTGGAGATAATCTGCAAGACGCACGGAGAGCTTGCACACTCTGCACAGATACTGCAGAGGTGGGATTCAAACCAACAACCTTGCTGGATTAAAGCAATAGCTCTGCCTACAGAGTCATCCCATGGATCTCTATGAAAGGCTAAGACTGTCATCCTGGGAAAAAAGCAGCACTAAATCACTTCAATTTATGCCGGGGATAATGGTTGTCTATGATGGCAATAATTAAAGAATAAGAGTGTTTTTCATTTGGTTGTGCCTCACTGGTCTTGTTAGGAGACTCTGCTTGTGTCTTTTTGGCTGACCTTGGCTGAAAACACTTATTATATAAATGTGTAGACAATTCAGCATTTAGAACCAGCCCAAGAGTCAGCACAGAAACAGAAAACCAACCAAACAACAACCGTAACAATAACTGAGACCATTTCCACCATTTTATAACCCATAATGAGCGTCATACCTGATAGCTGAATTCTTTTGGACATCATGAAACTGTAGTGAAAAACACTGGCCAGTAGGGGAGCTGTCACCATCCATCCATTCATTTTCCAACCCGCTTAATCCAATTGGATTAATCCAGAGCCTATCCCGGAAGCAACGGGCACGAGGCAGGGAACAACCCTGGACCGGGGGACAGCCCATTGCAGGGCACACTCACACACACAGGCAATTTATCAACTCTAATTAGCCTCAGCATGTCTTTGGACCGTGGGGGGAAACCGGAGTACCCGGAGGAAACCCCACGACGACACAGGGAGAACATGCAAACTCCACACACATGTAACCCAGGCAGAGACTCGAACTCGGGTCCCAGAGGTGCGAGGCAACAGTGCTAACCACTGCACCACCATGCCGCGGAGCTATCACCATTGAACCAGAATTCTTTCAGCCTCATTCCAAATCAAATAATCTGTCAGTTTTAGAGATGGTTCATGTTGGCAGCTTTGCTCTTTAGCTTTACTATTGTGATATAGCTTTTTTGTTTACGTTTTGTTTTTGATATTGCTCTTTCGTTTATGTTTCATTTGTCTGGCCATTTATGTTAGCATTTGCTAATCTCCCACTGTAGTTGTCCCAGAATGCTTTGCTTAGGAGTGGGAGGGGAAAAAGCCCAGCATGTGATACAGAGAGAGAACCAGACGATCTTTTAGCTAACGGCACAAAGCAAATATATAACATCCCATGTTTAAGGATTGAAAAAGTGCTTCTTGTGGTCAATTTGAACTGGCTGGGTGTTTAATAATGCTGCTGTGATTTCAAAGAAGCCTTTTAAAAATTTCCACAGAGGCCTTGGGGGTCCAGTACTCCGCCAGTCACTTGGAAGTGCTAATCCGGCCTGCCTTTGGGAATCGCAAAACCAGGAGCATTAACATTTATATGAATATAATGTAATAGCCCAGCCTGTGGAAGTTAACTGCAAACCCCGAGCAACCAGGGAGATATAATGGATCGTGTCACCGTCACACAGGAACAGCACATGTGGAGACGAACGAGATTGCTGTTCTCAACGAGATCTGTGACTTTTATTCTTTTGCAGGTTCTGCAATGCACATTACGATCGCTTCTTTTGATGTTTGTCACACTGGCTAAACACCAGTGACTGACATGGCAGGTATGAACGAGCCTGATGGGCTGAATGGACTACTCTCGTTTGTAAATTTCTTATGTTCTTAAGGAGACAGGCTGACGCTGATTACGAAATCTAAGAAGAAGGAACGCAAAGCTTTCACTGAAGGACTTGTGAGCTGGAAGCAGGTCTATTTACAGCACAGGAATTGGCGACCTGGCTGAAACACCGTAGAAACGTCACCCATCATCTGTGAGCGTGTTATGGATAAGCGACGGAGCTCTTTTATTGCTGGGAGGACGACATCGTGAGTCATTAAGGGGGCCGTAAGAGAAAGAGGAGGCTCACCTGGCACTGAGAAAAAGGTGAATTCCCATCAGGCATCGCTCCTTACAAATTCCAAAGGCCACTGATGTACTACAAGTCAGGGAGCCGGTCTCTTCAGAAATGAGCTGCAGGACTCCTCTGCATGTCAGATTCTTGGATGACAAATTTAGTCCTAATTACTGTATAATAAAAAGATCCTCACTACACCCACCTTCCAGGTAGGAAAACTCTTCTGATCACAACTCAAACCTGTAACCCATCCTGAATGAAGATGATGGCCAGGTGGGTGGCAATAGGTAGTATTGATATTGAGGGACAATATTCATGAACCTTACCGATTAGCCGAAAACC
The DNA here is from genome assembly GCA_026779605.1 of Mormyrus hasselquistii. NCBI lineage: Eukaryota > Metazoa > Chordata > Actinopteri > Osteoglossiformes > Mormyridae > Mormyrus > Mormyrus hasselquistii. Next base: position 6,764,005 of record JAODKE010000035.1, on the reverse strand, counting down.
TATGACTATGCAGGAAGAGTCAGCTACAATGAACAGAAAACCAATTAAGCTTCTACCTTCAGGCCGTCAAAGTACTAAACACCTGAACAACAACAATTACAATTTAACACTCCTGCTCCTTTGGCTTATTATACACCTATAAGCCAAATCATTATGACTAACCCATATAACGCAAATATCAATAACTATATCAAGAAGGTCAGGGATATATTAGACAGTAAGCCAACATTCAATACTTGTGGCCAGTCATCTACCCATAATAGATTTGGTCCTTCTTGTCAAGGGGGGGGGGGGGGGGGTCATAATGCTTTGTCTTATCAGGGTATATGTATTGCACTATTATTTACATTTTTTTTTTAGATTGCTATTTTCATTATGGCAGAATTGAGAGATCTTTCACGTCAGATTATTATAGTAAAAAGTCCTTGAACCCTTGATTCTAGTTAGAAAACCAAGAAAGTGCAGTAAAGAGATAGCATGGAGGCTCTTGAGCTATCTGGATGCTGTGCGATGGTTCTTATGTGTCTTACGCCTGGGAACCAGGCCCATCACTCTAGCATGTTCACCGAGATCTGGCTCAATCTTTAAAGCAGGTTAATAACTGACTTTGGGAATTACAAGCAAACCTACTTGCAGAGTGACTATGTTAATGGGCTCAAGTAGAAGGTAAGATCCCTAAAATCTTCCGAAGTAAAACCTTTCCTGCAGAAGAAAGTCCTCTGTTGAGTTTCCGAGTAGCTTAGCAAGCTTTAGGGACTCATGTTCTCCATGAGTGCACAACTCCACTTATCTCCAGTGCTCGTCCTCTGGCAGGTTACGCTGTAATGTCTCTCCTCAATTATTCTCTTTCTTCTCATACTTTCACTGTCTTCAACTTGACAACTGGCAGGGTCCCATTGGATAGCATCTCCAAATGAATGAGGTTTGTGACAAGGCCTAACCTCAAGATGATAAGGGTGGGAAATGTGTCAGAGAGGCCTTTGGGAGACGAGAGGGGAAAAGCGTAGGGAGGCCAATTGTGAAGGAAACAACGAGGCCTGGGGCCTGGGCCAAACTCGAGAGCGAGAGAGAGAGGCAGCTGTCAATGCCGCCTCTTTCAGAATGCAAATAGACAAATCTCAGCGGCGGCATTAAGCACGCTCACACAACGGCCGCCCAGGGAGGCCGCTGGATGCCGCTCATAGCAAGAGCAGCTGTTCGTGGCGGGAAGTGTTGTCACTGTCAATCAGCAGGGCAGGACGCGGAGCACATGGTGAAAAACGCCACTGGGGACTCTCTGCCGTGCGTCTGAGCAGACCAGTCATGTGAACATGTGTCCAGTGGGCAAGAATGGCACCTTTTAGGCAGACAATGCCCCGCGTTCAGGAAGGCCGTGGGCGATAATTCCCTGGACACCTTTAAAAAAGCAATGCAAATCTAGAAAAGGATCACAACAAAGCAACGCTAAGGCAAATATTAAATTAGCTGTGCTTCACACTGCCTGACGTTCTCAGAAACACTCCAATGCATGGATAAATACAACTATTCATGCACACCCTTGTACTGCTCCTCTTATCTTCTTCTGCACTCCAAGCTGTAATCTTTGAATCTTTGATACGGCAACATTCTGTAAGCTTCAGGAATCCAAAACACTCATTTTACGTCGCTGCTCATTGACTTCAAGTACGTCAAAATGACTAATTTCTTCATAAACATTTCATCTGTGTCTGATATCACAGGTTCAGCATATATGGTTATCTGCAAGGTGTATAAGGCATACGTAAATGTTAATGAAAGAGTAAAATGATCACGATCGATCATACGATTAGATGGGTCAATTTCTGTTAGTGACAATTATCATGGTGTTACTGAAGATCATAGGCTGTACATTAAGTTTACCATCAGTAAGTTTTCAAAAGCAATGCACATTCTCACATGAGGAAAAAGAAGCACAGATATCAGATAATCCTAGAGTCCATACTACACAAGTGCAAGTATATTGTGTTCCTTCCACTTTCGAATATTTCTGCACGTGAAATTAAAATCTAATAAATCGAAGCTCCAGCAATTATACATTTCCTCGCCTGCATAGACATTTATATTCTGGGATGGGAATTTTAAGATAATATCTACATAATTACCCTGAATTTTCAAATTAAAGCCCTCAATGATCCATCCACTGATAGCTGTTAGTTCCAGCATTCTGCTTTTTCTGTGATTTTCAAATAGAGCAGTAGGACATAATCAGTCCCCCTTAACTATTTCTGCGTCATATACAAACAGACCAGGGCGGCATGGCGATTGGCAGGGTTGCTTCATGTCTCTGAGACCAGGGTTCAAGTTTCTGCCATGCGTGGTTTGCACGTTTTCCCCGCATCATCGTTCCCCTGTTTCACTCTACAGTTTAAAATCACGCTAAGGTGAATTGGAGACATCTGTAAGTTTGTGAATGTGTGTGTGAATGGTACATGTGCATGTGATGTGTGATGAGTTGATGCCACGTCCTGGGTTACTCCTATAGTTCCCAGAATAATCTCCAGCCCCCTGCGAGCCTGCATAAGACAAATACTGTAGCATTGCTGAAACCACAGCTGTAATACTTCAATATGCAGGGAATTATATAATATTGTTCACTTTTAGACGTGTTATGCATCACTGTTACACTATCAAGCTAAATGTAAACGATTCTTAAAATGATTAATAAAAACATACTTTTTTATAAACATTTGTATTGTAATATATTTCATTGATGCTGATGCAGTAAGGGTGAACTTCAAAGAAAAAATAATTACCGTGATATATCGTGAAACCACCAGAATCACATTTTTGGTCACATGGCCCAGTACTACCACACACTTGACATTGACATAAATGTTTTGCCATTATCATACATCCATATACATGAACTCCATCCACATATGTGGAGCATAGAAAACATTATGGGTGCCTTCCTGCTATAATATTTCACTCTGTTCTGCCCTCACAGCCGTGATGGACCCAGCACAGTGTGCTATATTCTCCACGGGCATGCCGGCCCATTCTGACTACAGTGCTTCCTGCAGTTGTGTTGAATTGGTTGACACACTCAAACCAGCACATCTGGCATCTACTCATACCCCATTCTAAGGCACTTAAGTCTTTTTTTCCTCCCTCACACAGAAAATCCATCTCTCAGTGAACTCGAGCCTTAGAAATCCTTTTTTAACCTATTTCCTTCCCTTCATCCACACCGGCTGAAGTGGATTTAGCAGCAAATCAACTGGGGGTCTCAGTTTTCACGTGGATCCACCTGGAAAGTCTATTTCAAGGAAATAACAACTTCCTCTGACATTCTGTACAATCTGTGCATGAAAATAAATCATTGTAAATTGCATAAAAAAGTTATGAACCACGATGCAATTGTCCTATGGGCACCCAGACCAGTTGCCTGAAAAAGGAAAATGGTTGCCATGGAGATGTACAAACCCACCAGGAAACCAAGTTTATTAAAGAAGGATCAATAGTCTGTTAGAAGTGTCACAGAGAGAATTTTAAATAGTGAGGAAAAGCATCTTTAAAAAAAAAAACCTTTAATAATTAGAAACAAAGAAGGCATGCAAAAATATCCAACAGTTTCGACATATCAGCGCTATAATCATATTTAATTTGATACTTGACTTAAAACCCACGTAGCATCAGCACAGACAGATGCCTAAACTATGTATGCAAGGTGAGGTCCTAGGAATCTGCAAACTCTCCAGACTCCAAATTTCAATATCAAAAGCTGGTGTCACCAGCTCAAGAAGATGTGCTGATGGAACAGATTCACAGAAAAACCCAACTTTGCAGTCCTAGACTTCGGCGGAAACAGACGATGTCAAACCTGCAGAGCAAGCAGCGAACCCAAATCTAAGGCGGAACAGACAGATATAGATCCAGGAAAAATGTCATTAGGATCCCGTCAGCCGACCAAGATGCCAGACCGACATCTAAGGCCACCTACCTTCTAGCAGTAATGAAAATCAGCAGACCTTATAGACAGATGCATAAAAATACATTATTTAATGCCACTGCAAACATACATTATTCTAAAGCCAAAATTACAAGTGCATATACATGTCACTTTTTTCATGATGAGTTATTCTCAGAACTAGTGCAATAACAGAGATTATGGTATGAAATCTGCGATTTATTGCCACATTTGCTATATTTATTATGGCATGTGTTCATTATTGAGCTCTGACTGGCACAGCAGAATATCCTCAGTATGGGCACAACCACTCTGCTTAGGCTGCTTTGCCACCCTCATCATTCTCCTACCTTCTTACACCCTGTGTCTTAAAAACAGAAAAAAATACTCCCGTACTGCAGTGTTTTGGTGATCCCCATACAGACTACTACTGTAACGTTAGCAGAAGCCATGCTTTGCTGAGGCAGATGACAGGAACAGATGTGGAGATGATATTCTCTGTAGGCTGAGCCTGGAACCAGCCTTCACTCCGTTGACAATTTGGATGCAACTGGTGCAGTAGAACAATCAGATCTTATGTCTGCCGGTTTAACATCCAATAGTGCAGATCTATGATTCTTTACTTTCTGCAGTTGTAAATGCCAATCCACATTTTTCCATTTTCTTTTTTTATTTATCGTGTTATTTCATGTATTGATGTGACAACGCATTTAAAAATAATGATATTTACTTATTTTAGAGATGTGGCTGCATAATTTAGAAGCACTAAACCAAGGTAATCACTCGGTAACCAGTCGTTGAGTCTGGTGAAGATGGTACAGGATGGTACAGTACAGGAGGTGGAAGATTTAAGTTCATCATTGCAGAGAATATACATCTACACAGTCATAAATAACAGGTCATTTAAATATTTAGGTGTGTGGGAGGAATGCCATGACCGGAAACACGGTATGACCCGACAGAACCTGAAGACCAAAGTATCACACACTGAGCCACTATGCTGATGCCCTCTCAGACCACACTATTCAGAGCTGTTGATGTAAGTGGACTGGTACTGGTATCCCTTCTGGTACCTATGAAAAAATGTTTAAAAAAATCATCATTATAAATAAAAAAATAAAAACAAAAAAAGCCCCAGCATGTGAGTAATAACTTAGAGCAACTCTTACGTGAGGGGAAATATCCCTGACCTGAGACGGCCAGAGCCTGTCGAGGCACTTCGAGGCGTCTGTGCAGCTTTCCTGAGGATTCTTCTGCTTCGGAGCTGTTTCATAATTCTTTTAAAAACACTGACGAGGCCGAATGACTTAAGCTGATTCCAAGCAGCCCACCCAGATGACGCACAGGGGCCGAGAGACGCGGTTCTTGGTGATGGAGGAGAACAAATCAAACGCGGGGGATCAAAGGGAGAGGAAGTCAAAGCAGGGAGAGTGTCATAAAGGGTATGGACTAGCCGCATTCAATCGAGCTAATGGTGAAAGGGAGTTTTATTTTCCCCTTTTCAAGCGACACCATGGAGATTCTCCCAGTTAAAATCGAGCGGTGAAAAGATAAAGATGCGGGAAATTCACGTTTAAGTGTTTCTGGTAAAAATGTCAGGGGAACGTCTAAAACGTCAAGTGAGAGTTTGTGCGGTTGATGTGTGTGTTCCTCATCGACCACAGTAAGCCCAAGCAGACCATTACATTTAACCAGACAGCCCTTTCGGTTTATACATGTCCCCGATGCACACACTAGAATTTACATTCTTCCTTCTAACCCTCAGACAGTCCATATGTTTCTCTTTTGTGATGTGTTCATCCGTCACTGGCTGCTGTTTCGGCTGAGAACCGATATGTTGTCCAGAATCTGCTTGCTCTCTCTACACTCCCCTCTGCATTATCACCTGTGCAGATCCAAGTCCCAAAAATGGCACCAGATGATGATATGGAAGAAACAGCCATCCTGATGGGTAGCTGTATGCCAGAAAATGTCCCTGACAATATCGACTGGGAGATGGATTAAGGAGAAGCTGCAAGTTGTGGATTCTTGTTGAAGTGCAGAAGACCCACTCCCCTGAGGACACTGTCGAGCTGGTGGCCTCTTTCAGGTGACTTCCGGCTACCTCCTGTGCAATCAACACTTGTCTCTGGCTGAAGCCCCGCCCCTTTGCCCCATTCTGTCCTTCCCTTTTACCACTCAAGAAACTCCCACTATCCCTTATACCCCCAGTTATTCCCTCAACATGATCTATGCACAGCACCACCTGCTGGTTGGGAGGTACAAATGCAGATGGTCTGATGCTCTGAGTCACTTCCAAAGGACAGGGAAGATGTTGAATAAGTACTGTATGTGGCAACAACCTGCATGATACAGAGAAGTATACATGAGTGTGCAGTTAAAGTGCTGTGTGCTTCTCTGACATAGCTGGGGACTGGATGCCCATCCGGAAAAAGAAGCAAATCTGGTGGGACTTCTATTTCCAACCGTCCCCAGATTAGCGATTGTGCAATTGATCACTTTGCAGTAGATCCAGGAGACCGATTCTTGGTTTCCCTAGACAACATTCCCATTGCGTAGTGATGAACATTTTTGCTGATATCATTTGTCATGTGACTGATTAACTCCTACCAATGGGTGACTAATGGCCTATTTTTTTGGGATGGGGTGTTGTTTTTAGAAGAGAAACTGCAAATTGGAAATTGTTCACAGGCAAATAAATCATACGGTACTGGGCAGTAAAAAGCCAGCAGGGATCAGGCAACTCATCACCACCCAGTGGCCGGACACCAGGAAAAGAAAAACGCATTACTGGGTAGAATGGCTATATTCTATTGGCTGGACATTCATACACAGAAACACAGGGGCGGTGTGGAAGCCACAGAGAATGCTGGATATGCACACCAGCTGTAAGCTCTTTGCTGAATAATTCTCTCCCCCAGTTATCCTCCAGATACTCTGACCACAACAACCCCCCACCCCCCAAAAGACTCCACAAAATGAAAGACACCAGGTAGTCCACAGGCAGTTCTGCTCTGACTTCCTGTCCCAGAGGAAGGCGGGGCCAGGGACAGGAAGAGCTCAGTGTGGGCAGCCTGTCTGTCTCAGAAAGGAATCGCCTGAATGGGCTCATTCATTACGGCCCATTCCAGCTACTCCTCGACTACAGGTGTACATAATTACGTCATTTTCTTTCTCTCCCCAGTGAACTCGACTGGGCACTGACCCCTGTCATCACTTATTCATTTTAATCCTTAACTTTTAATCCTTATTCCTCTGTTTTTTTGGTCACTACGCTGTGTTGCACCTGTCCCCATCAAAACCTCCTCCTAATGAACCTGTTTTTGGATACATATGATCCCTGATTTTCCATGCAATTCATACGTTACTGATTTGCCTCTAATCTCAGCTCTCATCTCAAATGAGTCGCTGCAAATCATGAGGCTAGTCGTAGATGTACCGTCCATGGCAGGAGGAGGACTTCAGACTCTTGTGTCTCTGAAACACATCTCTGCCCATCTTGCCCTCTACTTTCCAAACCACCAATCAGCTGGAAGCATGTCGTCGGACTATGAACTGATTGGAGGAGAGACGTGACCTTTTCTCCCAGTTATTGAACACTCGCTGATGCGTAACGCTCTCGATGAAGACTTCTGCCACAGGAAACTAAGGAGCGCCTGGCAATTTCCTTCCCTCTGTCGGGGGAACAAAGCGGATTTGTTCCGGCAGGGCTATAAAAAGTGCGGTAGGCATTAGGAAACACTCACCGATTAACTCTTTGTTCCTCACGTCCAACGCCATGTTCCTCAAGGCAGTGGCCACGGCGCACACCACCCGGTCATTGTCTATCCTCAGCAGCTCCACCAGAATGGGCAGGCCCTTCTCCTTCCGGACTGCCACACGGATGTACACTGACCACTGGCAGGAAGAGAGCAGCATGGTCAGAATCCCCCGTCACAGGGTGCTGGACCGCTGGAGGAAGGCCCAGCTTAAGCGGTTCCTCACCTTCTCTAACACCCCTCGGGGGAAGACGTCGCGGCCGCATATGCTCTGTGCCGGATTTGTCAAAAATCCAAAGCTGCCCCAACCCCGGAGCATAAGAAGCTTTTTTAGGATTAGTGGAATTTCCGCTTCTTTCATCGCTCCCCTTGCCAGCTCCGGTTAAACGACGTCCGGGCGTTAGCTTCACAGCAACGTGATGCATTTCCAAAGTTCCCTAATCTGTTCTTGCCTCGGTTTGGGCATGCTAGTCCACAGAAATTGACCTCATGACAACCTTCATCGCGTGTGAAAACCCTCACAGCTTACAAATGGTGACCATCATCACTTATCTGGAATAACAGCAAAACTACATCAAATCTGTATGGTACACCGTGCACATACACACCGTGCACAGTCAATTTAGCAAGAATTAATGCAGAGTTTTAAAATGCAGGTGAACACGGGGGTCATTTGCAATTTCCATTATTGCTAGTAGATGGTGATTATCTTCAGGTCCAAACTAAAGTAAATTTTGGTAGAATGTGAATGTGTCAGACGGCAGGTAGCACGATTCCATCTGAATGTTGAAAACGGTGCATGTTTCAGGCAAATTGCATTTTGATAGAAAGATATAAATGACTCTCAGTGCTCAACACACTAAACATCAGACCCAAGCACACGTTTCTTGAAAGTATATTCAGATGTTTTGAAGATGAAGTGAACCCAGAAAGAGCTTTGTGATAGCAGTTACAACAAAAACACTGAATATGTCTCCTGCCCTGTTTCGAACAGTGACACATACGGGTTCATAAACTCATTTAGTATAGCATAGAGTCTCAGTACAGAGATTAATGATTATACACCATGAAACAAGAAGGCAAAGATGACTGGTAAAGTGGCCAGAGGAGACTGGTGAAAATACAGGTACAGTGCGATACACTGTAAGTTTTGGGATCTTTTTTTTCAGCTAAGGGAGCCTCGAGACTGACCTCCAGAGCCGCATCCATTAAGGAACCTGAAAAACATCCAATCCCAGTAGTAGAACCTGAACAAGCGAGGGCCTCATTGATCAAGAGGGACTATATCACTGGATTTGCCAGTAACAGCAAATGCAAAAACGGCCCTCCCGTTTGAGCGTGGAACACCCAGGTAGCTGTTAAATTGTAAGGCTTTTAAATTGTGTATGAGGAAACTGGGCACTACAACCAAGCCGTGTGCAGCCAGGGTAGATGCCATTGTTCCTTGCAGACTCTCTGGCACGGTGCTTACACAGGATTGTGGATCTGAAGCCGCGTTTCTGTATAATGATACAATAAAATTGAATCAGACTGAGCCAGGGTAACAGTCATTAGCTTCCTGCTTTGACTGATCTTATGTGTATTTAACAGTAATATGCATGTTAAAAATACACTGATATCTTACTGTATAATTCATATCACCGATAGAACACAGCACCTAGATGTCCTGCTTGCATGTTATTGGTTATTATAAGTGCATTGCATATTACTTATATATTGTATATATCAGGGATCCCCAACTATTGTGCCCTGTGGGCTAAAATCCATCAGCAACAGAAAGGTCCAATGCATTTGGAAAATACTGCTGACATCCACAATGATAAAATTTGCTAAATGGGGGCTGGAGGGATTGATTGCGCAGTCCAGATTCAATTGTATGACAGCCCATGTGCAGACCACAGTCTGCCAGTTGATAACCACTGGTATATACTGTATGTATTGTATTGTATTGTATGTTCAATACTCTGTTATCGCTATTAATTAATCTTCAGCATAGTATGCTGAAGGCAGGCAAGTAGTTAATTGTACAAATGACAAAGTTTTCGAGTCCTTGAGTCCTACACTTCAGGATGACATCAGCTGTGGTTCCCTCCCAGGCGCACCTGAGGACCTACCTTCCAGCTCCCAGCGGCCAGGTTCTGCAGCGCCCCCGCAGCGCCCTCCAGCGTGTCCGGGTTCGAGCACTCCGAGAGCAGCGTGAGGTAGGGTTTAACGATGGAGGGGTGCCACAGCATCTGGATCCCTTTGGGGGGGTCGGTGGACTCGGGGAGGGGCCCCAGGCCGTCCCACTGTTAATGGAGACAAACGGGTGATGATGGACTCACCGGAGTCATCAGCAGACCAGGGCACATTGCATGTACAGGCGCTTTGGGATGCACCTGTCCTGCCAAGCAGGGTTTGGCAGCAAGCAGAGAGAATTCTCTGCCAAATGGGTGAACAGCAGGTACAAAGTAAAAGACTTCTATTTATTTATTCGGTTTCTAAGCACTCTTTCGTCACCAGTGATTTTCACACGTTTTTCGGTTCATTTGGCCGAGCACGGCAATCCGAACTAAGCGCCACACTCAAGGGTACAACCGCGTTTCCTCGTCTGGCACAGCCCTCTTCTGGTAACAGCTCTGCTTTCGGATCGCGGTGCCATCTGCTCTGTTCCCCACACGGCGCTTTCCAGTTCATCGCCTCAGGTCAATCGGAGCACGACGAGAACGGGGGCCTCGCTGCGGCAGGCAGCTTTTGCTGGTGCCAGGGTGGCAACAAGGCAGCAGTCACCGGTCACGGCCACAACGCGCTAGTCTTTTGGATAAGACACAGGGTGCTGCAGGACGACACGGGATGAGTGCGCGGTCACCATACGTGGGCTCCCTGAAACCTAATTATGTCTGTTACCACCACAAAGATGTCTTTCGTTAGAATGGAGCGTAACTAGTTTATGATAACCACACCTTTAAAGAATGTGCAATGAACCATCTCACGTAGAGGCATGGTGCTTCAGACATAGGCTCTCGAGCCAACCTATTTTAGTCCGGCACATTCCTGGACGCCTACGTCTTGTGTCATTTCCTTGTACCTCCTCCAATAATTAATAAGTCCATGTACATTTATTAGCTCTGCCTTGAGGACAGCCTGTGCTGTTCAATTAATGGCCCTAGGGGACCGCAACGCCCACCGGCCTGTTTCCAGGCTGGCAGAAGAGCCATTTCGAAAAAGGAAGACCGGCTTCTCCGAGGTGACAAACATACTCCGCTATTTTAAAGAGAAATGCACCCTCATTATCAAACCACTGCCCCATCTCGGTTACCACTTTTCCCAGTGAATCTGGGCAATTTAAGATAAAAATTGACTTGTAACAAAGTCAACGAATACACAGATATTTAAATGGTTGTAAATTGGCTGTAGCCAACCATCCGTTAATTGAATCATTTTCAGTACTGACTGACTGGGTCACAGTGATTCAAATCCAGGTAAACAAACATTGTAAATCAGACAATCAGGGGTTCCCAACAGGCATTTAATACCGTTAGAAAAAAACAAGGCCCAAGGCAAGAACGCAATGGCACGTCAGTGTTAGCCCACACTGGAAGGTTTTCAGTGATTCTGAGCTGGATTGCGCTGTTTTATGACCTCACCTGTGGGCTGTTAACCTCTCCACATCTTAAAATGTTCAGCCTCAGAGGTGACTGCTGAACCTATGGAGTGTCAATGACAAAAACATAATCTTGTAATCGTATCTGATTCAAGTTTCAGATTAAAAACACACAGAATGATCGCAACTAAATGGGAATTGGTCAAAGAGTAGTTTTAGAATCCTTGCTGTTTATAGATAACTAATACTAAACAGTTGCTTTTGTTTGTTATTTTATAATTAAAACGACGGTTCACACATGTTGGTAGGGATGAAGACGGATTGAGTAACAGAAAGACTACGTAAACAAAGTGACTGGAAAATGACCAATGGGCTCTTGTTAGCGGTAGCCCATGTGATAAACACTGGGGTGGCATGTGACTCTGCAGCTTAGGAGTCAGAAGATTGTAAGTTCAAATCCCATGGCTGGTAAGCAGAACCCAGTTTGGCCATTGAGCAAGACTCTTAACCATAAAAACTTCTCAGGGGAGTGACAGTAAGTGGCTAACCCTGCGCTCTGATCTCAACCTAAACAAATTGGTCACCAGAGGATCATAGACATTGATGCATTCATCCCCATAATATGGCGCCAACACTGTGACCGCACTATTTCTGTAGACTCTGCATACTATTAAGACATAACATTAATTTCTTTACTACCGTACAGGCTGTATGCATATATCATATATCTAGCAAGGAGGCTAACTAGCCCGTTGATTAAAGATTGATGATCTATCTCATTCTGATCATTTCTCTAATCACAGATGGACACTGTAGCGTAAGAAGAATTTGGGAGTTGTATACTATCAGCGATATGGTGGCAACCTTGAGTGGGTGCGTTGTTATGGAAACAATCTCCCAGTTCTGGTCTGAATACCTAATCCTTTATTCAAACATTTTTTTTTTTTTTTTGCGAGGGCGAGGCCGCTTTCGTCTGCTCTGCTGTCGTTGAGATTCTTCCCGATAACGATCGAGACGGATGTATTGCTGGGATGTACGCTCCGGTCTCTCTGGGTAACGAGCACACAGAGAGTTCTAAGAGCGTGAAAAAAAATTTACAATTTAAAAATGGCTTAAAATAGCTTAGAGGGATTTTTTAAATGCCAAGATTCAGGGAGGACGTGCCTCTAAATGATAACAAATGGAGTTATGTTTCTTAGTGGTGAAAGGAAAGCGGACGGTTGCGACCTCCCCAAAAACTGTCTGCTTCAGCAGTGAGATCTAAAGTCACCGTCATAGGCTTGTCAAGCATGGGACGCATGATAAATAGCCCAGTGGGGAGTCTCGCAGTTAAAGATGCAGCCCCTCAGGTTGCTGTATCCCTCAACACGACACTGGACTTTAACCTCTGTGTTAAAATGTAACCAGTTCAATTTAACTTACTTTACTTAACTACATTCTGTTAAGCCACTTAAGCCAGTAAGATTTAAAACCGTAAAAAGAATGCGAGAATGACAGCATGAGCCCATGATGGTGATTTGCATGCTATGGGAATCATACACAATGCTGTCGCAACGGGGGTGATGAATCCAGCGGCGGAATGACTGATGGGGCGGCCTTTATGAGCTCAGCCCTGATTGGGGGGGGCACATCATCAAGGCGCTTTAGGGATCCATAAGGCACTCTTCACTACTGCTGGAGCTGTAGACGGTCACATTTTTTAGGCAAGCACTTTGGTGTAGGGTGATACATCCCCTCCAATTTATAAGCAGGTCCTTGGGCGAGGGGGGTGGGGGGGGGCGGCCTTTAGGGCTACAAAGTGATGCCTACTGGACCGTGAGTCGCTCCGAGCAGCTGCGCTCTAAAGCAAAATGTCAGGCTTTTGGGGGGGGGGGGGTAACCTGCTGATAAATGATTTGTAGGCGGAAATTAGTTTCCTCTCTGGCCTTGAGGCACAGGTAACCCCTTTCAGAGTATCTGGGTGGGATTGGCGGATATTACCCAGTCGGGAATGTCGTGGCTTGTCAAATGTTTGGGTGTCTTTTTCCGGGCCCAGTATTGGAGCAGTAGTTATAGGATCCGGATGAACCAGGTATTGGAATAGCCTCTGCAGTCACGGATTGTTTTGGAAAATATCAAAACAGAAAGGGGACACCGAGGATAACTGAACAGGCACATCTTCTGGCTTAGCTTAGATTCCTCCAGATCTCTTGCTGTTTGGCAAACTAGCACAACTTTACCATGAGAAAAACTAATGTTTTTTGCATTGTGCCATTTTTCTGCATTCTATAACAATGGGACTCTCCCCTACAGAGGCAGTGAGTAGTAAAGTTCTCTATTTTGACTATTCTTCCTACTTACATGTGGTATTCAATACATCATCAATCTTTTGCATGGTGATGAAAATGCTCTGCCATTTATTTTTTGTTCATTTATGAGCAATTAATTGGCAAATAGAATGCACATTTGTTTTATTGAACAAAACCGTTTTGCGCTTGGCCTGGAATTGAGTGAACTACATATAAAAAATACTTGGGATATGGCAGTGAGAGACCCTTCTACTCACAAATATATGGTACAATATGGGATTCAGGCAATAAATCCCAGGACACCTGTAATAGAGACAATATGATCTGACCAGCATTTCCCCTCCCTGCATGGTCTATCATTTTAATCTAGAATCTGCTCCTTAATCGCTTCTAATACTAGCTTTTGCCACTTTTCCCTGGTGCTATGGGACAGCGAATGCTGACAGATCAAAGTACCCGCGAACTGTGCGAGGATGAGGCTTTCTAAGCACCCGGCCAGTGTGGTTCTCTAATCGATTTAGTTTCCTATCACTGGGTCGAAGATGGATAGCAGACAGATATCAGCTCCTTCTGCTGCTGCTGCCCAGGCCTTCCTTCAAATCTGCTGGCTTAACTTGCCTTTTATGTTGCGGAAAGTACTGGCACCCTTCAGAGAGAAGCAGGATATGCTGACGGGCATCAGGGCCGCATGCGTCTTTAGGTCACATATATGATGTCACTGTCCTTGTGACTGACTGCTCATTAGTACAAATGTTTATTTGTTCGTCCATCTTTCCATCCATCTGGATCCATGGAGTTGGGGTGCAGAACAATTCCAGACAACAGGGCACACCCTAGATATCAGGCTAACACAGGGAACATAATTAATTTTGGAAAAACCAACTGAAACTAAGGAGGAAACTAACATGACAGGGCAGAATATGCATAATACATGGTGGGGATGAGATTGAAGCCTCCAAGCCTGCAGGCCATAGTCCCCCACGCTGTACCTCCCAAAGGCAGCAATGTAATGAATTAAAGGGACCTTAAACAAATTGACCTACAGTGTTGGTACCTCACATACCATTAAATCACAGTTTCCACGAGAGCCCCTCTGTGAGCAGAAAAATCAGCACTGTGAAATAACTAATTATCCAGCTGATAAGGGCCCCCCCCTGTACCTCCCCACACCCCAAGCCTCACCCCCCCCCCCCCCACCCGTCCCTCACCCCGTCTCTTCCCAAGGTTCATCCTGTTCCCCTATCCGTCACTCTGGCCTAGTCCAGCCCACCTCGTCCTGAGGCTCGCCCCATTCCCTTGTCCCTCACCCCGGTCCCTTTTGGCCCACCTCGTCTAGAAGTCTGCCTCGTTCCCCTGTCCCTCACCCCAGCACCATCCGGCTAAACTCGTCTCAAAGCTCACCCCGTTCCCCTGTCCCTAACCCTAGCCAAGCCTGGCCCACCTCGTCCTGAGGCTCGCCCCTTTCCCTATCCCTCACTCCACCCCCGTCCAGCCCACCTCATCTCGAGGCTTGCCTCGTTCCCCTGTCCCTTACCCTGGCCCAGTCCAGCTCACCTAGTCCTGAGGCTCACCCCGTTCCCCTGTCCCTCACCCAAGCCCTGTCCAACCCACCTTGTTTGAGGCTCGCCCCGTTCCCCTGTCCCCCACCCCGGTCCCCTCTGGCCCCCCCCGTCCCCAGCGCTGCC
Source organism: Mormyrus hasselquistii (assembly GCA_026779605.1). NCBI lineage: Eukaryota > Metazoa > Chordata > Actinopteri > Osteoglossiformes > Mormyridae > Mormyrus > Mormyrus hasselquistii. Next base: position 6,748,763 of record JAODKE010000035.1, on the reverse strand, counting down.
CCGTCCCCCCCTCCCCCCCCCCCCCCCCCCCCCGCCCCCCCCCTCCCCGCCGTCTCCTTGCTTCCCCGTCCCCCCCC
>JAODKE010000035.1:6735488-6748586 GCA_026779605.1 Mormyrus hasselquistii | reverse complement strand
CCCGTTCCTTTGTCCCTCACCCCAGCCCAGTCCGGCCCACCCCATCCTGAGGCTCGCCCCATTCCCCTGTCCCTCACCTCGGTCCTGTCTGGCCCCCCTCGTCTCGAGGCTCGCCCCGTTCCCCTGTCCCTCACCTCGGTCCTGTCTGGCCCCCCTTGTCTCAAGGCTCGCCCCGTTCCCCTGTCCCTCACCTCGGTCCTGTCTGGCCCCCCTTGTCTCAAGGCTCGCCCTGTTCCCCTGTCCCTCACTCCGGTCTTGTCTGGCCCATTTCTCCCACCTGATCCTGCAGCTTCTTCTTCTTCTTCTTCTTGCCCCAGCAACCCGAGCTCTCGCTGTCCTTGCCATTGGCATCTCCGCACAGCAGGCCGTCCAGCTCGTCAGCGCCCGCCTGCTGTCCCTGAGAGGTCTCCGCCGCGAGGCGGTACGACAGGTTCCTCAAGATGCACACACAGTTTTCTATGGTCTGCGGGAAGACAAGGGTAGGGCAGTGTTATCTGACAGGCATGAGCCAGCGATTCACCTCATTGATACTAAAATCACCAGAAGCAAAACAGAAACCATAAGAATTAAAAGATAAATCTTCTAAAAAACTTAAAATCAGAGATATGGCTGCTAGTATCCCCCACATTAATACCTTTAAATATTTCATCAGGAAATTACATTTTTTATTTAATTTGTTTACTTTTAACTTTTTAATTATTATTTTACTTTATAGAGTTCTCACGGAAGCTCATTTCATTGTCTGCATCTATTGCTGCAAGCTATACGGTTGTGCTTTTAAATAAACTTGGTTTAAATATTTCCATTTTGACCAATCATGGCACTCTGGATATGAGTATTCGTTAAATGAATAAAATATAAATGTAATGAGCATAAATATGATGATGGACAATGTGGCCCTAATTAACATAAATACGATGATTAATCATGTGACTCTAATTAGTATAAATATGGTGATGAATGATGTGACACACGTTCGCTTCTCTCTTGTGGAGATGAACGACAGCTCCTCTTCTTTTACGTTAGGTTAGGAGATGACTTGTATTATCAGATAGTGAAAAATGCCCCGGCCCCCCAGCTTAATCACCCTTCACTTACCACAGAGACAATCAGAATGACAGCTGGATATTTGACAGGTAGGCCTCAGAGCACAAAACATCCTCTGAGGAGGCCACAGATGGAAAAATGATTAACACTTTTTAAAAACTGGTTGTTAGGGGCCGGGAATGACACAGGCGGTCTCCATGTGGGCCCTCAGATGGCTTTTTTCGACATGACACAGGTGACGTGCCATTCTGGGTGTCATCTGGCTGTTTGAATCTCACCCTGCTGCCTGTACTCCGAGCCCAAACACAGACGACCTTGCTGAAGGCTCCCCCTGCTCTTCCTCCCTTCGGGATTCATCGTCGAAATGCTTGACAGGGTAAATGAATGCAAATGAAATACATGCAGCACCTGTCAATGCGAGACAGAGTGCCACCAGGAAAGGGTGGGGCTTTCACCCGTCCGTGGGAGGGGAAGTGGGTGACCGCCACTATCCGGGTGTCTTCAATTCAGCTGCCCCTTCGTTCCTCGCATTCGTATGTTCACTTTTGTTTGGAGTCAGCTCCCGATCCGTGATCACAGTTAGTTTCGGCTTTCCTCCCGAACCAGACACCTACCATGAGGCAGATCTGCTTTCGTTTGCACTTATTTGCTTTCGCTCGTCCTTTGTGCTAATCCCATCCCAACCTCATCGACCATCAGTCCCCCAAAAAAAAATACACCTCCCAATTCACATATGTTCTCTGCCAGATTCCCACGTCAAGTGGCTCTTGTAGGGCCTCCAGAACAAAGGCGGTACATGGACCTCCAGCTACGGTAGCCAGGCATCATTGTGTAATAACGTTCTGCGGGCGAGCAGAAGCCAATGCAGCCACCGACCCATGTGGCGGACAGACAGAAATGACGTGTTAGGCAGCTGTAAAGGATCAACCATGGCGAGTGAGTCACTGGGTTTAGCCAAAGAAAAGAGCACTGGGAGACACCTAAGCCAGAAAATGAAAAGATCAGACGATTCAGTCAGAAGACAACCTCAGCAGGTGATATTTGCTGTTATTATATTACCAGAGTCCTCATTAGGAGGATTCTGCAGATTGGGATCCAGACAGGAGCTAGAAGACTAATTACAAAGAGGAAAATTGGAGGATGAGACCAGACTTAATCTTTTAAAAAGAGAAAATACAGATGGACTGGGCAAATAAGAGGAGATGAGACAGGGGAGATTCTGACTGACCTATAGGGGTTTTTGAGCTTCTGAACTGTATGGTTTCAGTCTTTCAAAAAATACAGGGCGGAGGGCAGGGGGTTCGAAATGCTTATAAAAATACGAGACAAACTGCAAAACAGACTTAGACATACTGAGACAAAAAACAGGGTGCATGAAACCCCTGATTTTGGGCCTAAAATTGAGATGAGATTAAACCCACAGAAATCTCCCCCAGTGGAGATAGCGCTGAATCCAGGCCATATCAGTCACCTGCCTGAGCTGCAGCAAACCCTACCGGCCCCAGTCACGGATGGTTTAATACTGCCATTGCAGACCTCAACAGTAATCACACTCGGCTGGATGTCTGCTAATGATATTTGGAAGCAGAGTTTGGACACTGATCACAGCTGATTCTCTCTGACGGTACAGTTGAATGCTCGATCGTCATTAAGGTGAAAGCTTTGCGGCACTGCTGAGCAGAGGCCAGCAGTTAAATCACAATTAAGGAACGCAATTATGATGTCACAGGTGACCGTGGCAACCTTGAGAACCTGGCCATCCATAAAGCTGTTTATTTTGCTACCAGAGCCCCCCAGCACCCCCACACCCCAATGCACCTGCCTTCCGTTCTTTTTGCACAGAGTGATAATTGGATGAGAAATGGGTAACTGGGACGGAGTGATAATTGGGTGAGAGAGTGGAAGACGCCGAGAGTCGGACCTTGCTGTCGATCTCGCTGCTGCCTAGCGCGCTCTGGATGACGTAGAGGAGCGAGTCGGTGAGGCCTTCGCATTCCCGCATCCTCCGCCGGGCCTCCTCCCCCGCCGAGCTCACATTCCTGCAATGAGAACACTGGCTCAGCCCAGTCCAGGACCCGGTCATGTCCGGATCTAGTGAGCACTCACTCTCTTACTCAGCACGGCCCACATCTCAAGGATCAAGGATTCTTATTTGTCACCGTGCAAGTGGTTTACACAAATACAATGAAATTTAGCAGCTGCATGCATGCATAACAATCAAACTAGTATTAGATAAATACTATACAAAAATACTATACCAAAATACGACAAAGAAATATATATCTGTGGGAATTCCCTGATAAATATTTCAACAAATAAGCCCTGTACATTTCGCACTGTTGTGAAGTAAGCACACAAACAAATCATGTATACAGATCAGTGTGTGCATCACCAGTGAATATCAATACAGTGTATACTGTCCAAATGAGTACTGACATGCCGAGTACTAGTACAGTGAGTACTATCCCAAGTCCCAAAGGGTATTGTCCCCAATGGTGCACTGTGTATTACACCCCAGTGTGTAGCTCCACACCAAGCTCAGGAGCAGTGTGTACCAACCCTCTCCCTGCGCTGCAATTCTTGCCAATCTCCCTTTATTCACACAGAGGTTTACGGCTGAGTGTCTCCACGGTGTAAATGTGTGTGCGTGTACAGAACAAATATCTGGAGCCTGAATAATGAAACAGAAGCGTTCTCAGCTTCAAAGCGACACAGTTCCTCAGCATCATTTACAATGCAGATCCTTCAAGCTGAGACAGACCAGACAGAGAGAACATACTCTTAGGCCTTGTCATTCAACTGACTCCACTCCATTGCTTCTGTACTGCTATAAATATTTGATTAATGTTGCCCTGAGGGTAAGTGGATGTTGACACCTTGTATTGTCTCACTGTTTATAAGTGATGCAATTATGTTTGCTTAACCGACAAAAAAGTTGCCGTGCGTCGAAGTCATTTGCATAATTCTGCATAGGCCATTTGAAGGTCGATACTCCGTAGCCCTATGTTCAAAAGCAAATTTTATTTTGCTAGAAATTATTAAAATTGCCTCGTAGCTTTGACACGCCCTTAGTGTGCCTGATTTAACGACACAGTTGAATGAGTTTAAGTACGACAGCAATACTGATGGATGAGCTATGTTGCTTAAAACCACAATGATGGATTCCTGCATCCCCTGTGTCTGTTACAGTAGTAAGTGTCTTCAAGACCGCATATGTTTCTCTAAACAAGCACATGGGATAAACCTGTGGTCACATTAAACTGTCATTTCCTAGTTATTAGATTGTGATTGGCTATTTCAGGGCAGGACAGCTACAGGTTAATCTGAAACTTTGTAGAAATCAAGAAATGATATTTTGCACTTTGGAGTCAAAAAGCAAGTATCAACATCTATACTACAGGTATGGATTTTGAGTGGTGAATGCAGATATGGAGAACCTTCTGCCTGTGTACTATTAAAGCTTTCTGGGACATAGGTCACCAACATGGGCTCTCCAAACATCTCTCTCCCGAGCTTCTCTCTCCAGCTGGCTCCAGGTATAGCCCACCAGCCTCATGGTCTCACAAGCAGACTTGGTCTTTTGCACTGGGGACTCCAGCACAGGATCTGCCTGGTGATGCCCTTATCACAACACAAGCCCCCTGGACTAACCCATCCCCAGAAACTCTACACCATCATGAAAGAGACCCATCTCTTCCCAGGATTTAGGCCCCTCCCCCTTCCTCACCAGCATTTGGGACCACTAATGGCCGAGAAGCTACCCATCAAGAGAGAAATATTACAGACATCTTTGAATGACATCTTAATGTCATTAACATGTCCTACAAATCATTGTTAGCTAGCATATACTAAATGATATACAGTCTCTTACCACACTAATAAATCTGATACCTTCATCATTGTTAGTTGGCAGGTATTTTATGATATACCTCCTATCACCACAACAGCAAATTCAAGATCTTTATTCACACAATTATTTTTCTGCAGCTTTCAAATACTGCATGTACAAAGCAAGATGAATGTAATGCAGCTCTGGTGGTTGAGGTATGCAACCTCTTCTCCAGTGGTTTGATTTAACACAGCATCAAGAGAAAACCAATAAACTGTTAATAACAGGAAGTGCATGTACAAATGACATATGGCGACACAAAGAAATCGTCCTCTGGGACGAGAACAGAGCTGCATGTAAATCTGCATAAGAGAGGCCAGACTTTCACACACAATGCACGAGACATTTAACTTCACTGTAATTTGCTCTCTGATACTAGAAAATTCAATTGTTAAACTCCACTAACATCAACATGAGGTGAAATTACTCTGAATTTAATGGAATTAGAAAATTAAAAACGTTTATTACGCTGTCTTTTCAAAGGAGTTTAAAAGCCAAAATGTTGATGTATTGATTGCATAGGACATTAGGGCTCTGAATTAAACCAAGTGTGCTTTAAGTTTGTTTTTTTTTCTTTCTAACCAGTTAAGCCTTAGCATTTATGGAATAAATGAACATAAAAGGTAATTAATCCCAGGTTTTGCGCTTGTAAATAGCAGTATATGATCAGAATGATGGATTAAATCACTGTCCAGGTTCACTCACAAGCCCTTTAGTAAGTGTGCGAGTTTGGAGAGCCGGGATTCTCTCAAGTAATTCTGCTGTGTCAGGGCAGTTCACACATGTCACAGCAGTAATCATGGACTGAGATGGTCCTACTCACCTTCATGTACCATCTATATATTTTCTAGCTACATCAATTCAATAAATATACAGCTGGAATTTGAAAAATGACATATTAGCATGTTACAGTATTCTTTTCTGTGAAATCCATGATAGCTACTGGGGGGGGGCTTGAACATCTTGTGCAGGGCGAGGATTTTTTTTCGGCTAGCTCCAAGAATGTGCTCAGGCCATGATGCTGCAGCAGTGTTCATTTTGACAGCAATTTTTTATTTTATTTAGTCATAGCCTTTTGAGTAAAATGTAGTTTCAATCATAATTTAGTTGACTAAATATCATAAGATTACAGTCGACTAAAAATACAGTCGATTTAGTCGACTCAAATTAAAAGTGCAAAGTATGATGTTAAAAGTTTCCCTTCGATTACTGAAAGTCACGATGTTCACCAAGATGAAACGAAAGCAATGTTAAGGAATGGTATTAAGGTCTGACTGTGCAGTAGACAAATACACAAATTTCACTCTTACCTGAAACACAAACATATGTTTATTTACCCGGAAACTGAGTACTGTAAAATCAGTAGTGCCATTAGTGCAAAAATAAAATCACTTCAAAGAAAAAGTGCATAGGCTATAATGCCACCAGGCCTGCTGTCTCTGAATATTAAAATAAAAGCATTAAAATAGTTTATTGGTGATTTCATGTTTGTTGAAGTTTCTGCTTTTTAACAACTGTATAAAGTAATGTAATTTGTTATATAAATCAACTCAGGTGAAACAAAAAATGTATGTTTCCAGGATTGCCAAATCTCAAGAATCTGGCATAACGCTCACGCTTTCATAATCACGCAGGAAATCTTACAGCAAATCTATAGTTTATACCATTACAAACCTAAAATTAGCTACGTCAAAAGTGTATTTACATAGTCATTCCATCTGCAGGTTCTCTAAAGCCACCTCCACTCCCGTACCCCATGACATCTTTTCCTTGTGCCACGTGGTTCCCATCACCATCCCACCTGCAGCAGGCCTTACAGCAGATACTTACTTCATGCAAAAGTTCAGGACATCCAACCTTCTTCCTCGCTCAGTCTCCAGGTTTCACTGACCAACATGCTTATTAACAGTCGGCATTCAGACTCACTACAAGTTTTCCTAGCTTAGCCACAGACCTCCTTTCGAGTGTAAACAAGAGCCAGTGCACAATCTGGTGCACGGAGTACCAGAGGCAGACATTTCAGGTCCAGAAAGTAAAAATCCAGACCAGGTTTTTGTTTCAACCAACCAGTGACTGAGACTCTTTATGCTCAACTGGTTGGTCGAAACAAAATCCTGGTCTGGATTTTTACTTTCTGGACCTGAAATGTCCGCCTCTGCAGAGTACCATCTGATCACGTCGTCGCTTACCACAACATTCTGTTTACATAGCAGCAAAACAGACATCCTTACCAATAGCTACCGTTCCTGCACTTTATTCATATGTATGACCAACAGCTGGCTGTTTTTCCTCTATAAATTTAATTAACTTCACTCAAGGGAACAGCAGCACGGAGCTGCAGGCAAATATTTCGGTTATAAGTCATACAAATCCAACACTGCTGTGCTAGCTGCTCCTATATCTGTGTGTCCATTACACATCACCGAGTATCTGGAAGTACCACTGCAGCCATGTTAACGACTTAAGTTGGCTCAGTTTCTCAGTCTGACATGTCTCAGACTCTCAGCAGAGCACAAATTTCCCCCCAATACAGCCTCAAAAAAAAAAAAAAAAAAATCACCATTACAATAGAAAATGTTAAGGGGAAAAAAAAGTGTATCACAGAAAAATGTCAGTTATGCTAATATGTGCTTCAGACAAGCCCCAACTTCCTGTACTACTTTAACTAATTAAACTTCTAATTAATATTCATTCTAATCAAATCTTTCTGGAAGTAAAGGCAAATCATGGAAAGGATTATTGGAGAAGGGAAATTTCAGATGGAATGAAAGGCTTATTTTGCCTTGATATAATTGTTTCTGTGCAACGTTCTGAAATCCTGCTTGCTGGTTGCTTTTTAACAGATATTTTAAGTCATCGTTAATGAGCAGCGGCATGACCGCATCCTGTTACAGGGGAGCTCTGCAGGACCACGGATGGATCCGTGCCAACATCTCACACAAGTTAGGAGACACAGGGGAGCTGGGTTATGGAGACGCCAACTGCAAGGGGCGGGTGAGGCGGTGTGACATCGAGGGGATTTATTCTTCATAAGATTACATCAGCAGCCTGCAAAACACACATTGCTCCAACCACTGCAGTTTGGATTTGGCTCCCGTAACAATAATGTAATTATTGCCACTTTTTCATAAATATGTGCACGAACAATAAAGCAAAACATCGTGGAATGTCGTAGAAGCAGTAAACAGATTACTGCATACAACAGACATCTCATGATACACATACAGACACTCTTCACTTAATGACCGAATTTCGTTCTTATGACCAGGTTCTTAAGCAAATTGGTCGATAACCGAGGAGCTGCCCCTTATTGATATTTCAAACGTACATTACTGGTAGTGGGTTTGCGTCAGCCATCTTTAGATATTGTTTTTATGTCACCTTTACGGCATTTACATGATTTTGTTCTTGTCATTTATACAGCAGTGCACTATATACAGTAATAATTAGAATAGAGGAAATCAGCTCTAATATACATTACACAATAAAGCACAAATTTATAGACAAAATAAGTAGCCTTGGAGATTGCAGATGCTAGTGTAATGAATACTGTGGGAGCAAGACTGAGACAAAGAAAGGGTGATGCGCCGGGCTGCTGTTTCCATGACCAAAGTTCTCGCGCAACATACAATATCAACTGGTTGGAGAGCTGTTCTGAAGTCCTGAAGTCTTTGAACAGGTAAGTCAGTAAGTGAGGAGTATCAGCATAGAAAAATATATAAATGAATGGAATATACTTGAATTTACAATATTGTAATATTGGGGATAGTGTAAAGCCTTAGAGTTAAGACTCTGTACCTGCGAGGTTGGTCGCCTGTTGAGGGAGGCCCTTCAAATTGCCTGACCCAACTTTCACAATTGTATATCATTTTGGACAAAAGCTTGAGCTAAATACAGGTGCTTGGCTGACTGAAATGTTTACCTATTTAGACGCAGGAACAAACCGCCAGTCTGACAGTAGGCATCTTACAGGTTCTCTATAAAGCATCCTAGTTAATGAAATAAGACTCCCTTGTCAATGCAATAGTTAAAATTACAACGGTCTCTTTCAGTTTCAGAACAATGGTCTTAAATGACCATTGTTCACCGACCATAGTGGCTCACATTTTAAATCAGGAAAAAGCTTAGACTTTATACAGAAAACCACCCTATAACACCTTTACCAAAACGATTTTCCCAGCAGGGAGGCCATGTTAATGGATCAGTCTTAATTTTAATAGCTAATTACAGCATTAGACGTCCATTAGCTCTGTCCAAATCAATGCCAACTGTGCAATCAAAATTAAGGCCTCTATTTTTACATTCCGTTTTTCCCTCAAAATCCCACATAGAATAGAATAGAATAGATCCCACCCACAGACTCCTTTTGGCTATCTGCTCTTCTTTCGCTTTCCTGTCATTACTGTTACTATTACAATCATAATTTATGGACCTGGAGAACCTTGTTCACTATAGACTCCAGAAATTACCAAATGTGGTCTCCAGCAACAGCGCCATGCTAATTGGATGCCATGCAGATTCAGTAGCAGACAGGCAGCATACTGAACACTGGACACTGCTCAGGGCTCAGTGGAACAGACCACTGCTGTTACTCGGAAATTTGGCTGAGGTCCCCAGCTATGAGGGAAGATGAATTAGGAAACACGTTTCTCATTACTCAAATCCAGTAAATGTCAGAGACCTTGTGATTATCTAGCATTTGGGAAGATGCATCATTCACAAAAATCATGTTTCATCTCCCTTTATTGGGCATTATTGGACCCTGGGTTATTATTCAGCATCACAGGAGATAAAACCTTGGTGCTGAACTAATGATCTGTCTGTGGATCCATAGGTCATTCTTCTTTCTATGCTATCAAGTATTTCAAACCTCACATTTCAGGGTTGCCTACTCTCACACATCGGGCGTGACACTCAAACTTTCATTCTCTCAAGCCCATGCAAGAAATCTTATTCTACTGTAAACCTACATCAGAAGCGTTGGGCTAGTTTGCAAACCTACTGATTATTTACAAGGTAATTAAGCGGTTACATACCTGTAAATAAGTGTGCAGACTTGTCTATAATCGAAAATCTCACGCCAGCCATCTGACCGAAGTCGGCAACACCAGCTTATGGGAGGTCTAGCTTATACAGGCAATCCCCAGGTTACGAACAAGATCCCTTCCCTAAGTCTGTCTTTAAGTCAAATCTGTAGTCAAAAAATAATACAGTAATACAGTACATGATAATATTAATAATAAAACTACATACGGTACTGTTCTGTACCTCGAACCAACAAACCTCTGAAGTCGCACAATGTTTTCACAAGCATCACAAAGTAGTGCGTGCATTTGTTACTACAAGCTGTTGTATTTAACCCGAATTTTTAACAAACAGGCTTTATGGTAGACCATTCATAAGTACAAATTGTCCATAAGTTGGATGTTCTTAGCCTGGGGACTGCCTGTACACTAACAGCCATCACGTCTCATCTACAAATGATCATGATTTGAAAAAGGTAACGTGAATAACGTTCTCTTGGCCGATAAGTCTCTCTAGGAGACTGAGCCTCAGCATCCCGTGCTTGAATTTTGTTCGCTGCTGCTGCTACCCGCCTCAGCTCAGAAATCAATGTTCTGAGACAAAGCTCTCTTCTTGAAGGGATTAAGCCATCAATCTTGATAAAAAAAGACCTCCCCAAGCCAGCTCCCCCCCCCCTTCCCCAGGGCCACCCATGGAGGTTCACAGCGGTGGGGTCCACAGCTTTCCGCCAGCGGATGGCGTGTCGGTGACGGGCACGGGTACACGCAGAGGGGGGGGTCACACCCAGCCGCTTCGCCATCGCCTGGGGGGCCCTCTGCTGTGCACTGACGTGGCTTGTTAGGAAGCAGACATGTGGTGTCTACTGCAGGTGGAATCTGGCCCGGGTGAGAACTGCGATAGCTCATTCTGTCTGCTACGGCAGCCGTGAATCAGCAACGAGTTTCACTCGCTTCCAATTACAGAAAAAAACAGCGGGGCTCAGGTGCACGGGAGCCAGCAGGGGGCTCTTTATTTGTATTGTGCGCAAGATCGACGGAGGTCTACAGCCATAAAACTAAAAAAGCTGGAATTTGTAGACTTTCATTTGTGGACTTGGAAAGCCTCAGGTGTACATTCCCATTTCCTGCTTTTTGATTTGAAATGTGTATTTTCACATGACTTAAAAAAAAAAAATCCTATACACAACATGTACGTTATCCCAGGGTGCCGGTGAGTCACGACGTGAGGTCATTAACGGAGGCTTTTTTCAGGCAAACTAAGACTTCAAAGGTGAAGCAGAGCTGTTTGTGTACTGAGACACCTGCATCCTGCATTTTTACTAAGGAGTGAGTGTTTAGAGGAATGTCTCCATGTTGTTGTTTTGTGAGATCATTAAAACATGCCATCTGACATGCAACTAATATTCATTCTCATCTCCTGGTTCCTTGAAGCCTTTAGAAAGCAAATACTGAATTAGAATATCACTGACCTGACTGAATTTTTATCGGTCCGTCTCTTTTTTGACAGGTACTACTCGAGAATCAGAATCTCCTTGTCAGAATTACAAATTGGTAGTTTAAAATAAAGTCACTGTTTGGATAGCTCAGATGGCAAAAGATATGGTTTACACAGAAGAATGTCAGAGGGCCTTCTCTCTACAGCATTCATGAAGCATTTGGGCTTGAATACGAATGAGACAGGATGTAGGGCTACATCCTGGACCAGTGGACAAGGCTATAGATCCATGTTCTCTCATGACATTGACAAGCCACAGGTCTACAAAATGTCTGTCGGCTGTAAACAATCAATATTCACAAAAAGAACCTGATGTGGCATTCTTTGCAGATCAATAGATGTCCTTGAATTAGAAAGCTGTGGATGTTCTGACCGTACTTTACTTTTAAGTCTTCACAAAGAAGCAAGCACTGTGGGATTGATCTGCAGCCTGGCATTAACTTTGCCGGCAGGCGATGGCCGATGTTCAGCCGTTAATGAGCCTCACAGCTTTTACTGCTTATTCATCCAATTTATTTCCTGTTACTCTCAATAAATCCCATCAAATCAATTAGCATACTTTGTCAGCTAATTAAATATTGAACACAATTAACAAGGGACAGAATCAACTGTAGCTCTCAAATGTTTATAGCTTAAGTGTCTGAGGTTATGGTCTAAGTCCTAGGGGGTAGGGGGCAGGGTTCCAGTCCTAGGGGAGTAGAATCCAGCAGAGTCTGTAGATTTTCCTGTTCAGACACACCTGTTATACCTGGGAGTTACCCGAGTAAATCTGCAAACTGCCCCCCAGGACCGGAATTGGGGAAACCTTGTGCAAGGGCTCTGCTGTTACCCAAGACTGGCATTTAAAGTATGACAAGCCAAGATGCTACACAGCCATACAAACTCTGTTCCATGATTCAGGTCCTCATAATTACAGTGTGTGTGTATAATATAAGAAAATGTTTAAAGCTGTTTATCTAGGTACTAAGTGTATATTTGTCAGAAAAAAGACACTTTAAGATTAGAACAATTAGAAAAATAACAGTAATATAATAAATAAAAACTACCAAGTCTCAAAAAAATGACTGATATTTTGCTGGATGGCTAGAGGAAGGCCGCCTCCCTTCCCTAACCTCTCCTCAGGGGCACCCCAGCCATTCCATGCATTTGTTAAGTTTCACCACCAGCTCAATTAATTAATTAATTGAATTGGTTTATGAGTATTTAATTAGTCATATGAAGTCAGGTAGTGGTCGAATCAAAAAATACATGGGTGCACTGGATGGTTGCTGGAAATAATAGGGTGATTTTAGCAGAGGTTTTGAAATGGCTAAGCTAACACACTGTGAAAGACGAAAATATCACAGTTTTTCACCAAGATAAAGATCATTTAAACATCATTTTCACGGTCTGCCTAAGACTTTTGCACAACAATATATATATTTACCTGTTAAGATAGAGAGATAGATAGTTAGATAGATAAACCTAAATCTAATATTTAATATTATTTAATAATTATTCCTCTTACACAATAACATGCATCACTGTTTCCAGTTTGATTCCATCATCAACAGCTGTTCAACCAAGGTAGGCTAGACTACAAACTGAATGTGCAGGTAAGTCTGGGACACTGTATCCCCTTTCAGCAATAATTAAACCTGAAG
>JAODKE010000035.1:6722319-6735388 GCA_026779605.1 Mormyrus hasselquistii | reverse complement strand
GTAGGCTAGACTACAAACTGAATGTGCAGGTAAGTCTGGGACACTGTATCCCCTTTCAGCAATAATTAAACCTGAAGCTGTCCAATCTCTCACACATTAAAATATTATTTAATTCTCCAGGTGATATTTCCATCCAAATCAGACACTGGAATGTTACATCTAAAATAGAAATAGATCTGCCAAAGGAAAGAACCAGTATCTCGCAGAACCTGAGCATGTAACCTGTTTTAAAACATATTCTGTTTACTATTGATGCAGAGATCTCTGCCCAACAGGACAACGTAGTGCCCTTCCTCTGACCCGAACTAATAACCTCCTGATTGAAAATATAGTAACATCATGTAAATTGCATTACAGATGCCTTCATAATGCATTATAATGCATTCATAAAGTATTATAAACACGGCTATATTTATAAAAAGTCATAAATTTTAGCCATGTTTATTTTGCATTATGAATGCTCTTTGAAGCACATATCTATAATGCACTATAGATATCATAATACATGATAACTTGATCATTATAATGCATGAAGTATTTTTAATACATTATGATGACCGCTATAAGTAAAGTGTGGCCAAAAATATATTGCCACTTTGTTATCCAATAAGTGAAAGTGCTCTGAGAACAAGTTACTTAACAAGTCAAATTTTGCAACACTATAGAACATACTGTGATTATTTTTTCTTCACTACTGGCAAAGACTCTAGTATTAAGGCCATTTCCGAAACCCGCAGCTGCTGGTAACCCACTCGCTTCCCCACTGTCTCTGAAGCATCAGTCTTGAATTTGAGCCTGCATGATTTGCTTTATTTTTTTGGGGGGTTATATTTGCATTGGACTGTATGATCTTTGGCTACCCATAAAAAATAAATGTTTTCATTGTGTCAAGTGGTTCTGTTTGCCATCTCAATCTCTGACACAGCCCCTACTGCAGCATTGTGGCATCATAACTGTTTAACTATAGACAGATATCCTCTTCTGAGATACTTGCGACTGGGTTGCACCATATTAAAAGCTATTTAAATGGTTTTGTAACAATTTGTGTTTTACCCCATTGTGGATCTTTCCCACCCAACATGACTGTGTAAAGAAGCAGGTGACCCTGTGCACAATAATAACAGGTAAAGTTATCTAGAAGGAGACACGAAGATGACAGCATGGCTGATGCAGCAGCACTACACACTTACTGAGATGAAAAGTCCCATGATCTTTTCAAACCGCAGTTAGATCTTTCATTTCATTGACAATGACATTTATGGGATGTCATTTTTCAGATATATACAGGGGCTAACCATCCCTTTATAGACAGAGGATTTAAAATTATTAAACCTCTGAGTAAGCGTAAAATTCCTAAGCAATCAGAGATAAAGGGATTACTGGGTTAATGAAAATTAGTATGATTTTAAGCTCCAGTTAGTGTTAAATATTCAAAGGAACCGCATGCACATTACGTTATGCATGTAGGGGTCGTTGAACTTGAGTAGCCGTGAAAGTTTTTGAACCTACTTGAACTGGAGCTTTACGCTTTTTGGATATAACATGCCTATCTATTTTACCCTCAGTGACAGTCGTGCATTTTAAATTCCAGATCCTGGCTTTGGAAGTGAAGTTCCTACTTGTGGAAGTTTGTTTTCCAAGCCTTGGTGGCTCCCAAGGCTGACACTGAACCAGCTCTGTGACAAATACCTCTCACCCAAAACAGAGACGCTATACAGTAAAATATTCCTTGCTTTCTGCAAACTTAAACACGCCTTCACTTCCTCTCCAGGACCCCCCCCAAGAGATCTGGGAGGAGTTTGAAATATATATAAAATAAAACAAAAAAATGTATGATGAATCACCAGGCAAATTTTATACAAATCATATTAATGTCACCAGTAAGCTTTATGGCCACCGTATGGCAACACCGAAGGCCCAGACACCAGAGCATAACTCACATTTACAAGGGCTATTTGTGGGCAATATATAGAACTAGCAGAGCAAATGCTAATGCTAATGCGATTGCGAATGCTCTATCTGTCCAGTACCTGTCCTTCTAAACTAATTTTAGATTGGGAGAATGGAGACACATATGGGCATATGTTGTGTTTAGAGACGCATCCCTAGCATCTGTCAACGACCACATCCATACAGAGGAAGACGTAAATAACTTGCGGTAGCCTCCAGCCCCTTAGATACCACATGGGGTTTCCTGGAAAACCAAATAGTAAACACATCAATCAAGGCTGATCGCAGACAGACCTGCTGATTTTTAAGTTGAACATTCCCTGGTATGTTGTACAACTTGTGGTATTAATCAGTATAACAGCAGACGGGGCATAGAGGTCTGTCAGCATTTCACTTGTAAAGTGGTTCTGGATGTCAGGCAATTTCTCTTCAGGTCTCCAAGGATAGAATGGGGGAAAAATGCACATATTTGAATACTGGAATCCTCAGCATACTGAGGTAGAGTCTGAACATCATGGTGAGTACACGTTGTTGGTCTAACCCATGCAGCTCTGAACACGGCTCCACAGCTGGGTCGTAATTGGCACACCACAGCACCCCCAGCAAGACAAAAGTAACCAGCGCCGAGGAAAGTTCACAGGCAAAATCAATGTGTGTTTTTCAATTTGGAGGCAATCGGCGCAAAAGAGCAGAGAGTTTTCGCCAGCAGTTTTGCCCCAGTAGAAAGTAAATTCAACAATTTAAGGGGGAAACGAACACTGAAAAATACAAGATGAAATAAAACACAACACTTCTGTATCAAAGATGACATTAAAAAAAATGTTTCCACCCTCTTTAAACCTCGTACATCTGGGTTAACGAACAGCAAAGAAATAAGCCCTGGCCCTTACGTGGGTGTAAGCTAAGCAATTCTGTCATGTTGCTATAGAGACAAGATGGAACACTCTAATACATGAGTGATATTTAGCCCAAGAGAATTAAGATTTCGAAGACTGATAACAACACAACATACACACAAACATTACTCTGAAGTTTTCCACATGTCATCAAGCATCACAGACAATCCATGAATCAACATATTCTTCAACTAAGTGTGCAGGTTAACAATTTGTTTTATCCATACACTTGGGTTTAAAATGCTTGTTGGGCACTTTGCGGTCTACGCCGAAAGCTCAATCATCATCAAGGCTTAGCAGCAGAGTTGCAGAGTGACTTTGTGTCCTCTTGGCATAATTGGAGACAGGACCCTGCTTTTTTCTGCCATACTGTATCAACTATGGGGGAGTGACATAGAGGTAATGCTACCAAAGAACACAGCGGGAGTTCAGCAGAGATAACAGCATTGACATTTTCACATGGATGAAATTCCTCCATATACAGCCACGTGTTTGATGGGTTTTTACCCCTTACAGAGTGTCCCACAAAATGACCATGGCCGTATGTATGAAGTCCATTTAAAGCCTTTGCAAGAGAAGGATCACTGCAAGTGGGTTTTTGACCTCTACATTTACGGCCACTCCATTTCTCATAAACTATTATGGTCTACACTAACGATATCACATTACTGAGGTGGATCACATCCTTTCAGTTTTCACCATAACCATTGCAGTGACATGCACTAAGGACAGTGTTTCTCAGGCCAGTCCTTGGGGGCTTTCAGACAGGTTCATGTTCTTGCTCTCTCTTAATTTCCTGGGACTTGAGAGGGAGGAAAAACATGGACCATCCCCAAGGACTGGTTTGAGAAACACTGCTTAAGAAGACACAGGGAACCAAATGAGGAGCAAATTTCCAAAACTCAGTCTATAATTTGTTGTGTTTTAAGTGAGACCAGCACTGACTTAGTTAGACTTCCTTATTATATGATAATGTCTTGGGAAGCAAAACTCACTTAATCGTCATCGTAATCTAATGAAGAACTTTCGGTAAATTTACAAAACTCACGGTAATTTCCTTGAAAATGTGTCCCATGAACTTTTAGAGTTTTGGAAATTTGCTCTTCAACTGCATCAACTCTGAGGAAATTTCATTGTCTAAATTCAGTATGGAGGTAACAGGAAAAGCTCTGCATTACGAAATGACATCCAGCAGGGGGTGGTGCAGAGGGCTGCGGCATGCACACTGACCTCAGGCATCCCGTGGCGTTGCGCAGCACCTGCGAGGAGTGCAGCTGCAGCTTCCGGTCCTCCTGGTGAGGCGAGCTGTCCCAAGCCGACTGTGGGATGATCACGGTGTTGGTGAGCACGGCTAGTGCATCCTGGATGATGGGCATCTTCAGGGCATCACACGAGGACAGATTCCACAGTACGCCTGCATAGGGGGGCGACACAGGGGGCATGAGGAGGATCCGCAGTGATGGGGGGTACTTGGGGCTCAAAGGAAGCAGCGCCAAGTATGACGGTATAAATCTGACAGATTCATTCCTTGCCCTTACCAGGCCAGAACTGGGGTCCTGTGATTCCCCGCCCATTTCATCCCATTATGTCACTAATTCCTACCAATGACTGCTGGTGTGTTGGTCAGTTTCAGAATCAAGTTCATTAACACTACGATTACCTCCCCAAACCCCTCCCCCAGCGCCTGATAAATGTCACTGGGCTGCTGAACCCGACCCCATACTCGAAACTGTCGTATGACTGATGCAGTCAAGCAGTGCGTATTAATCGAAAAGTGCATTAGTGTTTCACTATTATGATAGCTACGTCATAAACATGAACGCTATAAAAAAGGAAAAGCTCACATGCTTTAGTGCTGAGCAAAAACGGAAACGTGTTTATTACAGTGATCAACCACTAAAAACCCAGCAAGATATTGCGAATCTCTTCAGTAAGCGTTTCAGCTTGACCGTTAGTCCTTGTACGATAGGTGACATTCTCACTGAGAAACAGAAGCGGATAGATTGCAGCACCGCAGATCCAACTAAAACGCTACGTCGGGGTAAGAACGACAAACTGGAAATCTGCGCTGGAAATCGGGCTTGGTAATGCTCGTTCACAAAATGTTATGAGCAACGCCATGCAGTGCAAGAAAGTGAAAGTGAACTGAACATAAAGCTGTATATAATATCAACATTTTGTGATGAATTTATTATACGATGTAAATAGTGTTATTTGGTTTTTGATTAGGCAACTGCTACTTTGTTAACTCACCATACGCACCTCTAGCCAAAACCTTAAGTGAGAGAGATATGGGCGACATAACAAGGTAAGACTCTGTGTGTGTGTGTGTGTGTGTGTGTGTGTGTGTGTATGTTTACATGCCAGAGATGGAGTCTCGAGTCTGATTTGACTTATAATTGTTACACCTGTTCTATACCACTATAGCAGTATATCACCATTCAGTATTTCCACTGCAAAAGAGTAGGTAATGTTCCTCAAAGCCTCTGGAATTGCTCCAGAATGAAAAATATAAAATAAGACTTCTCACCAAATGCTTGCCAACCTGTGTCCAGACAACGCATGCCTATCAACATTTACGAAGGGTGCAATCGTAATATTGAAAAAATAATGATCAAAGCAAAAACAAACCAGACAGACAAATACAAACATCTACACAGACATCAAGCCACTCCAAAATAACTGTTTACTCGTCAAAGAAGGCTAAATCATATAGGACTAGGACTATAAAACTACACTTCCCACAAAAGCTGTTGTCACTCAATATTACTGTAATAATATAAATCCAAGTTGACATGAAGCATTATTTACACAGACACATTGGAATGTGTTTTTCCACAAATCCCAACTAGTTCTCCTTTCTAAGGCATGCATACACATACAGGAATGAACGTGAAGCTTTGTGTAAAGTACAAGCTCAGCTACCCAACCAGCACCCCTGACGCATTTTGGGGCTTTAAGGACTCAGCAGAGATGTAGCCAGCATGCCAAGCACGGGATTCAACCAGGCAACCTTCTGATCATAGGGGGAGACGCCTAACCCTCTGAGCCTCAGATTCAAATTTTATATTTGATTTTTGTTATACTCCATGGCCATAAATTAACAAAAAAAGCAGCTGAATGTTCATTGGCATCTATATGCTAGGATCAGGCACTGAACTGGGAGATGTTTCGTGAGAATTAGATGCTACAAAACACAGAATTCCAAAACAGGAAATCTAAATTATTGTGAGTCGGAATTGCCCCATATCAAATCTTAAATGAAATTCAAATAGTGTTTTGAGTGTTAAAAAATATTTCATATTTTCTGAGGCTGTCATTAGAATTGTGTTTATGGCTACAAATCCTTCTACAATAAACATGCAGGACATTAAAAATGCCACAATGGAAACGTGAATCTGGGAATTGGGTTTTGCTAAATGCTTTTAGTATTTATCACTGGAGAATATAAATGACACTCTGAGCAAATATTAACATGCGAAAGTATTTTACAGTTAATCTTCTCAGGCCATTGAACATCAACATCTTTATGATCATATATCCATACATTTGCCTTCTTTATTTATACAAGCCAATGATATGTTTATTAGTGACCTAATCATTCAAGATATTTATGGTGAAGGGATATTTCTCACTAAATGGAAAACGAGGAAAATTTTAACGATCATAATCACTCTGAACTGTTAGACAGAAAGCTTCGTCATACCATTTTAATTTAATGAGATTTTAGCGGTACGATTCCGATGAATAACACTACTGCAGAATTACAGGCTTAATCTAGGACATCGATAGTCTCCCATCACTGCAAATGGCTTGGTCATACAAGGTACTGATTATCTGTGCGTTCAATCTGAAAGCACTCACAACCATTCAGACAGAAAAGGCTTCACGCCATTTATTTGGCCAAAGGAAACCTGCCTGCATTAGTCATTAGTCTTGGTGTTCCATTAGACTTGCAGTAGCGTGATTGTTGCAAATACTGAAAAAAACACATGACTACCAATGGACCACCATTGGCATCAATTAAATACCTCCATTCTTTCTGTAGACTGACTCTAACTCTGAGTCTACTAAGCCTTTCCTCTGGTCGCAGAAGTCATCTGATTAATAGTTAATAACATGTATGCTTATTTCGCTGAATAATGCAAAATTTAGATGTACGAGTTTGAAAAAGCTTGCATACAAAATAATAATCCATGATCTTATGAGTGGAGTTCCAAACCTTCTAGTCCTATCAAAAAGAAGCTCACCAAAAAGTAAAGAAAATGCAATTATAATCGCATTACAAATAATTAGCTTGTTTGTCGGATCGTTATACTGGTTTAATCAGTAGCTGTCTGGAGTGGGGGACACCAAGTCTAACCACACCTAGTACTATCTACTTTGCGCCTGACCAACAACCTGAAGGGTTCATTTAACAAACAAAAGACTAAACCTTCCCGTCGTTATCAGGTATCCAGTATATTGGAGAGCCACCTTTTGTACACACAGTGTCCTCATCGCAGACTGTAACACAAACAGCAATACTTCATTCTTCAGAGTTAATAAGGATGACCTTGGCAGGTAGCCGCACGCACTTCAGCACCCAGAGGGTTCCAAAGCTCCCCAGACGCAATCCAGTCCTGATTACAATCACCGTTAGAGACACTCCTTGTGACGCACGTGGTTACATTCACCTTGTCAGTTTCATACGGTCCTCAGCATCATGGTTCCTTTAATCTTTTCCAATTTCCCACTCACGGTAACGTCAAGTTACCAGAATGAAATATAGGAAAACCGAAAGCGGGAAATGCATCACTCCATAGATGATTGCATGCCCGTTTCATGTTATGAAGTTATTGCAAAGTGAATAGGCTGTCATTTATTAGGGTAAGACAGGAATCCTTTAGAGCCAGGCTAAGTCAAGCAGGGGTGCGTAACTTTTTCCTGGCAGACTTCTGACATTCTCTGAGGTCACTATGATGATTTGAGCTGCTCAAACATTCCAATAACTCACTTGATCTGCAAGTCTTAGAACTGCGAGAGTACCTGGGGGGGTAATCACCCAAAACATGCAAACTTCACAATATCCTGAGAGAGAAGGATTTCAGGGTCAAATCCAGACCAAGGTTTTAACTCTTGATACTCAACAGGTTGGTTGAAACAAATTTTGGATTGGATTTGTACTTTCTGGACCTGAAATGTCCACCTCTACCCCCTGAACCTTGATGAAAATGCACAACCTTGGAGATCTGAGACCACAGTGAGTTAGCAAACAGTCCCCTGCTGGTGACTAACTTATGTCAGACATCAGGAAGGACAGAGAACTTTTACTATTTCTAGGAGCTCAGAAAGGCAAAATGAAAAGTGTTTCCATCACTTAATTTGTCAGTTCATTTGCTTGCACTGAAGAAGGACCAACAGCCAAAGAATGAGCTTTAGGGCTTTGGGGTGGGGGTGAGGGTAGGGGATGGGGGTGCATTCACACTCACTAATGGAGCACGGAGTCCTGCAGCCCCCCTTGCGATTATTCTTCCGGAAAGCTAACAGGTTGATTTCTGTGCTGAGACTCCATCGAGGAATCATCAGTTCAGGCTACTGTGCCATTTCAAATGCTGGGTAAAAAGGCTGTTTTTCAGAAATAGAGTGATGACAATGATCTCCGCCAGAGTGAAAGAGAACAGTCCTATGGTCTTCAAACCCACCAGGTTCAAGCAGCTTTTTACATACAATTTGGCCACTTTCAATATGTTTTCTTTTAACCTTTGTTAGTTAAACAAGATTCTGTCGGAACAACAACAATGTATTACCCAAGCCCCCTCCCCCAAACCCTAGTCCTACCACACCCCCAACCTCTGTATCTAGGCTCCCTACACTAGGTTTTGGTACTACATGATTTTTCATATCATCATACAGCCCATACATTATAATGTGATATACAGTATTTTGACAGTATTTTCAAAAGCAATACTATTCAGGAGGAGGGGGGTTTGTTCCCCACAGAATTTTTTGACCAACCAAAAATATTACTATGCCCAATTCTCCTTGCAGTATTGCTTTACTGTTGAAGTGAGTTGTCTCAAGATTTGAGCACTTCCACATATTCACCCATACAATGTATCTGCAGAATTTGTAAAAGATCCATAAATTACTTTTAGAGCCACTGTGTTCACAATATCATGTGTCTTCTAAGGTTGACTTTTCCTTCCTTTACTGTAAAATGCTTCATTTTTGGGGCAAATTGTCTGGAAATAAAACCAGTTGTAGATAATCATCTATGTTTTTGTGCAAGAGTAATAAGACCAATCAAATGCTTTTTGACTTATCGCATTCACATGGTCAAATGTTGTCTGCAGTCACCCTTCTCTTTGCTGCCATTAAGTGACTTTGCTCCAGTTTTAGGGTGATTTGTGTCAAAATTTGATAAGTTCCCGTTCTCCAGCCATACGATTTATTGCTAATTTTGAAAAAGTTGCTTCAAATACTTTTTGAGTTATGGCACCAACAAAATCAAGTGTCAAAACTGCTATTTTATTTGCTATTACAACCATTCAATTACATAAAGGGCAGTGACACAAGTGTTGGCTGCAACAACCTGCACAGCTTGTCCAATGAGAGAAGACAGCAAAACACACATTGGAAACCCACAACCCTAGAGCTGTGAGGCAGTAGCAGGCTTAGCCAGTGTTACCGTTCTGGAATAAGAAAACTCACAGATTCTATATTTTATTGGAAATTAACACCAAATGTGCAACCTAAGCACAAAATGTTGAGTACTGTAATACTCACAAAACAAGAATATTTATCTCAACTCTCAGTAAACACAAGAACGGCTGGTTAATGCGGCATTATAGAACCCCAGAGACCACAGTGTGCTGGCGACAGCTGGGAGGTATGTTTTATTGAACTTGCACCTACGATGGTTTTGCAGAACAATGAATGTGAGTAATGGATGCTACAATGTGGCAGAGGTGGGATTTGTCTCCATTTTGCCCGAAAAGCTGTTGTTTAGCATCGAGCAGGAGCATCCCTGACAAGAGCTGGCCTATGTATTATCGGTGATGATGACAGTCAGCACATCAGGAACTCAGAGAAAAGGGCAGGACTGCATTCCAGCTGATCCAGCCTTAATGAGATTCCGGGATTCTCTGGCAGAGATCTCAACTAAATCCCGACTTCAGAAGAGAGATTTATACTGAGTGGAGCGACGATTCAATGGGAGGCACTTTGGGCTCAAACCTCCAAGGTTGTGGGTTTGAGTCCCACTACTGGAATTTGCATTTCCATGCTTGCACTGGATCAGTAGTATGGAAAATGCATGGATTCCATTCTGAATTAACATCATATTCTAGTGCGACATTTCTATAAAACACTGACACAATTTACATTTAACAAGCACACACTTTTATCCAAAGCAATGTATATTTTGAGAAAGCAGTATCAGACAGTCCTTGGAGCAACTGAGTGTGAAAGGTGGTGCTCAATGGTGCATTTACAGTGCTACCCATGGGACTCAAACCAGCATTCTAACTGGCTGAGCCAAAAACCACCCATATTACACAAAGTTCATAGAAATATCAATGCTATATTAAAAATAATAATACAGCCCCTATTTTGAAATGAAGTGTCATTCCTTAAAGAGTATGCCACCTGCAGGCGACCATTAAAAGTCCACTCTGCTTGGATTCTTCCAGCTCTTGCAAAACCAAACACAGTCTACGCAGAAACATGGATGATTATTCAAGATGCCGTTGGGATCAGAACTCGTTCTGGCTCATTTGTGCACCGCCTCATGGAAAAGCCTCGCAAATAAAATTCATTCTGACAGCAGGTATGTAGATTCCATTATTAGAGTTTCCATCCAGGTCAAGTTGCCTTCCAGAGAGTCAGAGAGACGCGAGGACCAAGACGCCTTATCGTCCAGGGGGCCGCTCGCTGCCAACTGCCATTCCTGCTGTTTCGTCTCAGAGCAGCGAATTCATGCAGAAGGAAAGGTTGCAGTAACTCTAATTTGCAATTTTTACAAAATGAAGCTCCAAATTACCATTGGGCAAAGAGGCTTTTTGGGCTTAGGGTGGCTGATTCATTTGTGACAGGAGTCATTCTAAGAGCCCTGTTTCACATCGTCTTTAATTTATATGTTAATTCCCCCCACATACGTACAACCTATTTCCTTTGTATCACCATCTTTAGGCCACCTCATTCATTCAAACATTTTAATTCTTTATTTTTTATCACAACCCAGTATAACTTCTGTGGGTGTTCATTGATTGATTTTTTGGGGCTAATTTCATTATAAATCACCTAACTCATAAAGCACAGCCTTGGCCCATTGGCGATTTCAGGCTATTGTCCCAACGGGTGCAAGGTGAGAAAGACCATCCCGATAAATAAAAATTGTAAAAAAAAAAATATATTTACAATAATTTATTATTACCTGCTGATATGACTAACACAGTATATTTAAATATAACTTTACAATATAATTTAATTAAACTAAATATGTTCAAATTTTCATCTGACCAATAGGGGGTGCAATTTCACCTCAGCACCTCCCAGTAAAATCACTAATGCCTGAGCCTGATTGTGACGTACTAGCTTCGTGGGGAACCAAGCTGCTGCCCCCTTCAGGTGACTACTGCCAGAAGTACTGTTGAGATATTTCTTGTTGCCCAGGTGTGCATACCAGCAGGTCTTAGGGTGTGTGTCCATGCTATTTGTGCAGGTGTACCCTCTGCTAGCTCTTGCAGTTTTAGCCTGTGTTAGCTATTGCAGTTATAGCCTGTGCTAGCTATTGCCATTATAGCATATGGTAGCTATTGCAGTTATAGCCTGTGCAAGCTATTGCAGTTATAGTGTGTGCTATTCACATTCACGCTTATGCATCTGCTGATGTTTAGGGGGAGATAGTCACCCTGAAAAGAACATTGAGACCTAAATGGAGGATCTACTTCGTTTATCATCTGTGATAAGCGTACAAGGGGCAACACATTCATCCAGACCACTGTGCAAAACAAAATCATGCATTTTATCAGAACATTTAACTCTATGATCGCTAATCATTAACTTTAACTGCAGGTATAAACAGGGTAATTCCTTATAAAACAAATTAACCTCAAATTAACAAGCTATTCGTTGAATTGTGTTAAGAGCTGTGACACTAATGCGCTAAGGAGGATTTGAGAACAGCATGACCTCAGTGGACATCATGGTTAAATTAATTAATGTAAGTCGTTTTGTCGCATGCAGACGTGCAGTTATACTGGGCCGAACTGGACCTGGAATGTAATTAAGCTGTAGTGCAGGATATGTTAAAAATAAATAGGGAGGATAAAAAGGAAAATGACATTAACAATGATTCTGTAGGTTCATGATCTGGCCTGATAGGTTCATGGATGAGATCAATATCTGGAGTAGTTCTCTCAAACAGAAGCGAGACTGGATGACCTTCAAAGACAGTGAACTCCTCTCTGTTCTCCTGTCTCACTTCCCAGTCTTGGACACCACGAGTGGGTCGATCGTCCGTGGCCCTGCCACCTCATGCCGCAGTGACACCCCAGATCCGGTCTAAACAACCTGACAAAGCCGGAGAATTGCAATGGATCCCCAGACTCATCAGGAAGGACAGCGTTCGGGGTTTAATCGCTGCCGTGCAATGAGGTACATGCTGGGATATCGGCACCAAGCACACCCAACCTACACCACCCCCAGCATGCACTCTGTGCTATCGTCCCTCCCCCTCTCCTGGATGAATCAAACGCAATCAAGCTTCGTGTTTTGGCAAAAACAGGATGCGGAGCAGGAATTAATTGTACCCCTGGCTCGGACGCTGACAGGTACGACGACAACGCTCCTTTCAAAAAATGGAAAACAATGTAAATGCTACAGAGTTACTGCATACCGCCACCCTCCACCATACAAGAAGTCTCACTTCAGACCAGGGGTCACCAACCTTTTTAAAACTGAGAGCTACTTCACGGGTACTGAGCCATACGAAGGGCTACCAGTTTAAAATGCCCTCCTAAACTTATCTAAACATGTTTTAAATGCTTTTTTAAGATATTGTTATTTACAGATCTATGTAAATGAAAATGTGATTAAAGAAGAATAGCAACAGGACACAATTACATTTTAGACGCTGCTCACTGGTGAGTTGTGCTATTTTTAGAACAGTTCCGCGGGCGACTCATGTGCTCCTTGGGGGCATCCTGGTGCCCGCGGGCACCGTGTTGGTGACCCCTGCT
>JAODKE010000035.1:6709780-6722219 GCA_026779605.1 Mormyrus hasselquistii | reverse complement strand
CTATGTAAATGAAAATGTGATTAAAGAAGAATAGCAACAGGACACAATTACATTTTAGACGCTGCTCACTGGTGAGTGAACAGTTCCGCGGGCGACTCATGTGCTCCTTGGGGGCATCCTGGTGCCCGCGGGCACCGTGTTGGTGACCCCTGCTCCAGATGTATCTCATGCAGGGTTCCCTTATAGTGGAATGAGCTGCTGAACCACATTCGGTCCTAAGGTTCCCTCTCCATCTTCACAAAATGCCTCAAGACCCATCTGTTCCAAGAATTTCAATACTGGCCTAACACCGCTCCATGTCTCCTGAATGCACTTACGTTGCACTTTCTGCTTATTTGAATAGTTGTCTTATTAGGTTTTTGCTTAGTTTGAAAGATTTTGCTTACAATAGTACCTGTGCATTCATCAGTAGATCAGCCTGGCTGCACTTAAATGGGAAAAATATGTTTGTGACGTGCCATTTGCCTCAGTTATACGTTGCTTTTTGCAAAAGCATCTGCTTAATAAAGATAGGTGCAGTGGTGGCTTGATGGTTAGGGAAGCGTACTTGTAAAATTGCAGGTTCGAATCCCTGACTAGCAAGGTACCACTCCGAAGAACTGCTCTCTGAGCGCTGAATCGACTGCCCCTGCTATGTCATGACATCACATATGGGTTAAATGCAGAGGATTTCTTTGTTGTGTGCTGTGATGTGTCAACAATGATTTCTAAATTCCAATTCTAAAAAATGTAAATATATACAAGACATTATCTTTGAAAAAGAGCATATCTTGCAAATGTAATATGCATCCCTGTGAAGTACACAACATACACACACATACACGTGTGTATATATTTTGCACTGTCTTAGTCTTTGTCTAGCCTGTAAACCCTGTTATTAAATGGTGAGAAGGTTAAGTACCACAAAGCTCACACTAGGCTAGAGAAACACGGCATCCTCCGCTTAAGTTTCTCGTATTATTCTGGGCGCACATGGTATTTCACGCTCGAGCGTATTATGAGAAATTTACCTGGCTGCGGCGCTACTTGTTATTCTGCTTAACCCATGAATACTGTATTTCATTGGCATTCCTCGCTCGCTCGGCAGCAGAACATCTGCCTTAGTGTAGGTGTCGTGCCACACTCCTGCGAGCTGATACCTATTCCCATCAGAATGTTCCGGTGGAATCACGGAACGGCCCCCGAAAACTGTTCAGCGATTCCCTTTCCTCTCGGCTTAAAGGCGTGGATGTCTGACGACGTGTGCGAATGCTGGAGCCGCGCGCGTATCTGTGCCACAAACTGCTTTAAATTCTATTAGCGGTGCATTATGGGTAAAGCGATGGAGCGCGAGATGTTACCTGAAGAAACAAATCGGGAAGTTTTCAGTATGACAAATGCGACATTCGCCTGTTCTGAAATTCCTCGCTTATTTACGGTGAATTCTCATCTCAAAGTACGGTTTCAGCATTCGCATAATTAAGAACACAAATACTATTTCGAAATTCATTTCACACTTTTATGGATGATCTCTTACCTTAAATATCTTGATATTTTTACCACTTACAAGGACGGTACAAATAACGACATGATCTGCATAATAAATCACAGCAATTCGCTCTAAGCCTGAAAAACACATTTAAAATAGATTTCTCAGCGTGGACTACCGATAAAACGAAATGACCAATATTTAGAGAAATGTATAAATCAACTGTAGACAGGCTCTAATACAAAACTGTGAAACAAGGCAGAAAACTGATTTTATTTACTTCAAATTTCATTTTCTCAGTGTGGAGCAAAACGACAAGCTAATTCATTATTTTCCCCGTTAGATGACCTCTCCTCACTGCATCCCAGAAGTAGGAAATGACAGAAACTCATCTATAGTGCCCGCATGGTTTACGTATTTGATTTGGTACCTGTGGACATGTTCCTTACAATAAAGAACCAAAGGATAAAATGATCTGATGTATTTAAACCATACAATATGTATGAATGGTACATGGTTTACACTTTACAAACACCGATCACAGTGAGTGCATCCAGGCATTACTTATCCTACTTACACAATTTATAAGACACAGAAATTTTATTGATTGATTTAATTGAACAACAGTCGCTATTATTCTGCCTGTGTCAAATAACTAGAACAACCTGGATTGTTCTGGGCTTCCATACAGGTTGGTGATGTTGTTTATGACATCTGTATATTTTTTCCCACTCTGAGAAATCCTCCCGTGAGTGCTTTATAAATACAAAGAGAGGTGTGCTCTTTATGATGCACTTCCTAGGAGTGTTTCCACAGTGCCAATTTGTTTGGTTACCATGGAAAACAGCTTCTACGCCTATAATTCACCAATCACGTAGCTGGACGACTGCAGGAAACACCAATAACAAGGGACAACAACTGGGGCCCTTTGTAAGTTCGAACCCGCCAACTCTTTGGCCCTCTCGCCTCCGCAATCCATTTCAGCCTGTAATAGATTGGCATATTTGACTGCACTGTGTGATTTGTTTTGTTTTTCTTTTGGGGGGCATCCGAAATTAGCAGCTCAGACAATAAAGTCTGGCAGAGTAGCCTAATCATGTGCGTACGTTGCACTCTATCTCCTGCTTTGTTCAGTGACAAATACACTGCTATGTATTTATTTCCCTAACTGAAAAGGTGAGTTAGGGAATCCATTTTCTGATTTTTAAGGCAGCAATTCAGAATAGCATGATCTAGGCTTACACATCTGTAAAACAAAATTTTAATTCATTGGCAATTAGTATATTAGCTCCACGGTCACGCTTAACAAACCAGGATAGGGTGCTTTGGAACCTGTGAACAAAATTCGAACCTCCCAGTGTTGATTAGTGTTCCTCTAAGGTAGGTGACTGTCATCCTGAGCTCAGAGGTGATGCAGGATCCTGACTGAAGAGGGAAAAAAAGGTATCTGATTGTAATACTGATATGCATCACAATCTGGCTGCTTACATCTCACAAGCCTCGATGGCTCTCAGAGATGACGGGGAAGCTGGTGTGTGACCGAGATGGAGAAAGTCATATTCCATCCTGCATCACATTAGTGAAAGCTGATACACCTGCATCCTTACACAAAGTAACATTTAAAAGATGCTACAGTATAGTGAAGAAAAATGCAATATCAATTTGTGCTATTATTTTCAGTTATAGGCATTAAAGAGCAACGTATGTACAAGGTGACAAATATGCTTTTAATTGATAAACATGATCTATTAACATGATATTAATATAGTGACATACACATATTCATATCAGATAAATAATTATAAAGTATTCCTGATTGTATGCATCAATACAAACTGTATATCCACAATTTCTACCTTTAATTTGAAAGTTAATGTGCTAATACATTACTAAAGCACTAATTAGTCCATGTCATTTACCACAAATAAACTGCAGTCAATAAAGCTGAACAAAGCAGAGAAATTAAGCAAACATCTCTTTGGGGGTGGGGCAGACAACAGTGAGTGTGGGGGTTAATTTACCTGAACCTGCCCCCCCACCCAATGTGTCTGCAGTCTGGGTGAGGCCCCTCTAGCAGTGACACGAGATGAATGGCAGTGTTATTTTTCCATTATGCCCCCCCGCGCAGTTTGCCTGCTGCCTTGACTGTCTGTTCCCTGCTCTGCTCCCATTTTGTCCCCCAAAAGGGAGAAAATCTACAATAAACCAGTGTTCCCTGCCCCATCTGTAACACATTCACCCTAAAAAATGACAGAGTAATATCCTGGATGCATGCATATTTTTAGTTGAAATATGATCATGCATATAGATATTCTGTTGAAGAGTCTTTGTGTTTGATTCACTAAAGAAAATAAAAGGACAGGACTAATTTTTCAGAATAAAAACCAAACAACGACTGTCTCGTCACAACATGCCAATGTAATACATTTTAAACAAAAATAAATTCAATGGCCAATAGTAATGATATTACTTCTGATTTCCGGCACAAGTCAGAATGTTTCAAAAAAGCCGGGTGTGATTGTAATAACAAGCTGCTGCTTCTCATTTTCGTAGATGCCCCACTGTAATAATGCCAACAGCATGCTACTCTGCGAAAGGTTACAAGAGTTCCCTGTATCCATATGAATCTGGAACCTAATAACCGGCGTCTAGACCGCAGCAAACATTGCATGTACTTGGGAAAATCCTGCAGAACCTTCAGCTGGTGCCGAACGCCAAAGAAAGTCAACAGAAGCCCAACGATTGCCAGGCTTGATGAACCACAGAATCTCAAAGTGAAGTTCCTCCTTGCTCACCGGGGTGATTAATTATTAAATGTAGAAAGGCGCGGTGAAGAAAGATTACTTTGGGCTGTCAAGAAACTGGGACGGTACTGAAAAACGTTTTCCTGCCGGACTCACCGCGGTGAGCTGTCAGGACAGTTTAAGATGCACTGAGCTGTACGGAAGTGGACCGGGATGAATGGTGAGTATGCATCTGTTGTATGTGACGATCGTGTTCAGGTTACATTACAACCATGGCTAATCGGAAAAGCTATGAGCATGGTGAAAAAAAATGTCTTTTATTTTTATTTTTTCAAAATGAGAGCTAAATCCTATTTTGTTTCGGGAAAACATTATGCAAAAATTACTCAAGCATGAAATAAACACACATACAAAAAATGCCAGAATACTGGAAGCAGAACGCGAGAAATCAATGCGGAGAGGAAATCTTTCCTTTCATGAATGACGTCTCTCACAGATGTGCTTTAATGAACATGCCCGTAAGCACAGCTGTAAACACAAGCGCAGTCTGACACATTTCATACACTGACGACTCTATATGCCGGCTTTATTTTTCATGCTACAATACCACAGTTTACATTTTGAGAAACACTGTGATACAGCAATACGTGCACTGTTTTCGTATTATCTCTGGACTCAAGCCCTTCTTCATCTTGAACCCAAAGGTCTACACATTTTGATCTTTGGGTCACATGTTCAGTGCATGGCCTCTCCTTGCTTTCCTGTCCACATGTTATGTTCGTTTACGCAGAAGTCTATTTCCTAAACCATTTCCCCCTTACTCCTGTATCCCTTAAAATAAACTGCACCAGTAAACTCCGGTCTACCTCACGCTCCCCATGTCACATAAGGTGACCCATGTTTTCCCGACAAGGCTGGATGTATTTTTATCAGATGGGTCAATGGGAACAGATAACTAGCAGTCAGGCCTCAATATTGTACAGCTACCAAACAATTTTCAGTCACTGCAATAAAAAACACACCTCCATCAATGTTTTGCATAGCATACCTACAATCATCACCAACCACCACATCTTAAACCCAGATTCTTTAATTACATAACGTATTGTATATATATACCCCATTTTATTACTGAAATTTAGCGGTATTTATAAATCACAAAGGACATATGATATAGCAGTTTAGTGATTCCACAGAATCCAAAGCTACTTCCACTTATAACATTAAGACCTAGACTTCCGGTTGTAGTTGGCGCAGTGCACCATCCCCGGCAAGCCCTACCTGTAACGAGCTCGCGGACCTCGACGTCCGCCGTCTTGCGCAGCAGCCGCACCAGCGCGGGGATGCCGCCGCAGTTCTTCAGGGCAATCTTGTTGTCGTCGTTGGCCTTGCCGTAGACGAGGTTGCGCAGCGCCCCGCAGGCGCTCCGGTGCACCTCGCTCATCCGGTGGTCCAGCAGGTCCACCAGCAGCTGGATTCCCCCCTGCCGCCGGATCTGCAGGCCCAACACAGACCATCCTGCACATCTGATACGTCTATAAACTCATACAGCATGTATTCACAATCCTAGAAATACACCAGCGTACCATTTTAGGTTAATCAATACCTCATCCAATTATTTGACTAATTGCGTTAATTAGATAAGTCAGCTGGTGGTAAAATTTAAGTAACACATTGAATGGCTGAGGTGC
Organism: Mormyrus hasselquistii; assembly: GCA_026779605.1. Classification (NCBI taxonomy): domain Eukaryota; kingdom Metazoa; phylum Chordata; class Actinopteri; order Osteoglossiformes; family Mormyridae; genus Mormyrus; species Mormyrus hasselquistii. Next base: position 6,716,316 of record JAODKE010000035.1, on the reverse strand, counting down.
CTCTGAGGAGAGGTTTGGGAACTGAAGCGGTGTTCATCTAGCATTCCAGCAAGATATCAGTAGCTTTTTGGAGAGCAGAAGCAATTCTTGTGCTTCTGTTGATTTGCATATATGAAAATGTAAATTTTTTTTGCAGGTATACATTTAGTACACAGACAAATAGCTTTAAACATTTTCTTCAACTAAGAAGAAAGGTACACACACACACACACACACACACACACATACAGAGTATGTATCAGCATCAAATATGTCTTCCTGTGGTACTGTAGGCTCCAGGCTTCCTGCAGACCTATACAGCAGGGGTCACCAATATGGTGCCTCCCCCAAGGAGCACATTAGTCGCCCGCGAACCTTAAAATAGCACAACTCACCAGTGAGCAGCGTCTAAAATTTAATTTAATCCTGTTGCCGTTCTTCTTTAATCATATTTGCATTTTATAGATTTGAAAATGACAATATCTAAAAAAAGCATTTAAAACATGTTTATTACACATGCAGTTTAGATATGATTAGGAGGGAGTTTCACAGTGGTAGCCCTTCATATGGCTCACTACCCGTGAAGTAGCTCTCAGTTTCAGACAGGCTGGTGACCCCTGCTATACAGGATAAGGCAGACAGATGGACATATGTCTTCGGTAAGCTGATACTGGCCCACTTCAATCGGCTTACATTGTCTTATACTGTTATTTCAATAAAATAATTTCAGTAGAACTGATTCTTCACTCTGCAAGATATATTTCCACTGAAGTGGCTTTCTGCTGTGTTGGGCCTGCAGAATTCTCAGAAGTGGTACAGCGTGGCTCAGGTGCCTGGGCTGATCACATTTTGAAAACGTGTCACCTAGATGTTTGTTTTTCTGGCAAGACATCCAGTAGAAGGGAGACAAGGCGAGGGGTGTCTAGAGGGGGCGGTGGGGTTATTAAAGTGACAGGTAGTCATGTTTGAAGGGCTTGGTCAGCATGTGCAGTAGCGTGGGGGGTGGAGGGGGGGGGGTGTTATTCCGGTAAGGGTCAGATGCTGAGCATACAGGGAACAAAAGAATAGATCCCTCAGTAGCTGACAAGAGGAGCCTCCACTTCCTAGTGACCAGGTTCCCAGTTTTCTTATTGAGTCAGAGATCTGGTATCCTAAGGATGGTTTACTTGGCCAAAGATAAACTTTCTCCTGCTATAGTCCTAGGGTCTGAGTTTACCTCCTAAAGCAGCTTCTCCAGGCTCTCCCTCCCGCATGCCACTAAGAACCATCCCGGTTTTGGTAATGGTATTTTTGTATGCATGCGATGCTACTGTAGTAAAGTTTTTCGTGAATTTTTCATCGCAACAGACATTTTGTGGAGGTCCTATGTCTGCTGTATTTACATTTTTTTGCTTATCTGGCAAACACAATGGCTGCCAGTCTAGCTAACAATAATAACAATATAACCATATAAACAATACCAGAGATCACCTTTGTAAAGTTCAGTGAACTTGTTTATGACATACAGGCAGCAATTAGTTTTACAAATATCTGCATCTATAATACTTTTAATATGCACAATTATTTCATTGTTATATAACAGCTCCTGAGTATTTTGCAGCAGGACAATATTTACTTCAAAACAAAGCTGCATTTCATCAGTTAAAAAAACTGGGTTGTGATTTACCCAAAGTAAAGAGAAATAAATTTAATTCAGAGCATTGTTTGTTTTTGTTCACTTCTGAAGCCTTCTGGAATAGAAAAAAAAGACTATTTCCCAAACAAATCGCACTCCCTTAAAAGCTCACGACTCATGGGTGTCAAAACTGAAACAGAAACTGAAATTTGAAATTGATTATATGTAGAGGCAGCCAGGAAGTTTTAACTACAGAAAGTAAAGCAGAAATAAAGAAGTCAGCTAGATTGACAGCCATTTTATTTGCCAGATAGCAAGCAAAGCAAAAAAAAATACTAGTGACTTAATTAATTAGCATATATTTATGACCACAGAAAATCAGAATCATATATGGGATCATTTGTAGATGAGTATGTTCTAGGGCAAAGCAAACAGAATGACAATAAAAAAGTAGCATATAGGAGGTACAGGTACGTACAGTACTCACAGAAAGTATTGGGACGCTTTCAGTAAAAACCAAATTTATTAATAGAAATCCTTAGTTCATTCATTGTTTACAAAAATACATAATATTATAAAAACTTTTAAGTAAAACATTCATTTCAATTAGTAATGAATTGAAACGCAAATTATAGTTTTAAATGAGCTGTTCTGAGTTAAAAAGTTCATTGACAAGCAGTTTGATTGGGTGTTCTTTTAATTAATAACACCTTTGCATTTACATAAAACACCAAACATTGGTGTTAAGTATCCCTTTGGGAGCTAACGACTACAATTGCAATTACTAGCAAATTGGCAAGAACAGAACTGAAAGAGTCAGTCGCAAAATTATGACACTTAATAAAAATAAAATGTCTGTGCGAAAGATATGTGCAGACATGATAAACGTTGCTTGTTAACGGTCTTTTGTTATGAAGCCAATAGACTTTTTTGCAGTATTAAGCAGGCATCCCAAGACTGAGCACAGTACAACTTCAACAATAAACTTGCTAAAAGAAGGTTTTAGTAAAGTCATGATACAACAACTAAATAGGAAAACACAAATATAATGGGAACCTATACTATTTTAAAACAATTTCAATGTATATTGAAGATTTAGCTAGCAATTTACTAGCTGATGTGCTAATAGTTTAGGGCAGGGCCGTCGCCTGTCTCAGGAAGGAGTCAGACGTTTACCAGAGATCCCTACATCATTCTGTTTCCTTGTCTGCCAATGACTCATGCTCACCCATTTGTTAACAATAATAAAACAGCACGTTAAACTTGTTAAATGCAATACACAACGATACACAAGAGATATTCAGATGATAGCCGCTGAACAAATCCGCTTTTGTGTGCGGGTATGAGTGAACAGTGGAAAGTCTCCATGGCGAGAATCCCAAACCATGCCTCGTACTTCATCCGGCACTCGTTTTGGCAAGTCGCCTCCTTTTGTCAACGGCGATGCCTCCCGCTTCAGGCTTCGTTGCCCCCTATAGGACCCTTATCGCAACGGCTGCAGCTCCGTTAATTACTGTGATCCTTAAGAGGCGACAGATGTTCGGGGGCTCGAGACAAAAGACGAAATAAAGGGCTTTTGCCGAGATCCAAGGAAGCCAAGAGAAGGCCTTGGGGAGGGAGCGTTCTGAGCGCACGCGGGTTCGTCACATGAGCGCGTGACGGCGCCGTGAATTCCGCTCATGTCAAGGAGGTGATGGTGTCTTTTTTCCAAAGTTGAGACCGAAACAGACTCACAAAACAGAAATCGCCCTGAACAGAGACACTGGCCACCCGGCAAACCGACAAATGGCCCTTGACTGCTGATGATCCCCTGCTGCACAGCAAGCTGGTTCTGGAGAGCCCTTCAAACAGGAAGTGATGTCAACCACAATGGTGTGACACGTGACCGGAACGTCCATGCCCCATGGATCAGGGATGCGCAGCCCCATTTCGGACGGGGGGGCATCAGCGGTAGCCGAAAGGTCAGCCTAGGTCTGAATTAGGCAATGGCTGAGCCAGATGAAATACTCAAAGCAGCAAGCGGTGAGAGGCAGGAAAGCCTGAAGAGGAAGTTAAGCGATGGCCACCATCTTTCCAGAAAGCAGGGGTCAACACTTTTATTTTTTAGCAGTGTCAGTGAGATTTTAAGTATTGGACGTTTTTGATGTTTAACATAAGGGGATTTTCAGAGATGTCCGATATACTCGCCCGTGTGGTGCCACTTCTTGCTACTGGCTTTTCTTTCTTTCTTGGTTTCTTGCTTCCTTCTTTCCTTCCTCCCTTCCTTCCTTCCAATCGAAATGAAGCACTGGAGGCTTACATCCACTTGATTTGCTCACCTCTGCCAGCTGCTCCATACACTCCCCCCTCCCCCACCAAATGCTCCCACTCCAACGAGAGGCGGAGGACATTGATGTTATTCCCGTATCGATGGGGGCCAGTCGCTGTTCCATGCACCACGGTCACTGTGGACCAGCTGCCCCACTCTCTGATATCCCAGGATCCCGTGCTGCTGTGTGGCTCCTACATCTGCTCTGCACGTCAAAGCTACGGGAGGCAGTGCCAGAAGTGGAGCGGGTAATGGGACAGCCATGCAAGGTCCTCTCACACCATAGATACCAGATTGTGCTCCTGGCAGCGATACAAACTGTGTGGGACTCTACTTCACAGCTCTATACAGTATCTATATATCCATCCATCCATCTTCCAACCACTTATCCAGTACAGGGTTGTGGGTGTACATAAGTTCAAGCAGGCACCTTTGTCGGCTTAAACATTTATTATAATAACACACACAGTATATCCTGCTGACCACAGCACTCATGTTGCCCTAAATGCATTATGTAAGCACTGTACCACTGTCTCTGCCAGACTCCAAAGCGTAAATCCAGTGGAAGTCATTCTGCGTTTTTTTCCCAGCTACCCTGCAGGAAGTCCAGTGCAGCTTTATGCATGTCGTGTTGGCGGATGCGTGGTGATACAAATGTACGTTTCCCATGTGGGTGACATTTACAGAAACTATGGTCCACACCTTCTATACAACTTATTTGCTGCTTACATATCTCATAACTTGGTATTAATTGAGATATTAAAGTCACAAAAGCATCAGTGCCCCTTATTATATTGGAGGCAATGGTCTCGACAACGACAGGGCGGTCTGCGTACAGAAGTGCGACCACTATGCGCTTGCGGTCACGCTGATGTCTCTGAGCCAAGCCTGAAACCCGAGACTGTGGGTTCTGATCAAACAGTGCTGGCCAGTCGCCCCGCCTGTGCCGAAAACAAGCTTTCTGCAGCGTGCACAATTCCCACCTGTCTCAGTGAGCAATTCCATTTTTTACTTCAGCGCAGGGTGGTGGATTTGTGTAGGCAGGGACGCGGCCCCGTAAGATGGAGGTTGCCAGCTCATGTCCCCAGAGGAATCAGGTCGTAGTACCCATCAGCAAGGTAGTTAGCCTGAATTTCTCTGGTAAAATTCTCCAGTCGCGCAGATGGGAAGTACCGCAAGCTGTAATGCTGCCTAATACTGAATCTATGTGCCTCAGTATTGCTAACTGGTGCATCATTAGTTACACTTCTCTATAACCGAAAATGAGGATGAAGAACCTCCTCCGTCACGATGTTCCTGATAAACGTGAAGAATGGTGGACTGATAGCGGCGTACGCAGTAACCTGAAAATGATGATGGATTAACCGTCAGACAAACGACAGCGATTGGAAGACAGACTGAACTTTGCAGCATTTGTCCTGCTGCTTCATCACCGCCGGGAAGGAGGTGCATGAATCACCCTGGGGAGTAGCGCGGTGTCAGCGTGTTACACCAAACACTCTTACTGGCTGCCGAATTGGTGATGCTCATCTTGACGTTGTCTTTTCTTTATGGATCATGATGTTTAGTTGACCTGGATTAGGGGTTTACCATTTCTTGACCATGTCTGTGTGAAGCCTGTATGAGTTAAGTCTTGGTTCGTCATCCAAATCCAAAGACATAAGGTTTGGGTGGACTGTTGCCTGTGCATGTGACCTGTGATGGACCATCATCTTGTCCAAGGGGTCTCCAGCCCTTAGCTTGCCGAGGTCCTGTACTAGATAAGAAATTACGGAAGACTGATGGATTATTACATAAAACTTGGTACTATTGCAGGATATCTATGTATATACACCCTAAGACCAATAAGTGTAAGCTTGACATGTCTGTAAACCTACACACAATTGTTAACTGTAATCCATGTAGTTAGCACGACTTTGCAATGCAGGCAATCCCGCCGTGTTCTTTGTTTTAATGCCATCACCCTAGCAACCAACCATGCCATCAATGCTAAGCCCAGCTGAAGTCACATGCCAATCTGGCTCCAGAACAAGAGAAACACATGAGATGTCGCAGAGAACCGTGGACACTCCTATCTGACTGCCTCAAGAAGTCAGCGGGATTGGAGTACGCACTACTGACAGCTAAAGCTGTGCATAGAACTGTAATTGCATGCTGTAAAAAGAATAATGAAATAAAAAATTATATATATACACATACACACACACACACATATATACCCACATGCAATAAACACAACAGGTAACTTTTAAAGATTAAGGAAAAAAAATTTATTTGACAGATAAGCAAATTTTGCTTTCAACCTCCATACGGGCTAGCTTTTTTTCTGCATTTTTGTTATCATAATTTATTTTTATTTTAATGTGTGTTAACGGCAATACTGTTATTCATGGAAACAAAAACACACATCTGCAGTATAAACAGGTTGCTATCCACTAGTCACATGCTTATGCATTTTCCTCTAGTTTTCTTCAAATATCAATTTTGTAATAATGTGTCTTCTAAAAGACAATAAATACATTTTTTGCTTTCCTACTGTATGTGTAATAAAAAAAACCCAGGAAACCAGAGGGACATCATTGAATTCTGAATTCCATCATGGGAGTTGACATACTGTAAAAATGATATGTATAC
>JAODKE010000035.1:6679741-6702985 GCA_026779605.1 Mormyrus hasselquistii | reverse complement strand
TTAAGGGGACTCGGTAGCCTCGCGAATCCCAGTCGGTGGGGGAGGAGCGGGGGGCGGCGGGGGGGGGGGGGGGGGGTGGGGCACGAACTGAGGGGGAGAGATATCCAGCACATGGGGGAGCATAGGGATATCCGGCGGTTTGGCTACTCCAAAATAAATAAATAAATAAATAAACTAGTGAAATAAAACAAATCCGTATAATGAGATTATATGCAGAGTCATGGCCTCGAGGAAGCTTTATGACCGACATCATCCTACCATTCCATACCTTAAGTACACCTTCCAGTAGACCCCTCCCCCCCCCCAAAAAAAAAAACATATAAATTAGCATATAAAACCCCTGTAAATCTACCATTTTGGCCAATTTCTATACTTCCCTGTATCAAGGACAGAGGCTGTGATGCTGAAAATAGCCCTGGCACACAATTCCCCATCATGGAGCAGCCCCGCGACGGCATCCCCCCAGCTACGCATCCCAATTCAATGGAAATAGTTTGGTATTCCCGGGGTACTAAACTTGCAGCATCACCCACTCTGTTTGGGCAGACAATAAAAACACATTTACTGCAAGTGAGTTAAGTGAGGCCCCTATTTATTGTGTGGCATAGACAGGGATCCTGACAATGCCAGGTACAGGCCCAGTGAGATCACACTGCTCTTAGCTGTTGTTGTAATTTGAAGGAGGTTAATTTTGAATTAAAATTGTATGAATGGGGTAGGACTACATAACTCCATACTTCTACCTACTCCTTTTCAGGCAAGGTTTAATGTTATGATGGAGAATGTGGACATATTTTATTTCTGTTTGTCTGAAATAAATAAAGATTGATTGATTGATTGATTTTTTGCTGAATGGTTTCTAAATAATATATGCTGGCTCTCACATCCAGTGTAGGACTATTATGTTGGTGGCTTTACACCTGAAGTGTCAAGTTGTGATGAAGCAGGCAGTGGAGATCAGATGTGGTCTTGATAACAGGAGGAAAAGGCCCAATTATAGATCCTTCAGAGGTGCTTTCTGTGACCGGCAGGAAGTTCACAGTGAGAGGACCTGACCTGTAATTTCACAGCTGTCCAGGAGGATAATGTGGCTTCAGTAATATAAGGCAGCTTCAGAAAGAGAATAAATGACCAACAAGATGGAAAAAGATGATGCCTCAAGAAGCGGATAAAATATCAGCGGGATGACAAAACTTCAAAAAAAGGACAGTTTCAACAAAATGATGGCACTTTAACAAGAGGATGCAGTTTCAAACAAGAGGACTGTATCAGAAAAAGGACACAGTTTCAAACAAGAGTCCCCTGCTTCAACAAGTGGATGTGGTGCGAACACATCAAGAAGGTGTAAAGCATGGTGTAAAGCATGGTGTAAAGCAGAGGCTGATGACTTCAACATGTGGGTACAGGTTCAATAAGAATATGTGGGTTCAACATGAGGACAGAGATTCAAAAAGTGAGTGGAGCAAGTGTTCCAAAATTCCAAAACCATAATGAAATGGTCATTGATGTGATTTCTTTGATTGCTCAGCTGCAAGTTTGTATCCAACCACCCCCTTAAAAAACCAATCAATGAGAAAATGAAACAGAAGGTATACAAGTGCCAGCCAAAAGAAAAAAGAACTGAAGAAAATTCTGACCAAATCCTGACACTGTAAGAATTATCCAATGATGTAGGAAATAAAGTAAACCAAATTATGAGGATAGGAAGAATGCTGCAAAAATGTGACAATGAAAGGAGCATGGATGTGAAGCAGAAATGCCATCAATGACAGTTGAACATTGCCTCACTTTACAGTTTTGGCACAATGGTTGTAACATAACACACGTGGCTCACTGCATAGTGAGCACGTCAAATTCAAGCACATGTATCTCAGGAAAAACGCTATGTGACACCACGTGCCTATTTCCATTCTCCAGCCTTTTTTGAGAACATGCCTCACTTTTGACAACTCTAGGCCTGCTTTCCAAAAAGTGATTTAAGCGGAAATCTTTCACCCCAGGACATTTCAAATACATTTTTTTAGGTTGCTATTTCAGCTAAATATTTTGACATTTTATGGGTTTTTTTGCCCTTTCCATTACTGATTGTTGTGCCTGGTGCAATCTTCAGTGATGATAAGCGAAAACACTGAGTTATTTTACCCAGCTGTCTTGAATCTCTCACCCATTACGGGAGAGTGAAGGCGACAGCGAGACGGGAACCCCACTGCGTTGGGTGTGTGACCTTGAATGGATATGCATTAAACTGCATTAGGACCGGCTTACCGTTAGGAAATACCCTGCTGACAGGTCCAATTCCTAGTGCCTTTCACCTGTGTCCTAAATACATACTTCCTATGGTCACAGATGCCTGGACACAACATCAATGATCCCACTTGGTGCCACTGTGCTATTTTCTTCTGGATTTGTAGGCCAGCGGTTGAACTTCTCTTAATATCTAATACATATCTGCACCAACAACTGACACTTCAGGCGTGGTGGCATGGTGCTTAGAACAATAACCTTACATCCCCAGGGTTGGGGGTTTGAAGTCTGCATGTTTTCCCCATGTTACATGAAATTCCTTCTGCAGACCAAAAAATGGCAATTAGATGAACTTATGTTTCTACAGGATACAACCCTGTGTGTGCCCTCTGAAGGGCAGGTATCCCATCTTGGATATCCCAAACTTGTTATTGAAGCAGCAGGTTTTTATTAGCTTAATGCATAAAAACCCACATTTCATATTCCCAGCCCTTAGACCACTTCATGTTGAACCTGAAATATCCCAAGAGTATCTTCTAATCCCAACATACTGCATTTTGATTGTTATTCGCCTATTAAAGTAATCTCAATTCATTGAAACTCAACCCATGACCAACATGTCATTGTAATTTACAGGGGTGGGAGAGATTTACAATAATTGGCCAATCAGGTTTTAACAGTTCAAAAATCCATCCTGTAACCCTGAGTAATTAAATTAATTGAATTACTCAAGTCTCCCTGCACCTTGTGAACAACATATTCAGGAGACACCGAGAAATTCATGATAAAAGTGATACATCATCATAGAATGCTGATGGATATATTCTTTTTATAAAAACTGAAACTAATAAATGGTGAACAAACTGGCATATTTAAAGGGTCCAATCACAAAGAGGAAGAATGAAAATTAGCTTCCTGGTCACTGGGTATGTCGAAGAAATACTGCAATAGTCAAAGAAATGGCTTAAGACATGATTCACTCCTGAGATATAAAGAAAAATAAATACAAAAATGCAAAATGCAAAATAAACCCTATTTCCCAAATCCCCAGGGAAAACAAAATAGCTTAAAGTGTCACAAATAACTTCCGTGGTCTCTTGAAATACCAGTACTCCCTTAAAACTCTTCTTTTAATATTCAATTTACTGTGGCTTCAAGAAGCGGTTATACCCAGAGACTTGGCATAAATAATTTAATATCACATCGCTTTAGAGATCAAAATGTTACTGCGCATATTCTGTGAAAGTTCCCAGGCTAATTTCCCAAAGTTTAAACAAAACCTGAAATTCTCTGTTAATAAGCAACGCCCAAATCTCTACCCTGATAAATGCCATAGACGTCTGATCATCTTGCCAGCTGGAGTCAAGAACTTATGCAAGATCCATGCATCAAAATCCCATTTAATACAGGCTTGCACTGCTGTAATGTAGCAGGCAGACAGTGATGGCTGACATCGTTAGGCCTGATCTAATGAATAAGGCTCTCTTGGTTCACGCCACATTTCACTGGGATCTGTGGGAAATCTGAGAAGAAAATTACCTGTTCCAGAAGATAAAAATAATTTTGACTTTGGCACGCTCCAGTCTTAAGCGGCACCCCTGCAAAGTGGATGCGGCAGAGGAGTCTGGCTGTCTGGTCACTGTCAGCAGAAAGCCAATGCTGACTGCCACCAAGCCAAGCTCTACTAGGGCAAAATAGGAGGAGCTGGTTTGGGGGAGGGAATCAGGAACTTATGTTCAATGACAGGACACGGATATCTGTCCATCAAAAGATTCATGACATTATTAATGGGCCACCCTAAGCAAGGCTTGGTAAATTTTCTGATGCAGGCGGAGCCTGTACCAGATTCCCCTGAAACACGCAAAGCACATACACTACAAGCATTTGCATGCAATACAGGTCATTGGAGAAATAATATCTGTATATCTTCTCCTGTTGCTTGTTTCATTGCATTCTCATGAAAGTACTGCCTTTAGTGTTTCCATCCATCCATCCATCCATCCATCCATCCATCCATCCATCTTCTGCCACTTATCTGGCACTGGGTCGCGGGGACAGCAATCTGAGCTGGGATGCCCAGACCTCCTTTTCCCTTGGGATACCAAGGTGTTCCAGTCTGTCTGAGAGTCTGTCTGCCCTGGGGCCTCCTCCAGGATGCACATGCCCAAAACACCTCCTCATGGAATTGTTCAGGAAGCATCCTACATAGATGTTTAAACCACCTCGACTGGCTCCTGTCGATGTGGAGAAGCAACTGCGTTACTTTGAGCCCCTCCTGAAAGGCTGAGCCCTGCGAAGGAAACTCATTTCTGCTACTTGTATCTATGATCTCATTCTTTCGTTCACTACCGAAAGCTCGTGACCATAGGTGAGGGAAGGAACATAGATCGATCAGTAATTCAAAAGCTTTGCCTTCCAGCTCAGCTCTCCATTTACCACGGTGGAATGCTACACCTTCTGCAGAACTGCTGATGCTGCACCGATCCACCTGTGCATCCCCCGCTCCCTACTTCCCACACCCACTGAACAAGACCCCGAGATAATTAAACTGCTCCGGTTGAGGCAGTAACTCATCCCCAACCTGCAGGGGGCGCTGTATCCTTTTCCAGTTAAGAACAATGGGCCTCATTCACCAACCATTCTTACAAACAAATTTGTTCTTAAACCTCACATATGCACTTTTTTATGAAGATTCTGACATTTACCAATGTTTTCTTATCTGAAATTGTTCTTAGCTAAGAACAGAATCTACGCACGCTCAAGACCGTACGACCGTAGAATTCGTACGCACATTTGAAATGAGTTTGTTCAAAATAATCGCTTATATAGCAGTTTTGTTCATTCTACAGTTCATAAAATGATAGTAGTTGAATAATTTATAAAAGTAAAATAAAAAAATAATTTAAAAGTGTAAAAATTATTTTCATGGTAGTAACGGCGATCATGCGGATTATAAATAGGTTTGTTTCTGCGCATTGGCCTTGCTATCAAAACGGCATTTCTGTTACTTCTTGAAGAGCATGCCAACCATGCTCTGAGAAGGGAACGCATGTTTGACGATCATTTAGATTTATTTGGCACACAGCGTTCACAGAGAAGGTGATATCTGTCCATGTATCAGCTTTCTTGGGGGCTTTATATCCACTGGTTACGCTACTAAATAACATGTGTCTATTTGCATTTTACCTCCTGTACAGTAAAATCAAGTTATAACGGACTTCAAGGAACCAGGCAAAACAGTCTGTTATATCCAGAGTTGCTGTATACCCAGAATACACCTACAGGACACCTTTTACTCATGCCACACACCAGCAGACACACTTGTGGTATAGATTATTATATTGTATATGAAGTAACGCAACTTTACCTCACCAGATGCGTGACTATTAATAATCCTGACTACGTATCTGCGCTGGATATCACGGTGTTGATCCTTATCCTGGTTGTATCATACTTAAAAGGGCACCCCAGTGCATGCTGCCTTTAGTATTTCCTACAGGCTTATTTAACAAATGAAAAAGTCAGACTGCAGACAGATGAATATGAGCTCACTGTTCTGCATGTTACTTAGCAGATGCTTCGTGAGGATCAGGCAAAAGGGTCAACCGGTGTTCCGAAGGTAATCAGGGCTCAGGGCCTTGCTCAAGGACCCCAATGGTGACAGCACCCTGACACCCACAGGATCTGAACACATAACCTTCTGATCACAGGTACAGAAGTCTAACCTGCAGAGCCATATGCCACCCCATGGAACCTGTGATAGTTTGTGAGGCAGGGGAAGACAGACTGAAACTGAAATGGACTCAGTCATCTGCCACTTGTTACCGGTTGGCCTTACTGGGATGTGTAAACTGCTGAGAATTGCCTGGAAACAAAGTGTCAGGACACCATCCCTGCTCATGTCTCTTCAACTCATCAAACCTGATGGCTCCCAAATGCACCGTCACAGTTTCTCTGTCTGAGAGTGAATTAAAGGGTCCAAACACAGGATCGACCTTTTATCTAAGACCCATGGAGCATTTTGTGGGTTATCGGCCATGCTCAAGGGCCCCAAGAGATGACTATTCCGCTAAGAATGGGATTCAAACCGGTGACCTTCCAATTACAGGCACGGAGGCCTAACTTGCTAAATCACATTCCAGGCCTCAAAAAACATATCTTGATATATTTTGAACGTGTATCACAAGAAGTTCATTCTTTAACATCTGAAGGTTCACCCAGACCAGCATTTGCGCACACAACCTTTCCACCGCACTGGCGTACGCGCTGGACAGACCCTTGCATGTCAGTGGCGGAGGGGATTCCCAGAAAAGGATGTTATCTGTGTAATCTCTCGCCCTTTAGCCACTAAGGGTGTCTGACATTTCGTGGACATGACTCAGGTGAAGTGTCTGCCTCAGAGGTGTTGCTACTTGCAATTCTGTCATACCTAAAACCTTTGTGTCTGTGACCATCGAGTACAGTACATGACCTTAGCCGCATTTCCTGCATATAAATATATAGACACAGTGCTGTGCAAAACTTAAAGGCAGTCAAACATAATAATGTTTAAAGGATTGCCACTGTCAAAGTGTGACAGTTTGACACCTAAAGTCACCTCAGTATTTCACATCCATGTATTTTTGGACTGGACAACTACCCCACATTGTTGGGTTAATTAATACCTCATTTACTTATTCTGCACATCTGATACATTTACGAACTCATACAGCATGTGTTCACAATCCTACAAATATACCAGTGTACTATTTTAGGTTAATTAATACCTCATCAACTTATTTGAGTAATTACTTTAATTAGATAAGTCAGCTGGTGTTGAAATTGGAACTGAAGTGGTGTTCATATAGCCAACCAACAAATATCAGTAACTTTTTTATTTTTTATTGTGTTATGATTAGTCTGCATATGATTTAATGATTTAATGATTTAATGTTTTTTTTTTTCTAAGCAAATACTCACTCCCAGATAAAACATTTTCTTTGACTGCTTAAGACTTTTGCACAGCACTGTATACAGTATAAAACTGCCAGCGCTGCTGTCCCGAAGAAGTCAGAGAAGAGGCGTTTGAGGTGAAACTGAGTCCAGCTGGCTGACGGAGGGACACGAAGAAGGATCCACAAACGAGGCAACTCCGTAGCATCTCTCTGCACTCAGGAGTCTGCTTTTCCAGGTAAACAAAGGCCCACGCAAGCACACCAAAACAGCATCCCAGCGGAATGTAAAAGCCACTGTCATGGAACACTGCCTTCAGTTTTCCCGCTCTTTCTTCCCCTTTGCATTGGAATACTTATTTACATAGTCTGGGTTGCACGCATCAGGCTGATGCTTGCGGGGGCCGCATCCGTCGGTTTATGGAATCAGGAGCTGTGGTGCATTTGACCCGGCGTGCATGAAGCTACGAGCCAAACAAGTTTAATGCCAGAGCTGGCTTCTTATGCCTTTTATATTTAATAAAGAAGAAAAAAAATCAATCCTTTGCTCTACATTTTTGCAGGCATCACTGTAACGTGATCAGTGGCAGCCCTGGTTCTCAGGCAGAAGCTCTTTGCTTTTAGGGGTATGACTAAAGAAGAGATCGACTCTGCTCCGTTTGGCACAGAGTGATGTTCTTGATGTATCAGGACACAATAAAAGGGAACAGCAGGTGCCAAAACAAGCGCATGCATTTACTACAACTGCCCAGTACAGAAATGTACTCTGTTATTCAGCCCTTTTTCCACTTTGTACTTAACATGTTGTAAAATTACAATAAAACGTGATGTGGATTCATCACTGAATGGTTACCAGATGAAGCAATATTTCAGAGAAATATAGACCAGGTGAGGTATCGGAAAATTCTCTCCATAAATGGAGTTGATTATGTTTTGTTTTCCAGGTGCACCCAAGGCTGTGGATCTTTAAAAAGCTTACAATCATTTCTGTATATCATGCATAACAAACAAAGGGATGGATGGATGGATGACCGATGGATGGACGGACGAAGACTGACCAGCATCAGACTGATTGAGAAGGCTAGACTCTATCCCCTACTTGCTGGCCATCTCATATATCATATCGCTAAAGAGGTTTTGACGGTTTAAGGATGAATCAGAGGGTATTACTGTGGTAGGGACTGAGAGAGGCTCCCGAAACCTGAAGCTCATGATGAATTACCAGGCCAGTCAATAACCGCTCAGGTCAACAATGACCCTTCATGCGGGGTTCTGCAGGAATTCTGCAGTAATCGCCCATAACTATTTTTGTTTGTCTTTACTTAATGTCTGTGCATGAATTAAAGCAATGAATGCAATCTGCACTGCTCCTACATAAGAACATAAGAAATATACAAACGAGAGGAGGCCATTCGGCCCATCAAGCTTGCTTGGGGAGAACTTAACTAATAGCTCAGAGTTGTTAAAATCTTATCTAGCTCTGATTTAAAGGAACCCAGGGTTTTAGCTTGTGCTACACTAACAGGGACACTATTCCATAGTCTAACTACACGCTGTGTAAAGAAGTGCTTCCTTAAATCTAGTTTGAAATGTTCTCTCGCTAATTTCCACTTACGGCCATGAGTTCTAGTATTTAAACTATTACTGAAGTAGCCATTTGGCCACCAACATCCAGACCTGTTAGAATCTTATATACCTGGATCATGTCGCGCCTTAGTCACTTTTGCTCAAAGCTGATTAAATGCCGAGGCTGATTATGGCAAGAAGGCATTTCTTAATGCTTAATTCGGCTAGACTGAGAAGACAAACCACACTTGTTGCGAGAGTTTGCTTGTTGAGTTAACCCCCCCGGATTTGTTAGATAAAAGATTATAAGCTGAAATGTTCAAATACCATGTAATGTGTCATTAACATTCCCAAGACTGACAGGAAGTTCATTACGCATGGAGACCCAAAGAAACTGTTCATGATGCGGCAACAGAAAAAGGAGGGCAAAAAACAGAGCGTCCATCTTCGTGGTGGGAGCTCCACTCTGTGAGGCTGATGCTGAAACGCTTGGAAGCAGAAACCATATGCTGCCGTTCCCCCTCCACTCCCCACACGCTCTGCGGGAAGATGACGAAGCAAAACAAAGAGCGCGGCGTGACTCATCCTGCAAGGGAACGCGTCGCTACTGCTAACATGTGCCTTCCATTCCGATCCAGCTCTGAGAGTCGCACCACTGTGACAGCGGGAGCCTCTGAAAGTAACAGAGCAGACCAGGCCATCAGGGTGATGGGCGAGACCTGAAGAGGGAGTGCGAGCCCACCGCGGCCTCGGCATGGATGTCGGAGGACCACTTATCTGTCCTTAGGAAATCCGGGTTGGATTTCACCTGAAAGAGGTGAGAGCTGCAATAGAGCAGACAGAAACATACTGACTGCAAACGGCCGCTAAGACGTGCCGACTGCAAAGGGCCGTGGCGTGGCGAAGATGGCTCTTTTGGGGGATTCGCGCTTGACGATGGCCAGCACCTGGGCTGAAGCCCAGCTTGTACTGTCGCAGGTCGTATTTTACAATTCAGGGCTGTCGCCTGGTGCGTCTCAAGCGATGGACGGGGGGAAGTCCTCCCGAAAGGGCAACGGGCCGTGTAATTACAAAACTCTGCCGGTTCGACTGCGGCAAGCTCGCCGAGGCGTGTCCGGCGCTTAAAATAAATACGTCGAATGCATATGCTCTCCCTCGCTTCTTGCTGGCCAAACCCCAGTAGGATCGCAACTCGCGTTCCTCATTTATATAAAGCCAGTCGGCGTCGGACAACATCCCAGCCGCTGGTAGATTCGCTTAAAAGGGTGAGAAAGGGACTTGTTATAAGAGGCACAACCTTTTATCTTCTGATTGCATGCCAGTGACAAACAGGATATTTTAGAAGCATTTCATTTCCGTCGCAAGAAGTGATCCCTGCACAAAGAGACTAAACGTTTTCTTCATGTCGTCATGCACAAAGAAAACAAAAAAATCCATGAAAAAACACACTTAAGACGATAATGGTGTAAACTGATAATGGAGTGAACTGATTGGGGTCTGTTGTAGATTGATTACTGAAGCATTTCCAGCTCTGAAAAGGGGTACAAAAAATTGCTGTTACAGCAAAGATGAATAATATTACCTGTTGGTCGGCATTCAACGTATTAACATGCAATCAGAATTGTTTCGCAATCGCATGAATTCAAGGAGCAACCAGAATCAGCTTCTTTAGTTACCGTCATCTCTGTTTCACCTACGTTCTTCCTAAGTGTAATATTTATACAGGAAATATTGTACAAGTTTCCTGACTCTTTATAAACAAAAAAGAAAAAAAAGCATCATGCCCTACACCTCTTCTTGTCGGCGCCTGTTCTTCTTTTGCACGTTTCTTCTTTTTTATTATGTCTCCAAACCTATTACCTATCCCCACTGAGTCAAATAATTGATTGTGAATGCTTGATTTCCTCCATGTCGTCGCTAAAGGTCAAACTCAAGACAAGAGTAGATTTCTGAAGAGAGACCTGCACGGCTTCGCATTTTCTCACCCTCCTGACCAATATTAAGGCAAGAGTAGCACACACATTTGCAAACTGCTATTTTCAGAAATTTCAAAGACCATGCAGAATAAGGTGCAGCGATGCCCCATAAATCCATGGTGAGGAAAGAGTCCACAGATATTCAGGTAGACCTGAACTCTTGACGAGATAATGCCTTCATAGTCCAATAGGAACGGTAGCAGTGATTACTTCAGACCATCACATGACATGTGCAGTCGCAAGTCACGTAAACTCAGGCATGTTATATCTGAAACAACTTTCCAGGCTAGAATGTTTTAGCACATCCTCCCCAAAGCAGGACTCATGGCCAGAGAGGCTTTTGCCAAAACCCTTTCGGTACCTTTCCCCAGAAACTCGATCCTCTGCTTTCCATCTATTTGGCTTTCGGATAAAAATGGCTCCTACAGTATTAAACGAAAGCCGAAAACACATCAAGCAATTTACCACAAAGTCCAACTATAACACATAATTAGCGTACGGACACCTAGCCCCATGGACTGACTAGTTAATTTTCAAGCGCTGAAAATATTAATGACCCCTTAGAGGCTAAGATACAATGGTTGTTTGTGTAAGCACCAGCTAACGGGGATAAAAGGCTTGATGGATGCTAATGGAACTCTTGACAAGGCCTGTAATTACCGTAAACAACAGGAGTGGGATTGGTCACACAGAGTCTGACAACTCCTTTCTTTCTCAGGGAGCACAATGACAGCCCTTAAACTAAAGTGGAAATCTTACCATGACGTACATACCAAACAGCGGGATTGCTCTGTACGGAAGATTAATCATGTAATGTATTGTCTCAGCCTTTAGAATGCCTCGTACTTGTGATCACTATTGTTCTGTATTTTGCAACAAGTCACGACTAAGTCTCGAAGATAAACCGAGTCTCCTATTCGATGGAAAAGAAGACGGAAGACGATTTCTGCGAATACGACGCTTGATTTGTTGATCTTGAACCTAAGAGCGTAACTGAAATGCGGAAGGTCATATATTCACCGTTTTAACAGCTAAGTAAAGGATATAAAATGGGAATAGAATGGAGGGAATAGAATGATAAAGAAGTTTTCCATTTAATTGTTGAGAGACAAGTCCGAACTGCTCCTGAGCCAGAGGAGATGAACCTCCAAACAGGACCTTGGTCCCACTGCTATAGTTATGCCTCCTGCCGTTGCAGCTGATCCGCTGCAGCTTTTGTCCTCACCAAGGCTGCCGTACTGGAGCAGATCGATTCCCCCGAACCGCTGCTGCCCAGGACTTTAGTTACCCCTCCTTTGTCTGTCCTCCAGGGCTGCGGTCTCTGGGTGCAAAGCAAACCGATTTAACAGTGAGGAAGCTACCTTATCAGCAAGGTCACAGGAGGTGCCGTGTGACCTCCGGCAGAGGCGAGCAAAACCGGGAGGCCCTCACCGTGCCGGCCACGCCGGCTGTGCCACGCACTGGCACTTTGGACGCTGCTGGGCGTATTTTAACTACTGTTAGGAGTGTGTTTGTAATTTACAGGCTCTGGGCACAAATCTCTCCCCACAAAAGCAGCAGCCCCATGAAAAACAGATGCTGTTAGGGACCGTTAACTGTAAAAGAAAAAAAACTACAACTAAATGAAAAACTCTAAATATTAGGTATGTCTAGGTATCATTTTAAAATAATAGAATAGATGTTTATTGTCATTGTTTTAAAAAAAACAACAAAAGATAATAATGGTCTATGGCCTATTTAAAGTGTTTAAAGTGTAAATCTATCTATCAGAAATAAGAAATCAGGAAAAAACTTTACTGATCCCATAGAGAAAATGCTTATGCTACAACTGCACAGACAGACATACACCATTTCACACGATGAACACGATGATACACACATAGCCGCAAGGAAAAGTAATACCACAAACAGAAGTTAAAGAGAAATAAAATCTAAAACATAAAAGACAGAATATGTATCAAATAAACTACAGTTTAAACTTAACAGAAAAAGATAAGATAATCTGTTTTCAAAATGTAACTAATTTCTTATAAAGGATAAGGGGTAAATTAGCAAACAAAAAATTTAGGACTGCACAGCGGAGGTATATGATAGGGTGCATCCATCCATCCATCCATCCATCCATCCATCTATCTATCTATCTATCTATATAATATATATATATATATATATATATGTGTGTGTGTGTGTGTGTGTGTGTGTGTGAGATAAGTAGAAATCAAATAAAATATAAAAACTCATAAAACCACACTAAAACCTAATAAAACTGAACTGGGTTTCAAATGGAAATTGGAATAATATAACAATAAAACTTAAATAAAAAAACTATACTGAGGCTGGCGGGATGTGGGGAGCGTGTCTGAAAGCGCATTATATGCAGAACTGCGAGTGGAGAACCATTTCGGTTACGAGAGACCGTGTGCTGGGTGGAGGTGAACATCATCTCCTACCCACCAGGGGCAAATCCTTCTTGGGCTAAAATAATTGGCTTGAGGGCCTAGAACGTTCCATACAGGCACATACACACACTAGATCCACTCAACAAATGGGATTAAAGGACCCTTATTTACCCGAAAAAACCCCACGGGGGCACATCCCACATTTGTTAAACTGGCTGCCGTTCAACATTCCCAGGTCGGAACGAAATCAGAGGTTGTGTAACGAAATCACAAGATAACTGCTCCAGGGAATGTTTAGGTCCTGCCTCGCTGAAACAACATTGCCGTCACTTGTCATGCAAGTCGTAGTGCAGAGGTAACTCTGTTTGCTTAACAAAACATTATGTAGATTAGATCTGGAAAGCGTTGTTTCAACAATATTTCAAAGGAGAGGCCGGAACTGGGAATAACATGTGTTATGTACCCATTATATCATTTACAGGCAAAGTGATTTCACAGATAGGGAAAAATCCCCAGCTTTGCGAAGACGACTCAATACAGGCATTGCGCCTTCTCCCAAGACTTCTGTGTACCAGGAGGCTGACTCAAGCAGCAAAAGATGGCTTGGTCTGTAACAGTGGGGAATATGATTTCCTAAATGTAGAAATTGATTGATGTCCTAGTAATTCTTCAGATACCTACGTGGGATGCATCTTGATTGCTGGTGAAGAGAGCTTGACAGAGCTTGGCACATAGTTTCTCACTTTCCAGGGATGTTATTTCGCTACGTGGTGGAGCTTTGGTCACCTGATTACTGTGGTCTTGCCCTAGAGGTCCCATTAGAAGATTTCAATTATATTCCCTGGTCTTGCTCTTCTGGCAAATTGACCCCCAGAAGGGTACGCGGGTTCTTGCCACTGTTCCATACCAGACCTAGGGTCAGGTCCAGTCCTTAGAGCGTTTCCACCTGTAAGTATGCTGGAAGCACTGAGGCGAGAGCCATTCTGTTGAGAAGGAGGGACCATGTGTTGGATAGAGGTAGGGTGACCTAATCCATGTCAGCAGGGACACTATGATCTACAACAGGGTTTGTAATCATTTCAACCATTTCAAATAAAAGGACCCGGATTCCACTCAAGCACTGAGTTCTTGCTATGTGCTGATTGGTCAGTCTCCTACAGTATAATCATGCATGCGTCACTAATGTTGATGTGAAACAGCTGGATGAGTCTTTCAATCAAGGAAACGAACCAGTAAAAAGCACAAGAAGTTCTGAACTAATTAACCAAGCACAAGAGCCTTTCAGTTTGAAAGTGGTTTGTAAAACCTGAAGTAGCTCATACTGTTCCTCCTGACATGGGCTAGGTGGTCACCCTAGAATAGATAGAGCTGAGCTTCAGTGATCACACAGAGACTAGAAGCAAATATTTTGCGTGCAAAAATGACTGGCTCAGGGGCTCAAACTGTTCCGTACAAGTTTACAAGCACGCTTTAAGCCGGCAGGCATTAGTGGACATGGCACATACCCGCAGTCTAAGGGGGTAAAGATGGTGTTTAACAGCAAGTCTTCTCCTGTGTGCCATTTATCCTTGGAGCGGCAATTGATGGCTGAGGGGCATGGAGGTTCTGAGAAAAACAGAGCTGACTCCTGGTCTCAAGGTAAAGACCACTGTGGTGTGCAAGAAGATCGATAAAGCTCGCTTCACACTTAATCATAGTTATCTGTCTCTTATTTATTGACCCCCTGGCTTCTCCTACCCTCCATATTACAAAAACCTCATACCTGTTGCCTGAGTGTAACACATGGCTGGTGTATAAAACAATTTAATGATTCTTGTAGCACAGATTTCCAAAAAAAAGCACCATATATTCTTATCAGAATCAACATAAGATAAATTTTAAAGTTGGTCACGGGTGTTTAAGTTGATTCATACTTTGATCAGTCGCACGTTTCTCAGTCTCGGGGGATGCCGGTGTGCTGAAAGGCACCGTCTTATGGTGTGATTAGACATTTCAGGTGCATTTTTTTGGCTGTTGGAGATGGGGGAGCCAGTCGGCCCGAGACAGATGTAGATGAGGCCTCCACGGCCGCAGTGGTCCTCCTGAACGGGCTGACCATGCTAAATGTCAACAGATATCACTCGGGCGCTCAACTTGGGGAGGGGGGGTGCTTCCCTGTTCTCAGGGTTGCCGACTCTCACGCATCTGGTGTGACACTCACGCTTTCAGACTCTCACTCTCACGCAAGAAATCTTACGGCAAATATACAGGGTGTCTACTGTATAAAGTCTCTTTACAATTTCAAAAATTAATTACAAAGGCAATTGATGAGAAGACCCCATACAAAATGGCTACTCCTCAAGAGAATCGGTATCGGTATAGAGAATGGTTTATTGAGACAAAATCTTCTATGGAGTTATGTTAAAGATGTTGTGTAACAAACAAAAGTACGGGGCGTCACTAATCTAAAGCAGAGGATCACTGATGCCATGCCACCATTAATGAGGCTATGCTACAGCGAACATGGCAAGAAATCAAGTACCGTCTTGATGTGCTTCCTGCAACTAATGGTGCCCGTATAGAGGTGTATTAAAAAAACGCCAAAAAAACTTATATATATATACCTCTCATTTTGTAATAATTTCCAGATATCTGTCTTTTTATTCAAATTTATTAAAAAAATGTAATTAATTTTTGAAATTGTAAAGACACTTTATCGACACCCTGTATATTATTCCATTATTAACCTAAAATTAGCTACATCAAAAGTGTCAAGGTAATTTACAAACCCTACAGACTATTTACAAGGTAATAGAATTGTTACATACATGTAAATGCGTGTGCAGACTTGTATAGAATTGAAAATCTCACTCCAGTCGAAGTCGGGAATCCTCAGTTTGCATCAGCGAGCCGACGGTTTCATAAGCGCATTGGTCTTACATGGACTGGGTGCTCTTTGACTGGCTTGATGAAAACTGGGAACGAGTATCTCTCACTCACTAAACTGGTCCCCCTACCTCCCACACCAGCGGGGGAGATTCCGTCGCTGACTGCTGAGCGAATATGACAACCTTCACTTGCCATTAAATCATCTCTTCATTCCTTCACGGCATTACAACCTCACATGTATGTTGATGGATGGATGTTGATGATTTAGCTTTAATCAAAGGCAATCGGCCTTTAGTCTCGATCATTCACATTCATTGCGTCTGTTGATGGTTCTAATGAATTAATGAATGCAGACTTCAGACTTTATCCATTTACCTGACTCTTTTATCCAAAGCAAAGTACAATAAAAGCAAGAGTTAACTTTTTTATCTGTGTTTCCTGGGATTTGAATCCCCCAACCTTTGCATGGCTAGCATAATGCAAATTTCTTGAGTTACAAGAGCTTTTAGTTACACTGAATGAAAGTGGTGAGTCAAAACTACAACGCTCTTTCAGGGGTTTCACTGACAAATTTTTAAAGTAAATGCTTAACCAGCAAAGACACTGGACCCAGTGAGTAAAGACTAGAGGGTGGTCCTGTTCACGCTGTCCGCCATAACTCACTGTCTTCACTATAGTTCTTGAGACCAAAGCAAACAACACAGTACAGAAATAACAGTGTAAAAGTAAACGTGGCATAACGTATATAATCTATGCAAACAAAACCAACATGGCTTCTTTGTTTAAATTAGCATTTTTATGCTAATCTCTTTCAATACATTATATGGTAATTAGGGGGTATCAGTCAGGTTTGTGAAGGGTAACATTAACAGAGGATGGTGTAAGGAATTTACGCTTTGGCCAAGAAGATGCAGTGAAAAAATGATAATTAAAAAAGACTTTCAAATCCAAAGACTAGCCAAACATGTCCTGCTACACAAAAAACATTTACTGAAAGCGCATTAGTTATTCTGAACACGTCAGCTGTTACATTGTCCCTAATACAAAATGAGCTCAGATGTTTTCAGGGTTGCCAACTTTGGTTTGCTGGCTGGCATGAGATTTTCAATGCTAAATGCACATGCATTTACATGTATGTAACAGTTTTATTACCTTGTAAATAGTCTGTAGAGTTTGAAGACTGCCACAGTGCTTTTGATGTAGCTAATTTTAGGATAATAATGGAAAAATATAGATTTGCCGTAAGATGTCTTGAGCATGACAGTCTGAAAGGGAGAGTGTCATGCTAGATGCGTGAGAGTTGGCAGCCTTGTATTTTTATTGGTTTATTCAAATTTGACTTATTGAAAGTGTGTAAAGGCAGATGTAAATATACCTTAATGAAGAGACTGACCAAAGATGGTGCCTTGTAAGCCCACTTCCTGAGGAAAGACACGCGGGCATATAGATCGAACCGGGTTGTACAATGTCATGATATGAATGAACTGCCAGGGCAAAGGGAGAGACACAGCGACAGTCGTACACGGCCGGATTGCTCCCTTTGTCCCTAAAAGCCAGTCACCTGCTCTTTATTGCTGCTGCTCGTCACTGTTCCGCTGTGCTAAATTTACTTAGCCTCGGCATTATGATAACGACAGTCGTGATTCATGGAAAGTTTTGCCATTTCTTTTATCAATTCATTTTTAAATGTCCTTTTGTGGGAGACCGCTTTAATATTAACTGTGAATGGAAATCTAACAGTCTATTAAAGGACACTAAGAGGATTGGGGGGGGGGGGGTACTTTTATTCCATTTTTCTGCATAAAATTGTGAGGATGAAACAAGAGAACCTCACGAATGCCGTGTCTGCAAGTACCTTTATACGAACATGTAAGAAGAGTTTGGAAACTGCCTTACAACAAAAACCATGGCCAACATACACACACACACACACACACACACACAAGAAGAGCATCCAGCAGGATGTAGTCTACCACCCCCATTCATTCTGTGCCCTATAGCACCGGCAATGCGGTCTCACATATACACTGTATTTACCTTATAATTTTCAAACTCCAATTTACCAGTTTTTCATTAGATAACTGCACTATCTGTCATCTTGGATTTGCACTGTGGGAAGTTTGATGTTGATACTCTGTGCACCTTAATTTCCCCTCTGTGATTAAGAAAAGTTTATCTATCCATCTGTTCACAGTTATCCAACAGAATTTGAAAAAAAAAAAAGCTTAAAAAAATCTTAAGAAGGAGCTAAAACAAGAATCAAGCACAAACAAATGGGTAGATGATTGCCAATTAGTGCTTGGGCTGATTTGGATTCCTGACAGGATTCTGAGGTGGGTCAGCAGGAATCAGGTGAAGAGTAACTAGCACAGGGTTCTTCGAATCTGGACCTTGATTTCAAATCCAGGGCGTGTTTTCAGTTTTCCCAGGTAGTTTAATATTTACCGATTCTGATTGGCCAAAGGCTTCACACCTGACTCACAGGCAAAGGAAAGTTTGGAGTCCCACCCCAGGAATTCCTGCCTCCCCCACGATGACTCTATCACAGGAGTCCCTGCCTCCCCCCGTGACTTCAGTCTAGGAGTCCCCCCCCACACCCCGAGAGTCACAAATCCAAAAGCAAAAATAAGTACTGCACCTACAAAATCTACAACAGCACAGAAACATGCAGCAGTTTGTGATTTGAATAGTCCTGAACTAGAAGGTGTCCATAATGAAGAAGCCTGACATAAAAAATGCACAGTCTGTCCACAGGCTTGCTACTGCAGCAAATTTTTCCACAAGGACGTGCTTCACCAAGGCAACCGTGTCAAATTATTCATGGCTTATGCAGATAACATATCAATTAATCAAACAATTCGAACCGGGTCAATTCATTAATATATTATTCATGGCACATATTGTATGAATTAGCAGAGTGCACAAGGGTGAAGTCAAATCGAGCTTACACGGTCATCTTTAGTGCCTTATATTGTACAGATATATCATAAACTAGCATATATGGGTTCTATAAATTTAGAGGCCCGAAAGGAATGTGGATTGTGGACTTAGGAATGTGCTGTTAATCACTTATTGAAACAGATCAGGTCAAATCTTAAAAAAAAAAAAACTGTAGAGAACCCAAAAAAAATGTAAAGTAGTACTGGGAACATTTGGCTAGTTCTGTCAGAGTAAGAGTTTCCAGTATTTTATAAAGATTTGAGCTGTAATTAATATATAAACATCTTACACACTGAAACTGAGGAAAACAGCATAGATAATTTAATCCCCAGTAAAGCGAAAATAAGAGGCAGGGAGAACATTAAGTAACGTATTTTACCCTTCTGCAACTTAAAATGTCCCTTTTATTCTGATGCTGAATAATATCTACTTAGTTTTTGTTAATTACCTTCTTTAACAGTCCATTTAGTGAGCAGTAGCATCAGTTAAAAAGTAGGAATATCAGCTTGTTATCGATTCTTGCAAGTTCTGGCATTTTTGTCATTTCATTAAATTCACCACAACAGTGAATCACGTGGTGGAAACCCAAGGAGATATTTTAGGTTATTGTGTGGTCATATGCTGTAATTACCCTGCTCAGCTGCCATTAGTACGTACAGTAGCAGGTTTTTTTTATTTTTTTTTGCAATTCCCTTCCCTCATGAACAAACGTCAAACCTGTAATTACATTACTGCTCTGTTCTTGCACTTAAGCGAAACATCCAAGACTCTGGCCCTGGCAAAGAAAATAACGGTGAGGCTCAGAATGACGATTTTCAGTTCCAGAGCCAAAGGAAAGCATATAAATAAAAATAAAACCCCGTTGCTCAGGAGCTGATTAAAGGCAGAGACTTGATGCACACCATGCTTTCTAGGTAAAAAAAGAGGAGTTTTACAGATCCCAATACACTGCTTGTAATTAAAATGTATTACTTTCAGGGCTGCAAGAAGTGCTTTGAAGTTAAATTCTTTTTGATCGCAACTCTCGGTTTTTCGGCAAACAAATCCGACCGACAGCACGGAGTCGCAGGCAAGTCTTCCAGAAAGCCAGTGCCGTCCACAGGGTATGCAAAAACAACTGACGGCATGGGGTAGTGCGCAAAGAACCGGAGGAAACCAAACTGCACTTGGGCGTTCGTAGAACCAAACAGCATCCACAGGGTGTGCAGAATCAACAGAGCGCATGTTGTAGCAGGCAATACACCAAACTGCATGAGAACCTTCAGGAAACCAGGCTGCATCCTTTTGGTGGTAAAAACCAACTTACAGCACAGGGAAGCAGTCGGAGCCTTTCAGAAACTGAGTGGCATTCTGGGGTACAGAATTGCTAGGCAAGGGGTCAGAGGGCGAAGAGGAAGTGGGAGAATTCGGATGTCGGGCTTACCTAGGGTCTTTCTGGATGCTGTCCACAGATGGTGACCTTGCCAGCGTCCCCTCCGGGGGCAGCGCCGGGCCCGACTTGCTGTATGGCGAGTCCACAGAAGAGCAGTACTGCAGCGTGCGATACGTATCGCCGTAGCTGGCTGCTGAGCCGGCGTTGTAGCCGGGGCGGGGGTATGTGCCCGCCGCATTCTGGCTGCCTGTGCGCTGCAAGGGGACGGAGTCAACAGCGGGGGAGGACTGGGCTACGACAGGAAAGTAGGGACAGAGCAAAAAATTCAGGACCTGCTCACAGAAGCGGTTCACGAGGTCTAGGCAGGGGAGCAGAAATGGGGAAAGAGACATCAAGACGATGGAGGAGAGGGAAAGCGAGAGGCACAGGACACAGTCAGTACACTGCACAGTGCAGAGGTTCTCAAAGCAGCCCGGGAGCCTGGCCCCCGCAAACCCGCTCTGCTGTTAAGCTTGAGACTGCATGTAGCAGGTGTGCAGTTGGTGGAACAGGACAAAGCCTTGGGATAGGGGGGGGAGAGGGGGGGGGCTGCTTTGAGAACCACTGGAACAGACAAACACAGAATTTTTCAAGACACACTCACATTAGCTTTCTTTTACTGGAGTGTGAGTGCAGGCATTAAGTCCCTACTGGTAATAATGGGAAACTCTGCCTGCATTGGAATAAATGTCTGCAAGAATGGCTGAAATTGGGCCACTGAAGACGTCCACATGGCATGTAGCCTAAGGGTCAGGTGTTAGGTCTGTACCAGTAACGGTGTCCAGTAACCATCCTTACCTGCAGGGCAGAGGTGGCTTAACGATTAGGGACGCACACTTGTAATTGAAAGATTGCAGGTTCAAGTCCCCAACCAGAAAGATACCCTGAGCGAGGAACCGCCCCCAAGCACTGCTCCCCGGGCGCTGAACTAGCTGCCCCCTGATACCACATATGTGTTAAATGCTGTTTTGTGTCAACAATCACTAAATTCTAATGAAATTCTGGATAAAGGCCATCGAGGCCCACACCCCAGGAGTCCCTGCCGCCCCCTGACCCCACCCCAGGAGTCCCTGCCGCCCCCAGTGACTTCAGTCTAGGAGTCCCTGCCTCCCCCTGTGACTTCAGTCTAGGAGTTCCCCCCCCGCCCCCCACACCCTGAGAGTCACAAATCCGAAAGCAAAAATATTCCAAACATAAGTATTGCACCTACAAAATTTACAACAGCACAGAAACATGGAATGTGTAATTTCCATATTTACTTTTTTCTGTGCTGCAGCAACTTGCGGGCCAAACGGTCCGTGGCCCGTCTTAATGTCATTAAGTATCATTAAATATCGAAAATACAGTTTCTGAATCTAGAAAAGGCACTTAGGCAATAAATAATAATGGCAGTAATTAGTGGAGCTTTCAATTAGCCATGCTAGCTAACCGCTCTGAAAATGCTCCAGACTGTATGATGAAGACTTAATAAAATCCAAAACTAATTATTTGCGTGAACTTAATTTTCTGTTTTGAATTTCCGCCACCAGTCAGAAAGAACAGCGGCAACATAACGGTAACATATATATTTACCCGCTTTGTTTTAAGACCCAATTTAAAATGAATACACACAACACTGTCCCCTGATATTGTGTATTATGCAACAGGATATTTCTGTATTGTGAGAATGACACATTTTATAATCTCTAATGTTCATATATGAATAACGTACAGCACAAAGATAATCATAAGATAATTATACCCAGAGAAAATCATTATCGGCAGAGTGATTCCACCGTTGGGCCTCCAAGCACAACCCGTAATTCCCAGTTGTTCCACAGACTCTGCTTTCTCAAAAAAAGGTACGTAGCCCTGGATAAAACTGACTGCTAAATTAATGAAGCGCTAACAGCGATGCATTTGGTGAATATTGATGTTGTTTATCTGTTTAAATCCAGTAACCGATGGTTTTAAGTACACGACGTCTGAGGGGGTCCCCGGGTTAAACTGGACACGATGCCGTTCTGAAGAAGACCGTCCTCTAGCAAGGCCTTTTGTCGCTTTTATATCGTCTTCGGCAGGCAGGCATGACCTCTCACACTTACAGGGGCACTAACCGCAGGGCATGGAGTACATCAGCACGGAGTGGTGAGGCTGAAGGACACGATTTCCGCTCTGGAATGATTTCCACACAGATTGGGAAGTTGGGAAGGCCCGTAGCGGCAATCGAACGTGAAAGGTCCCAACAATCTCACACTGGCAATGAGTTCAGGCCAGACGCAGGGAAGAAAATCATTCCCACTGGATTATGGTGGTAAACATTAGCCTGGGGGGTGGAGGGGTTGAGAACTTAAAAGGAAAAGCAGAACATGACAGTGCTTTGTAATGGGGCCTTTTTAGGGGGCTCTTAAGATAATGAGATATAAAGCTAATGATCAGTTTTCTGAATGAGAAGCTGTAAAATCCCTCAAACATTTGCACATAACTGAAGTCCAGTCCACTTTTTTTTGTTCTTTTTAAGGTGAGACCTAAAGTCAGGCTTCCTCATCACACGTTACCACATCGGGAAGCAAAACTCACTCAGTCGTCACAGAATCCAACGAGGATCACTTCCCTTAAATTAGCAAAACTCATTGAGTCCACAGAAATTCTCTCGAAGACGTATCTCTCGGACTGAGTGGGTTGTGTAGATTTGGTTCCTCATCCCTCAAACAGCTTATTGTGGTTCCTGTCGAAGGGGCCTCCTTCAGGAAACATTCTAACAACCAGCCAAGAAAGCACTTCTAACTCACTGCCTTTTCGTTGTATGATACAGGATCGAGTGATATGTGGCCTCTCCTCACTTCACCGAGGCGGAGGGGGGGGGGGGGGGGGGGGGAAAGGGGAAAGAGAAAACAAGGCGGGCCATAGTGGGAGGGCGTGTGGGGAAG
>JAODKE010000035.1:6635646-6664687 GCA_026779605.1 Mormyrus hasselquistii | reverse complement strand
GGGGGAGTGATATATGAGGCTACATGGGGTAAAAACTGGCAAATTAACACTGCCGATATTCATTTTCTTTTATTGATTTATTGGAGTTTGGAGAAGCATGCATAAATTACCGTTAAGTGATCTGGATTATATATTATCAATCCCTTTCTGGCACCAACTTTTATATTTTTGTAGAAAAAACAATATCTGGTTTAGGCTTGGGCAGTATAAAAATTTTCAGACCGTCCAAATACTATGCCGTGGTATAGGGTACTTTTACGATATTTTCAGTGTTGAAATCTGGAAGATAAAATTCGATGACTAGCTGGTGGGAATTCCCTCAAAATAAAATTTGCAGAGCAGCGATTTTTATGGCCAAGACTTAAAAATGCTGCAGCTTACTCAAAATGCCACGTTACCTTAATACCACCCAAGCTTGACCTGCTATCCCGGCAATCGTATCACTTTCCTACCTGTAAGTTTACTCCTCTTTCTGGTACTATGTTATAGTCTTTTATGATGCTCTGGGTTCAAAGCCATTTTAGACACATGGGCCCATAAGTTTCAGCAAATTAGTATCTATTACAGCAAAATTACGAATCTCACACTTTCAGAGCTGCATTAAGTGCTTTGAAAATATGTTTTCTTTACCTGCATTGTATCGGTGTAAGAGTTTAGTTGCATGGGCATATAAGATACAAAAAGCGGAAGGCTGTACAGTGGCAATTTAATCCTGTAATGCAAGGTCCACTTACAATGCTGATGTTAAATATTAACTCCCGAGTCATTAATGGCTTCAAGGCAATGAAATAATGAACTGTGAAGGCATGAAGCGCTTTCATAAACAATGTGCCCCTAATGGGATTTACATACCTAAGCAGAAGCTAAACGACACGTTAATGTAAATGGATGCATTAGCATGTTTCTGTACTGACGGCAATTGCTATGCGATGGCCAAACCCAATTTCCCCTGCGACGAATGAGCACTGCCTGCAGGGCGACTACGAGGTCATGCGTCAACTGAGCCGTCATAGGTTCAGCTGTCCGGATGTTTCTTTCTAATGACCCGAATATGGCTGATGGTACTACCATTGAGAGTCCCATCACCCTGGGCCTACCATTGGTGTGCTTGGTCCTGGTTGACCCAGAGGCAGGGTTGCCAACTTCGGTCAGCACAAGATTTTCAATTCAAGACAAGTCTGAACACATATCCACATGCATTTACATGCACTGTATGCACCAGTTTCATTACCTTGTAAATAGTCCGTAGGGTCTGCAAACTACCCCAACACCTTTGATGCAGCTAATTTTAGGTTTATAATGTAATAATATAGATTTGTCGTAAGATTTCTTGAGTGAGTGTGAGAATCTGAAAGAATCAGTGTCACTCCAGATGGGTAAGAGTTGCCCCCCCTGCTAAAGGCATGGGGACTCCCCAGGACTGCCTTAGCCTCCTGGCTGGGGGCCTTTGGTACAGTACATGCTGACATGTTGTGCCCTTAAGGTGGTCACAGCTATAGCCTATACCCCATGCTGTGAGACTCCCCCCGGATCCCGCTGAAAATATAACCATAGTTAGACTTCTTTTCAGGGTGTCAATAACAAGTTTTATTGATGCGGGTCCAGGCTGGGCTATAGCCTTACCAAAAACATCAACCTTTAGCGCAAAACATTATCATCTAATACATGTAACTTTATAGATCAGTCCCTTGCCTGTGCGTATGGGCAAACTCCATCTTGATTCTGGCTGGAGTCATTCCCATACCAACTGCACATCAGAATTTACAGCCAAAACAAAGGGGCCAATCAATAGCTCAGAGTTTGCTCAAAGGATTCTGTACAAAGCACCCTCCCGGGGGCCTGACTTGCCTGGGTGGTCACTGCAGACTTCTGTAGTCATTTAACCAAGGGGCAGCGGAAAAAGTTTGTCACGGGGAACAAGAACCCCAAAGTCTCACCCTGAAAAACATATTCTAAGAAAATTTCACATGCACATTGAATCGATCCTCAACATAATCACTAATTCAATACTCAAGGGTTCATTCAATGCATTAAATAAAATGTAATGTAAAAAGTGGATTATGGTATATCTCTGCAATTTTTAGAGAGAGTGTAGTTTTCCTGTTGTTCATAATGGGACCAATGGGGTGGAGAAACTCAATTCCACAATGGTGGCAATGGGTTCAGACAGGGATCACATTTTCAGCATAATGTAATTCCCCTAAATTAGAGACAATAAATCTCAGAACTTCAGGCCTGTCCCTCCTCCTCTAATCGCCTTATCAGTGTAAGCCAGCTGTCCACCTCTAGCTCCTAACCTGATATCTGGGGGTAAGTAAGAGCTCACTCTCTGCCAACGAGGTTAACAGAGCTCCTGGATACAGGTCCAGAAGAGAAAGAAGGCCCATGATTTGTCAGTATCACACTGGAACCCTTAAATAGTGATGAAATCCCTTATGGACATTTCACACTCTTGGCTGAAAGGAAATGGCACTTTGGGGTGATAAATGTGAGGGACAAAGGACGCAATAAAAGCTAGTACAGTAGATATAGCAAAAATATACTGGGGGTCCCAGAGCTGTTATTGGCAGTATGTGAATCAAGCATTTGCAATGTGGATTTCGAGTGCCGTGAATTTGAAATGACTGGCTACTAGAATGCGGTAAACTGCTGCCTTCTAAAGCTTGTGCTTAACTCTCTCTGAAGATAAGCTTAGCTTCAATCAACTTTCACCTAATAGACTTAGTGCCATGATAGTCATCTTTTTCCAAATGAAGTAGCTCATGCACTGTGACCCTGGCTCGCTAACAGGAAAGCAAATTAAGGTCGTGTAGTCATCTTCAGCATTATTTAGTCACAAACAAGAATGTACCTGAATCAATGCCCTTTTAAATACAGCAACACACACCTTTAAGAAAACCACTAATATAGTGGAAACAAATTCAACGTTCATCAACTTCATTCAGCAATTGATCATTGGTCCCATTTATGACTATTCACAAATACTAAATGCTAAATCTACCACATCAGTAAATACCCACAGATGTATTTTTAAGGGAGATGTCTACTTCTGTGTGGGTCTGACGAATGGAAATACAGGCATACCATCACCTGATGTTACTGACATACACTCTGCATATCCTTCTGACCTTGAGCTGACACCATATCAGACCCTAATGTCAATCATTGAAGCCTTGAGTCCCAAATGAGCTCAAAGAAGCATTCTCATTGGTCCATCGCCTTATAGTAACATGATACGTTCATGTCTTGAGCTATTGCCTGCATTCTGGGGGATCTGGTGGCTTAGGACAATGTGTCCAAAAAAGGTCGCCGATTCAATTCTTGTGGTTGATAGAGTGATGTCACCATTGGTCTCTTGAGCAAGGCCCTTAATCCCAGTTGCTCCAGGGACTGGCTGACCCTGCTTTTTCGACTGCACATCGCTTTGGATAAAAAAATCCGTTAAATGAATTCTTTTCAGATAAATATTGATCACGAATCTGAAATTGTACAACAAACCTGGAACATGAGGTATGGCTATCTCACTGGAAAACGTGCTGCAGGCCGGGTCTGCTCTCGATGAAGGTTTGGGAACCTCGGCAGTGCTCCCATAAAATGACAGTGGGCCACATCGTTGAGTGCAATACGCCCAAGCCCAATACAACAGGTACTCAGGAGACTGAAGTGAATGACTCTGGCAGTGGCTGCCATCACAAGTTCTCTAGCTCCTCCCTCCTAAGTAAAAGTCCTTGGGGTTTAATGATGCACATCAGCCGTTTCTGAGAGAGCCCAGGAACCGTACATCATCGAAGGCAGGGGAAGGAAAAAGAAATACTGGGAAAAAAAATAAGTCCACAGTGAAAATAGTGATGATGTAGAAATCCGCACACAAGTCCCTCCTTTAATCTGAGCCCTATAGAGGCATTTGGCCTTGGGTTCAAGAGTGATCAGCTCTCTGTCTTTATCTTTTCAGCCCCCAAAGATTGAATTCCCATGATGGACTGAAGACCGAGCCAGATTTGCTTGGGTCAGTATAGGCCAGATAATGTACCGGGGCAGAAAAGGGGCACAGTGACCAGTCAGCAGTGGCAGGTTTTACTGCCAATCAAACCATGCATTTGTGTTTGTGAGGCCCCCTGTTGGCCGCACCAGTCACTACACTAAATATTATAAGACATGTAGCTTACTTAGAAGACGATAGAGCAGAATGTTATGCTAACCTGCTAAGCAGCTATGATCTTCTAACTGCAAATGACTTTTTGAGTGGGGACCCCAGGAACAACAAATCTGCCCCTGCCCATCAATGTTTCCCAATGGCAATGACTGCCGTCTGAGTGTTTGCTCTGTACTCCTCCTACTCCATCGCTGATGTGGCAGGAGATGTCGCCTGGTGACAGGTGATACGGGAGGAAGTCAATACAGCCGCACGCATCGACGGAATATCAATTTTCTGGCCTTACGGATAATGAACTGCTAGGGCGCTGGAAGATACTCAGTGGCCAAAACGGAATAGGGAACTCATTTGGAAAGGTAGCTGGAACGATCAACCTTTCCTGGGAAGGTAACTGCAGATAGTCTCCAGAGTTTTACAGCTTTACTGCTTTTTCTTCCTTCTCCTTTCAGAAAAACTAGCATGTTTGACAAGCTAGATATTTCAAAGCGAATTTCCTGCACTAGGGATAAAAAGGCGGGAAAAACGAGACATGCGATTCGCCAACACGTGCCAGCCTGATTAAAGCAGTGTGCCGATGCATCCTAGGTGGGCTCACCAGCTGTCCCTGGCTGTACGCGTCTTTGATGTGTTTCTGAGCGCCGTTGAAGCGTATCGGTTCTTCTATCAAAGCGCCGCACTAAAGGCCGGGGGTCTCGCCGATAAAGCTGGCAGTAAAGAAAAACACCTCCCCTGCCAATTTACACAATAGAAAATATGAAAGTATCGAAAGTGCAGAGGTCCCTCAGTAATGTCATCAAGGAATAAACTTGTTCCTGTACGCCAGGGTGACCACACTGGCCCCATATCGGTGAATACAGGACTGTTTACCTAATAACCCATGGGTTTTTGGTTTAATTCAGATAAAAGCTTGCTGATGTTCACTTCTGTAGTTTGTTCTGAAAGAACTAACAAAGGCAAGACACAAAAATTCTGAATGGCAACCGAATATATCATTGTCTTTTTTAAAATCTCAAAGACACGGCATGTTTATTGAGGAGAACAAGTCCTGGTTGAAATGATAAGTAGAATATTTTCAGAGAAATCCGGAGCCCACAAATAAAAAAGTGGGGTGGGGGCAGCACAACCACAGGCACACATTTGCCCAGCTTGTCCAGTACAGGGTCCTAATAAACTGGGGGGGTCTGTCCCAAAAGTACAGGACACAGGGAACACCCTTGACAGGATGCTGATGGCCATTCGCCTGACCCAGGGGTGCCGCTAAGGGGGGGAAAGTTGGGACAATTCTAAGGGCCCACGCCCTTTAGGGACCCCCAGAGATCTGTATGTTTTGAGCGGAATGGGTGTGGTAGGGGGGCCCAACCTCATATTTTGTCATAGGGCCCAAAATTGCTAGCGGCGCCCCTGGCCTGACCACATGGTTTTGGACTGAAGGTGAAACCCACACAAGCAAACACAGATCCAAGGGTTGATACTTAACCCCCCAGCCCAGGATTTACAAGGCTATGTTGGTGCTCACCATCCCACATGAAACAGCCGACCTTAAACTTAAAAGACCTTACATTTACACAACTACAAAACAATGCTACTTCCAGACCATTTTCAGAGAGTGCTCCTGCTTGGCATGCTTACTGCAGAATTATCGCTTTGGCGGCGTGCGGGTCAGGGTGCATAGTACGGAATGACGTACTGCAGAAATACTGTTTGAGGTGGGGGGTGGATGGTTACCTCAGATTGACTGCTACTGGGGCTGCTTACCACAGAACCATTACTTGGGGGGACAACCCCAGAATGCCCACTTGGGGGGCTGCGTACCACAGAATGACTCCTTGTGGGGGTGGCAGGGTACTGCAGAATGACTGCTCGGCAAGGCAAGGGGGGGGAGGATTCCAGAGAATGACCACTTAGGGGAGGTGCTTAGCACTGAGTGACCACTTGGGGGAGATGCTTACCACAGACCGACCACTAAAGGGGAGGTGCTAATCCCAGAATGACCATTTAGGGGAGGTGCTAATTCCAGAACGATCACTTAGGAGAGGTGCTAATCCCAGAATGACCACTTAGGGCAGATGCTATTCCCAGAAT
Source organism: Mormyrus hasselquistii (assembly GCA_026779605.1). Taxonomy (NCBI): domain Eukaryota; kingdom Metazoa; phylum Chordata; class Actinopteri; order Osteoglossiformes; family Mormyridae; genus Mormyrus; species Mormyrus hasselquistii. The sequence continues at coordinate 6,658,452 of JAODKE010000035.1, read as the reverse complement.
GATCACTTAGGGGAGGTGCTAATCCCAAAATGATCACTTAGGGGAGGTACTAATCCCAAAATGACCACTTGGGCGAGGCGCTAATCCCAGAATGACCACTTGGGGGAAGTGCTAATCCCAGAATGATCATTTACGGGAGGTGCTAATCCCAGAATGATCATTTAGGGGAGGTACTAATCCCAAAATGATCACTTAGGGGAGGCGCTAATACCAGAATGACCATTTTGGGGGAGGTGCTACTCCCAAAATGATCATTTAGGGGAGGTGCTAATATCAGAATAACCATTTAGGGGAGGTGCTAATTCCAGAATGATCACTTAGGGGAGGCGCTAATACCAGAATGACCATTTTGGGGGAGGTGCTACTCCCAAAATGATCACTTAGGGGAGGTGCTAATATCAGAATAACCATTTAGGGGAGGTGCTAATTCCAGAATGATCACTTAGGAGAGGTGCTAATCCCAGAATGACCATTTAGGGCAGATGCTATTCCCAGAATGATCACTTGGGCAAGGTGCTAATCCCAGAATGACAATTTAGGGAAGGTGTTTACTGCAGAGAAATCACTTGGGGAAGGTGCTTACAGCAGCGCAACCACTTGGAGGAGGTGCTTACCTGCAAGGCTGCCAGGTCTTTGCAGGGTGGCGGTGGCGTACAGGTCATGGGAAACCTTGTACTGATCAGGGCCGTGAGCTAAGCGCTTGGTGGGCGACAGCGTGGCGTAGCCGAGTTGGTGGATGGGGGAGGAGCTGGCGGCGTTCGGTGGAGAGGCCACACGGAGCGGTGAGGCGGCATGTCCGGCGGAAGTGGCGGCAGCCGCCACCCCGGGTGGCGAGCTTGTGCTGTAGGATTTGGCCAGCCTGGCGGGCGACGGTTTGGGTGAGGACACACGCTGGGTGGTGGCGTAACCTGGCTCCCCGCCAGCAGACGCCAGCCGCTGTAGCTTGCTGGGGGAGCCCACAGCCTGCATGGACAGGGGGGAGCTCACGCGCTGCGCTGGCAGCGTGGAGCAGGAGTAGTAGGCCCCGGGGGTGGCCTGTGTGTCTGCCAGGTGGAAAGCGGCGCCATGGCTCAGTGCAAAGGAGTCCCGTGACTGCGCGGCTTCGCCAGTGGCGAACTGGGCCGCCCGGTTGGACGTGACCTAAGGGACAGACGCTGATGTCACTGTCATTGCTCAGCCTCCACAAGACGCCTACATGTATCTGTGTGTGTGTCTGTGATTTTACGCCCAGGTATGTATCTGTGTGAGTGTCTGTCATTTTCTACCCGTACGTATCTGTGTTTCTGTGATTTTATACAAATATTTGTGTGTTCCCCATAGTACAGAGTGCGGATTTCTGGCAGATCCACCTGAGAAACAGGGGAAAAACACCAATCCCACCAATGAAATGATGAATAGACATGTTTTCCGCATTACTTCTTTCACTGGCTCTCTGTCCTGATTAACGAACGCCAAGTGTCCTTCAAACTGTCATCCATCTCAAATGAAACTTTTAAGCAGCATTCCTTAAAATGCTACGGGCCGATAAGACGTTCGGAAGCCACTCACCAAGAAGGATACCCAAAAGTTCCCCACACAGGGGGGGCCCTACCTGGTTGTAGCTGTGTACTGCTCCCCCAACCTGGCCGGCGCGTGTTGGGAGCTGGGGGGCCGCCGCCTCGCCCAGGGTCAGGGTCTGGTTGCTATGGTAGCCAGTGGAGTACTGGAAGGAACCATCCGGATTGGCATCGAGCTGCAGTGAGCCCTGGGATAGGAGGCCAGGTCCTGCATAGGAGGCAATTCGGAGCAAGCGGTGACGCCGACAGCAGCAGAGCATAAGCGGCATGCATAATTTAACACCACTGAGAGGCGCTCCAGCACACATGCGCCGGGCTCATGAAACAAGGCAGGGCGTGAGGGAGGGAGCCTTACACAGGCTGCGATCGATGTGACAAGGTACCCTCGGGGCAGACCATGCAGGAACGGCTGAACCATAAGGTGAAGCAGCAGAGCAGCTACTCACTGAGTGCCCATCTCTCCCACGGAATGCAGCATTTCTTCACACTTTCACTACTTATTAAACTGTGTCAGAACTTACAGAACCCTCTGTGAAGCAGGTCACCTGCCAGTAAGAAGTCTCTGTGAAGCAGGTCACCTGACAGTGAGAACCCTCTGTGAAGCATGTCACCTGACAGTGAGAATCCTCTGTGAAGCAGGTCACCTGACAGTGATAACCCTCTGTGAAGCAGGTCACCTGATAGTGAGAACCCTCTGTGAAGCAGGTCATCTGACAGTGAGAATCCTCTGTGAAGCAGGTCACCTGATAGTGAGAACCCTCTGTGAAGCAGGTCACCTGTCAGTAAGAAGCCTCTGTGAAGCAGGTCACCTGACCACAAAATCTCTCCGTGACACTTTCACTACATATTACACTGTGTCAGAACTCACAGAACCCTCTGTGAAGCAGGTCACCTGACAGTGAGAACCCTCTGTGAAGCAGGTCACCTGATAGTGAGAACCCTCTGTGAAGCAGGTCACCTGCCAGTAAGAAGCCTCGGTGAAGCAGGTCACCTGACCACAAAATCTCTCCGTGAAGCAGGTCACCTGACTGCAAAAACCCTGTTTGAAGCAGGTCACCTGACTGCGAAAACCCTGTGTGAAGCAGGTCACCTAACCGTGAGAACCCTCTGTGAAGTGGGTCACCTGATTGTGAGAACCCTCCATAAAGCGGGTTATCCGACCGTGAGAACGCTCTGAGAAGTGGGTCACCTGACAGTGAGTACCCTCCATGAAGCGTGTCAGCTGACCACGAAAACCCTCTGTGCATCAGGTCACCTGACAGTTAGAACCCTTCATAAAGCAGATCACCTGACCACGAGAACCCTCCGTGAGGAAGGTCACCTGACCACAGGAACCGTCCATGCATTCAGACTGACCCAGAAGGTTCTTAAATGAGTCCCCTGCACTCATGTGACCTGCTCGGTGATGTTATGGCCATGCTGGTTTGTTTCCACACCCCAGACTGACCATCATTTAAGAGCCAAAAACAGGACACTGGACCCATATCATGGGGGGGGGGGGGCAGATATATTTGGCAGCTATATTCCTTTTAATGGGGACACAGGAGTGTTCAAACAAACGTGATGATCTTTGACGGCCAAAATCAGTCCTTCAGGGTGACGGGGGGTAGTTGGCACAAAACTTTTGTAACCTCCTTTCTAAAGCGCGGTCACAACGCAGGAACTGCTGGTCCATATTACCCTCTCTATGTCACACTGCGTGGATTTCCTGAATCCCATTATACAACTTCCATAGGTAGTGGCCACACAGTTGGGAAACTTCACCCAATAGCAGGCAACCTGGATTCATTCTGGTTTTTTTTTTTCACCTGACAATTGTAGAAATGCTTTATTTTTCTAATGATTACCTTTGGAAGTACCATCTTCCAGCCAGCTACAGGGATGCCCAGAGTCTATCAGAAGTAACACAGGGCGGGGCACATTAAAAGTTAAAAACTGCAGTTCGCTTCACTGACCTAACCTCCCAACAAGAGGAGAATGCAGAGTGAAGGCAAGATTCGAACCCACAACCCAGAAGAGTGAGGCCACACTGATGCCCATAGAGTGAGCACACGACTCTGTAAAGCATTTCTTTTACGTAAACGCCAATTTTTCTATGAACATTCTATTTACACCATATAGAGGAACATTTAACATTCATTCATAGCATGATAATCAGTGCATTTTTTTTCAAACAGGGATTTAATGAGCTTAAATATTAATGTTTTGCTACCTTGCCATACCTCACTATTTATTTTAGCTGGGGTGTGCGTTGACCTAAACTGAACTAAACTTTTTGATGAAACGTTCGGATGCGAGGTCACAGCGTTAAGGCGCTGTCGCAATTTGCATATGACCACGTCAGCAGCTGGTAAGCGTAGGACTTAATACCAGTCCCGGGGTTAAAAACAAAATTCCCATGAATAATAAAATCCACTCCATGTCCGAGGCGACCCTGTTTCGGGGGGTGTTTGTGGTGCTCTGCACTCCCGATAGGTAATCCTGTTTCAACCAGCCCAAAGTTCAGATCCTCACGCCTGAAGCACAGAGGGTTTTCTGCTTCTATTACCGCGATGTTCAGGTCAGAAACTGAAGTACCGATCGGGGAAATGTATCACTGCACACATCATCTGTTTTTATTATGGCACTGTTGAGACCTGCTGAACCAGCTTATCAAACTGGTTGCCAACGTCGCAGACCTACCCTTTAATCACATTAGTACGATAAGCAAGAACTTATCATACTGTATGACAGTCATGTGACAGTTCAGCTCATTTTCCCCATATTTTACAACTTTTATTTTACAACTTTTTATTTAACTTTTAATACATACATAAGGTCATTCATCTATCCATCCAACCATCTTTAGACCACGTCTCCCAGTGAGGAGCATGGCTATATACCGTATTTGCATAACATATAACAGCATAAGTTAACAGCATGACATGTTCAAACGGCCAGCAAAAATTGCAGCATATAAAATATACCAATTCCATGCACATAAATTATGTGTAAAATGAACAATGAATAGTTTACCAAGTTTTGTTGTAGAAGCAATGACAATTTATTTCAATTCTATTCTACTTTATATATGGGATGAGCCAGAAAAGGTAAAATTGGAGCATAAGTTAGGTAAATTTATTAATAACAATAATAATGCTGTTAGTGAGAGGAAGAATCTGGCCCGCTGTGTCTTCTGCCTAGAAGGTTTTAAATACTTGAGGGCAGGTTCAAAAGCAGCACTTGTTAATATACAAACAAAATCCCCCTGGTCACACATATAATGAGATCGTCCTGGGTCAGCGCAGCTAGAACTGTTCCCAGCATCCTGTCATCACTTTATAGACTCACTGCTGCATTCCAAATTATATCATTCATCCATCAAACCATCCATCCACCCATCTATTCATTTTCTATACCCACTTGCCCTATGTAAAAATTTAAACATTCAGTTTTTCATGATTTTTAGTCTTTAGGTCTTCAGGGGGCGCTATAACGCTGTAATACACAGGCCCGGGCTGAAGTGCAGGGGTCTGTGCTAATAAGTCCCCTGCCCCTGTCAACAATTTTTTCCTTTGAAAGAAATAGCAGGAACCCTAGGAACTTAGGGACCACTGATCATGTTAAAGGTCCTCTTCTGGTCATTTAGAGTCACTGATCTCCATGGAAACCACACAAGCAATCAAGTGATAATTCCTGTCCATATCCGTTAGTGTGAAACGTATCCAAAAACTAGAAAAAAAGACGTCTGAAAGATGTGTTCTCTTTATGAAGCCTTAAATTTGTCTGAGGCTTGTCAAGGGTCCCCAGCCTGCTCTTGACAATTTTCAGCCAGGTCAATCTCATCCTTTCAGGTTGGGAGAGCACAAAATCACGTCCGGATCATTTGCCCCCCATGTTCCCGGGGGATGACCTGACCTAGCTGGTTGTGAGGCACGACAATAATGGGGAGACGGACGCTAAATGAACCACTGCGGATATCTCCCTTTGTGAGGACCATCGAGGAGAAGACTGACCATAAAGAGGGAAGCCGTCTCCCTGTCAGGGGAAATATTTCCACTGAAAAAAACCCATTGTTAAAATCTGAATGGTCACAGGACACATGACCTGGCAGAGAATACCAACTTTCTGAACATCATTAACAGCCATGGTATCTTAAAATCAAAGCCACGATCACTGGATTTTTTTTCTGTGAAACACTTCCTTCTAATTTTTGTTTCATACCTTGTTTTCTTATTCCTATCTCTTCATTATTTGGTTCAATAAACATTCTGGGTATTTAGCAAGTTTATTTATTCCAGATCTCTATTAAAAATGCCCTCGGAGCAGTAAAAAAAAAAAAAATACAACAGAAGGTCCCTTACTGTCAGTTGTGGAATATTCCGGTGGGTCAAGGATCCCAGACTCCTGAAGGGACCTGATGCAGGAGTCCACGAGCTCCAGTCCTGTCGTCAGCTCCTCTTCGATGTCCTTCTCCTCTGCGTAGCCAGCAAAGGGGACACAGCGGGTGGTTAGTGTTACACCACCCTCCCTGTGGGACGTCACCCACGCAAAGGCAGGACTTCCATCTCTGCGGGCCCTGCTATGGAGGTCAGCGGCGGTCTGGGCCACTTCTGGGCCTCGTGTGTGCAAAGGATGCCAAAGCAACCGGGCGTTCAAAAAAAAAAAAAGAGCTTTAAATGGGATTAACTGCTCTTGGGCAGTGAGGGGAAGACAAGTCAGTTAAGCTCTGACATCTTCAGCCCCAGGGATGCGAACCCAGAACCACCTCTGATAGACGGAGCAATCAGATACTAAATGGGTGGATCTGCAAACCTGAAAAGGTGTTAATGCTGCATCAATTACAGAAAACGGTTCCTGAATTTCAAAGCTACAGGTGCAGTGTGTTTTATAGCAGCAAATATGCCTGGTAAATGTTAGCTTTGTTAAATATCTATTAAATGCACTATTAAATTATTAACAAGGACACTTTCTTAGATAAATTCATTATTTATGACGTGAGGATGATCTGTTCTTAACGTGGCTATAAACATCAGGATTATGTCAGTGTTTTGTGGTATACCACTATGGAGGGATGCTGTAAACATAGTATTCCTCTTCACATTGCAACTTCCGATGCCTTTTATTACATTATTATTACATTTATTCATTTAGCTGCCATTTCTATTCGGAGTAAAATGCAAGTGAGGATTAGCCAGTCCCTGGAGCACCTGGGTTAAAGGCCTTGCTCAAGGGCCAACAGTGATATGAGTTATGGGGCCATGGGATTTGAATTGGTTACCTTCCAATCAGAGGCACAGAGTCCTAACCAACAGAACCACACACTGGTCACACTTATTAAAAAAAAAAATTAAAAAATTCTGTGGGGTGAAACAAGACTTTCACAACACAACGTTTTCCCTTCCCTCTCACCCACCATGTACCCCCGTGCATGCGGGTGCTGTTGCCATAGAGACACCATTACAGGCATTGTGACGTCACGCTACAGCTGTTCTGTCAAACTTGATATGCTGGCCAATCAGGCATCCCACCGTCGTCAGGGTGAGGGCTTTTCAGCTCCGCTGCTCTACATAACAAAGCATCGGGCAGTGATGGAAAGAGCGCCAAATAAACTCTGTCCCTGCGAGAGACACACATCTGGCCGCAACCTATCTACATACGTATCAGTGCAATGCATTTTGGAACCCTCTAACACAGCATCTGACACCTCTGTGTATCATGTAATGCACCAATGAATCAGTGCTTCCTATGTCACAGCGAAACAACCACAAAGACAGACACAAACAGACAGACAGACAGACAAAATAAATAATACAAACATACACAAATAAATAAGGGCAATATAAAAGCTGGTACCTTGTGTATTCCAGCGAAACGGCTCCTCGACTGAACTGCAAGAAAAAGATAAGACTGCGGTTAAATAGAGCAGTGATCCCCACCACCAAAGCACTATAATGCCTATGATAAGTGGCTGGGTTGTAGAAGTAAGCTTACAGAACTGCACTGCAGGACACAAGGTAAACGCTCCGCATTGCCCAAACTCTGGGTCATTAAACTAATCTCCTGCTTTTGTGAAGCCCTCCTAAAGGATTTGTTTTATTTTTTTCCTGATCTCAGAAAATGCCCCAAAGCAGAAGAAGAATATAATTTATGGCAATTTAATATTGCGATTTCCCCCCCCCCCCCCCCCCCAAACTTGGGATGGCATTTCTGATCTTAGACAGGGATGAAGGACACAGGTACTTGACACAAAGACTTGATTTACCCCAGTTTCAGGGACAGAATGCAATCTGGATGAAAAATTACACTAAAAAAAAAAAATCAGCAGTGGATGTTGTAATTTTTGGGTGGGGGATGAAACAAAGTGAAATAAATTGAATAAAGACAAATCAAACCAAACAAAACCTATTTAGTGGCAAGGGGGGGGGGGGTCTTTAAACACTGATAAGGCTTCCAATGTCAAGAAAAACACAGACACTTTAAACATCCCTATTTCAATAGAAAACTAAGAATTGCCTTTTTCTCCTTTTCATCAGATCAAAAAAAAATATCTCCAAAATACATCGTCAGGGCTTTAGGAAAATAAGGATGAATGCGTTGAGCCTTCATCAGGAAAGCTCATGTGAATAATGTCATTGTTGTGAAAATGATAAGATCCGACAATGATGGTGCCAGTCATAATCGCTGTTGTCCCTGTCAAACGCAGTGTGTCGCGAAATAGACACACTCCCATTGTGCTGTATTTTCGCTTCGGGACTTGCCGTAGTTACTCCGAGATGGATGCATAAGAAATAACCAGGCACAAAAGAGGAATGAAGAGAGATGAAAACCAAGCGTGTTAAAAACACAAAAGAACAACAAAGGAAAGGGGGGAAAAAAAAAACAGAAAGGGAGAGAGCGAAAACTCCACAAGATCAGAAAGGATTTTCAGAAAGAATGAACGAGACTCAACTGGGATTTAATATAATGCCTCTGTATCCGTTCTGCGGGTGAACGGGAACCTACAGCTGGCTATCAGGTGCTGCCAGGGCGACTGGTCATCCGCTAACCCCCCGCGACTGTACTCAGAGAGCAGGGACAAATCACAGGGCTATAGGAAGCATCAAGTGTGAATGCGGGCCTACATTGTCCTTGCAGCTCCAAACATTCACCTTTTTCTGCCTGGGAGGACAGCAGCCAACAAACCAAAAGTGATACTTGGCCAGATGAGGGACTTAAAGCATTTGGTACTTCCATAAAGAAGTGACTGTAGAGGTATTAATATCCCGTGATGTATTAAAAACTCTGGAAGGCCCAAATGTCTGTCATTATGATTGTCATTACTAGAAGATGAGATCTTAGTGACTTTGAATTGGGGGCCTGAGTGATTGATGTTCAAAGAACATTTCTGTTGACAGTGGTAAGAAGGCGATGTCTGGGAAAAACATCAGACAGAATCGTCAACTGGCATCAAGGGAGCACCAAACAGTGGAATTTCTTATAGAAGAATAGTTTTGCTCCATCCATCCATCCATCCATCCATCCATCCATCTTCCAACCACATATCCTGGTCAGAGTTAGACTATCAGGAGCTGAACTCACACAGCAAAGACACAATACCTAGATGAGATATCAACCCATCTCAGTCATACATCCACCATGTTAACCAGATCACCAGCATGTTTCTATCTTTTCTATGAGTCAACCATGTATAGCTCCAGTCTTTATTTTGGACAATCACTTTTTGCTTATTTATTTATTGTGGTTCTGGAAGGAATTCTTAAGTATGCAGTTGGGGTAGAGAGAAATATGGAACGACATCAGAGTGACAGCAAATATTTACATTTCACAGGCCCCGTTGAGAGCTGGGACACCAGCAGGAGAAACGTGAGCAAGGCAGGTTGTACTTTGTACCCACGCACAGGAAGATGCCTCCCTTGCCTGAGTTTACACCCTGATCCACTTCAAGGGGAAAACCTGCAGAGGGCGCCGCTCTTAAGGATACACATAACAAACAGGGTGTAAATCCTTATCGGGTATGCAGGGATTAGAGCATCTTCACACGCGCATTTAATCACAGGACAAAGGAGGGCCATGAGGCCTGGAGTACAGGGCGTCCCTGTAAACCAGGTTAAACCGCCCTCATCTGAAAGCAGTGCATCCACAAACAAGCAGGTATTCAAAATGATGTCTTGCTATCATTACAGGACCTCAAGGATGGATTAACGTCTGAGTACTAGAGCTGTGATTTACTGATTTATTTTAAAAAGTGAGAAAATGACAGACTGAATGGAGGAGTGAGATAGAATAAGAAAAAAGCATCATTTAAATCAGTTAGCTGAATAATTTCATGATTTTATTTTATGAAAAATTGGGCTTTTTTGGGGTTGTACTGGGGTCACTTAAAAAGGTAAGCAGCGATTAAGGAATAACATGCCTATTGTGAAACAACTGCTTCAAGGTAACAGGAAAAAGATCCACGAAACGATGTAATTGGCAGGCAGGATGGGGCGGGTTCCTTCAGGGAGGCAAACTAAATACACGTCGTCCTCTCTACCTTAAACGGGCCAATCATAAAGCCACCTGAGGTGGGTCATTGCTCTCAGTCTCTCCTTAACACATGGGATAAATTTGCATTACAGCCTCAATACATTCGGCTGAGTCGAGTAGCTCCTCGTGCGCCACCCTCCCAAGCACGTCCCCGTGATCCACAGTCACATTTCACAATCCCAAACAAAGCACTTAGATCGCCACACTCGAACCCGTGACATTACAAGAAAAAAGCAGAACTCATCAACAGCACAGACGACGCTGGAACATCATTTTCCATGGCAACGCCATTAACGGCAGGTCAGCTAATCGGCATTCAGCACCCGTAATCCTTCCTGCCCGGCCGGTGCGAGTGGGAATGCTTCCAATAAGCAGCGTTAATCAACACTTAGGGGGCTAACAAAGGTGCTCGGGTGCGAAGTTCTAAAAAGCGGCATCCGTGAGCATTTCCTCTTCTCACTGCATCCCTGACGGTATGTGACATACTGAAATACAGCGAAGCCAGCAAGGCATGTTAGAGAGGTGGTACGCTTTCATTCCTCATGATTCACTGATGAACTATAACATTCATTCATAGCATCTATACCTACTTATCAGTTACTTCCACACCAAATGCTATTTAGCTGGACAAAAGAAGCTCAGCATTCAAGCAATCCAAATTTTCACACAAAAAAAGGACTGGGTAATTCTATTTGTATTACACGACAAATTGCTCATCCCAAAATGCTCACAATATAACCTCAATGAGGTCAAACTATTTAGATACTTTAAACAAACAAAAACAAAACAACACTACCCACTTAAATGATAATGTTTAAACAAAAGTATATTAATGCTAAAACTGCAAAATATGAGTTAAGCAAGGGGCATGTTATAAATCTGCATTTACCATATAAGTATGTATATAAAACATATATTTTATGTGTCTAAAGGGCATATCCATACCCTTTTGCCCTTCCAGATACAGAATTCCATTTCAGTTATCCTGCAGACACAAAGCAACATGCATTGTGTTTTTTTTTTGGGGGGGGGGAGAAGAGAAGAGATATGCAAGGTGAGCCAGAGCAATCAGGTATGAGGGCCTCAAAGGTCAACAGCGAAATCACTCTCTTCACACCATTGGATTTGAACTCATGACCCTCTAGTCTAACCCTCTGAGCCACACACCACCCCTGTGCATCCCACACACGTATCTGTGTACTGAATTACAGATGATACACTTTTACAAAGAGCAGGTTCCATTGTTAGCACAGACCATCTCCATGTGATTTTCTCAAACGAACATCTATTAAAGCCTATGACAGTTAAGGTCGGGGGGTATCTTGGCCCTGAGCCACGCCGATTGTAGTCCTGCTGGCCGGTGTCACACCCACCTCTATTTCAAAGCGGTCCACTCTCCTGGACGGACCAGCTTCTTAGCTGACCTGCACTACCAGCGCTGCAGACTTTCCGTGTGACTTTCTGGCAATTCCCAGCCTCCGAACTCACTTCCCACCTGCCTCTGTGCCCGACTGTGTCACCTGGCAAATGACTCACCAATTAGAATTTCTTAACACTTTGTTCCTTTAAAGAGGCTTTTAGTTTTTCTTTTATTTTAGCAGGTTACTGCTCACCCTTTTCAGTATGAAACATACTGTATATATGTGGATGACTTTGGGCCTTGAGCAGAGCAATGACAGCAGCACAGCATCATCTCTGACTCACCGTGCCTAACGAATTCCCCACCAGCTCCGGCTGCTTCGGACTCGGAGAACCATTTCTGAGGTGTCACTGAATGAACAACAGCCGTTCCCGGGTCTTCTGGCAATCCGACCCGGCTGGACCTTCTCCAGGAAAGCTGATTAGAGGCTCTAACATGGGCTTGTTTGACGTTAATTGGATGGGAGCAACAACGGTGTGGCTTTCCAGAACCCCCCCCCCCCACACACACCCCCAGTCAGCGGGAGAGCAGACAGCCAATGCCCTGAGTTCCCAGAGCCATGCTGGCCCTGGTGTATCGGAGCGGAGAAGTCGCATGGGAATGAGCTCTGTTCTGGGAAACCGGAACCACCACATTGGGAAAGGTCACGATCCACCCACCAAGCCCTGGGTAAGCTGTTTGACCGAGGGTTACCCCAAAGGTTCAAGCACTAACGTAGGCAGTAGTGGAACCCTGACAGTACAAAAACGACCTGTCAAAATGACAGTTCTATAATAACAACTCAGCCAGACCAAAGCAATGACTAATATTTTTGAGAGATATTTTTACTGTCTACTCTTTTGGCATACCACCATTTTTTTCTTCTTTTTGTAATTTGGAGAAAAATTATGGCCATATTTACAGCAACACCTGGAATCTGAACACAGAACCTTCTAGATTTCATCCTTTCCTTATTTCTGACTTGCGTACAGAACAAATTTGGTTGATACACAAATCCTGAAATCTGTTATTTATTCTAAGAAATGTACTATACTTAATCGGTTCATACAGCTGGGTCTTGTTTTACTGGAGTGATTTATGTTAAGCATCTCAGTCAAGAGTCCAACAGCTAGACCCCAGCAGGAGGTGCAGTGCCACCTATACTTAGAGTCCACATCCTGCACCATGACACTACCTCTGACTCCGTCACACTCCACCCAGCGTCTGCATCCGGGCCTCCGTACAGTCTCCTGGTGTGCGCCGGATCTTACAGCTTAGACGCTAGGGTTCTCCGCGGAAGAGTAACAGTTTGTGACGAATGTTACGTAGAACATATGCAGCGTGAGCTGGCAGGGGGTTATATAAATGCTTAAATAATTCATCAAGCCTCTTCAAGTGAGTCAAATACTAACCACAGGGACCAGAAAAAGTTCTTCTCTAAAAAGTATGCATATTTTCCCTATTCAGCATATAACACATGCTGTTAAATCTCTTTAATGATATTTTTGGCTTCTCTCACGCCATTTTCATCTCTGTCTGAGAATATAAGCATCCAGAAAACTTTACATGAACATCTGAGAGCCGTGGCACTATCACCGGTTATTATGCACACTTACCCTGCTGAATGTTTAGGTGATTCCTTGACAGGGTTGGGTAATTCAGGTCCAGAGAGTAAAAATCCAGACCAGGATTTTGTTTCAATCAATCTGTATTCTGTGATTGTGATTCTTTATGCTCAACTGGTTGGTTGAAACAAAATCCTGGTCTGGATTTCTTTCTCTCTGGATCTGAATTATCCAACTCTGTTCCTTGACTGGAAAAGGAGAAAAAAGCTTCAGCCTGTGGTTTTTGAGACCAAAGGGCAAATGCACCCACCATTTAATCAGAATTTGAATGAAGCACTGTGAAAGTATCACATATAGGTGCCTAGTGGCACCAGTGATTATGAAGAATATGATCCAATTTCTGTGATAGCTCATCGATTTTAGGATGAGAGAATGCCAGTCCATTTCCTGGCACACAAACAAACACATGTTCGATATCGAGCATCAGGAGTAATTCAGAGTAAATGGTCCACCTGAACAGCATGGGACTACAATGTGGGAGGCGAAAGAAGGAAACCGAAATACAAGAGAATGAAAACCTGCTGGCCAGCGCCAAAACAGCTTAATGCCACCCAGAGAATCACATTCGAAATCTACTGTATGGAACCCAGGAGTCCAGACACTGAAATCTGAACTGACAGGTAATCACAGCTGGTTTGGGGATGTGATATTATTTATGCTGCTGCATCCCAGTACAGAAGTACGGGCATCAAACCTGACCGAATACCTGAAGGAACAAATTACCATTTTGTGAGGCCTCGGAAGACATAAAGTGTGTTTCAAAGACAATTGCTCATATCAACACAAATACAACTGTGCTTCAAATGTTGGAACAGAAAAACAAAGCTAATAACACGCCCCGCCTCTAAAAATGAAGAAATAAAAATTTTACTTTGACTACATGCAACTCAAGCAGCAGATCAATGTTTTTATTCTGATCTGTGGCATATAAGCATAAATGATCTGGGTATTTACACGGCGAATGCCTTGTATTTGAAGTCCAAAGCTGGGAGCCATGGGACTTGAACCGGCAATGCAAAAATGTGCAAGCAACAATCAACCAGATATGCCAAGCCAAGCTTCCACAGAACAGATTCCAAAGAGAGAGGTGGGACTTCCTGTTCTGGGACTTCCTATTTACCCACAATGCTCAGCGCCTCACACAGCTGTGCACCATGGTGAAGGCCATGGTCGATACTGTACAACTTCTCCGTAGCTGCCTCCCCTCCCCCCTAGTTCCTTTCATGACTTGCTCGTGCCCCTGGCCTAACCTTTCCCATGCCCCAAGGCTGCAGGTGAGCCTGTATGAAGTGAAAGTGTAAGAGGCTTTCATTAGAGACAGAAGGCTCCCCATGCAGCGCCCACACACACCCCGAGGGCATGTCTCTCCATTCCGAGGCGGCCAGAGCTCCTCGCGATGAGCAAACACAGGCTCCTCAAAGAGCCTTCCATGTTGACTTACGATGGAGAGTCGATATTAAAAACGTGTCTGTGTGCACAGCGATAACAAGCATTAACCAAGCATTGTTATCATGCGACTGTGCTGGGATACAATGGAAGGATGGATGGATGGATGGATGGATGTTATAGGTAGAATGAAGGTGCACATCCAGGGAGCATTCTCACTGTGCCTTAAGCAGCATGGGATATACCCGCCCCCACGTAGTTATAAAATGTGATATTAGATTTCAAAAAATAATCAAAAGACATAATGTCTACTGGATGATACAGTTAATTTTGACATAACTGTTTAATCTTCTGTATGGGTATACATGTGAATCTTAGATATTAAAAGAACATACAGCTTTGGAAAAAAATTAAGAGACCACTCTATATATTTTTTTAAAAATCTGCATTGCAAAATCTCGGTTTTACCCTGGTTCTGCTGGAAGGCTACGCTGAGCAGAAAGTTGCTTCCAGGTTCAAAGTTTCTAAGACAGCAGGACACAAGAATAAGGTGAAGCAGGAGACACTGGGAACGACCAGAAACCAGCCAGATAAAGGGCGGAGGTGACTTCCAAATGGCACAGATGACTCTTAACTTATCCGACTGTTTCTCACAAATTGGAGGATGACCTCAATTGACCTTCAAGAGGAATGTGAAATATTAAGGGGTATGAAATGCACAGATAGGACAGTTCATATCAGGCTCCAAGAAGTAGGTTTTCTTAAGTAAGTCCCATAAAGCAAGAAAGAAGCCCTTCATTAATGAGAAACAGAGAAGGACCAGGCTGCAATTTGGAATATATATGTAATTCACAGATGCACATCAATGAATTGAAAATGTGTTTTTTCCAGAGCTGTATATTGAGATGTGAAACTTACAGTATACCCACACAGACCACACAGACCTTTAGAGCAAACACATTTTGTGTGTACACAGAACACTGACCATCCAACAGAGCACAAAACACAAGTCTCATGAATCTATAATGGTCTTATAAAAGCTTTGGTGTTTGCATGTATGTAAATAGTCATTATACAAAAAATGCATGCTATAATTTTTCCATTTCAAGTATGGTATAACTATCCCGAGAACCGGGTACGGGAGTATTGTATTAGTACAAAAATCCATTCCCACAATACTATCACCATAGAATAAACGCTGATTACATGAGCCCAGTAGGGGGCGTGATACAGTCACTCAGCATTGAGAGCCATGGCTGAACATCAAAGGTAGATATGAACCGTGGTCATGGTACCTTCCCTGTCATCCATCTCCTCTAAACGCTTATCCATTACAGTGTAATTGTGAGCCTGGAGTCTATCCCAGGAAACACCGGGCACAAGGCAGGGGACACCCTGGACGGGATGCCAGTCCATCACTGGGCACACAGCAGGAGATACCCTGGATGGGATGCCAGTCCATCACTGGGCACAAGGCAGGAGATACCCTGGACGGGATGCCAGTCCATCACTGGGCACAAGGCAGGGGACACCTTGGACGGAATGCCAGTCCATCACTGGGCACAAGGCAGGGGACACCCTGGACGGATGCCAGTCCATCACAGGGCACATGGCAGGGGACACCCTGGACGGATGCCAGTCCTTTATTGGGCACATGGCAGAGGACACCCTGGACGGGATGCCAGTCCATCACAGGGCACATGGCAGAGGACACCCTGGACGGGATGCCAGTCCATCACCAGGCACATGCGCTCATATGGCGAAGGCAATTAAGAGACGCGAAAACTCTTCACAAAAAGTCAGTGTTGGAATTCAAACCCATGACTGTAGAATATAAGGTAACAGCACGACTGGCTGAGCCATCACATCACCCACACCTTCCCTTCAGGGAGGGGTTGGGCTCAAGTATTCCATGGGGGTGTTGAATACAGCACAGCCAGCCTTTTTTTCATTGGTCACTCAGACCTCAGGCCATCCAGCATCCCCTTGCATGAGAAAAGCCCCATCGCCCTTAGGCAGCCGGGCGTGAGCCAGCACGGTGTCCAGCTAGATTTGTGGTGTGTCCTTAATTCAGCTCGAATGTCCTGTGGTGGTACTACTCAGCCCACACAAGGTCACCACCCGATCTCTAACGCTCTGCTCCCATATCAGCCTCCTTGGCACAGCAAATGTCATAAAGACGCAGCATCCGAAATCGATGCATTTCCCTCGCAAATCATACATCATTAGGTGACACGTCTCAGTCTGTTAATCTGCCCCGGCTTGTGGCGGATTATTACATGTCGAGCGGAATAAACAATTTGAACATAAAACCATTGATAAAAATGAACTTAAAAGCCATTTTTTCCAGTAGAGTCGTCTTTCTGAAAAATGCTCTGATACTCAGATAAATAATGGCCAAGTGTGAGATTGCGGTTTACAAACCTATTATTTCAACAGCTAGAAGGCATATTCTGACGATTAACGGCCCAACTCCTGAAATCTCTGAATGTTTTCCAGTTTTATTTACTGATTTATTTATTTCGTTTATTTATCTTTACTATCCATGGCTCAAAACATCCCATGTATAGACTATCCCCAGCTTATGACCAATGTGGTTGGAAATACTTCCAATCGCAGAACTTTATTCCAGTTACTGCAGTTGCTTATTTAATCATCCAAACATTCTTTACTTGTTTATAAACACTACCGGCAGTATTTGTGTAGTAATTTTTAAAGCGTAAGGTCAAAAATGCTGGGTGTTTCCACAATTTTAACCAATGTAAAAATAAATGTTGGGGCAGCCATAGGCCTGGATCCCAGTATGATACTTGCTGTGGGAAAGTGGAAATATGACAATCCCAGTCTCACACACATCTCTCAGTCTCATTCCCTCACCGAAAAGTGCAATTAAGTGCGATTATCCTATTCTGAGATGCGTCTATTTCTACGTATGACCTGTCCGTCTGTACGGAACCCAGTTGTAAGTCGGGGACAGTCTGTATAGCTGACAGGTATTGAAAGATAAACTTCAAACCACATCTGTTCGCATTAAAATGAAGACGCACAACTGATCACAAGAGACCGATTTCACACTAGAGGCCCTGGCAAAAATGAGCCTATTCGACGAGCAGGAGCTGAGTTCAAGTTCAATTATGCAAATCAGACTCTTTATTTAACGCCTCGCTTAAAAGCACAGGCCGCTCAAAAACTGTGATAGCGTTATTGAAACATCTGATGGGGAACTTAGCAGCAGATTCCACAGGGCAGATAAAAATAAAAATGCTTTTCAGCTCAGCCTTTAATTATATTAATGCACTTCAAAGTAAAAATAGTGAGAATTACACACTGCATATGACCACTGGTGCATCCAGGATCTGTCATACATGCCTGTTTGTAGACATTACGTGTTTCCTCACTCTCAGAAGCAGAAAAGACTTTTTCCCAAGTTGGTGATACTTAGGTTGCATGAAGCCACTCTTCATTTAGCGACTGCATGATAATGATGATTTGCTTTGGCCCGTGTTTCTACATAGTCTCATAGTACAGCTAATTTATTTTTGTGTTATAACAATGTATGTGATTCTCGCCTGCTGATCTGCACACGTAGAGTTTGTATGCTCTTCGGACACTGCTAGTTTTCTCCTGTGGTCCAAAAGCATGCACTCAGGTGAACTGGTGACTCTGTGTGTAAGTCCATGACCTACGGTGGACTGTCGTCCCGTCCAGGATGCCCCCTGCCTTGAGTCCTCTGCTTCCTGGACAGGCTCCAGGCTGACAGTGACCCCGTACTGGATAAACGGTTATGGCAGATAAACAAATAAAAAGACAGATGTTCCATGAATATATCAGGAAGGCTACAGCTTCTTTGCTCTGCACTGAACCTCATGACCAAGAATTAGAGGACATCAGACTGTAGATGATGTTAGGAAGGAACAGGCCTGACTCAGTGACCATTAATTATCTGCATTAGCAGTGCCCTGTGGCCTGTCTCTGAACACCACGCTGCACTTTAGAGGCACACTCTGCCACGTGATTTTGCTCATCCATCCATCTGTAGCTCTCCGGGCTGTTAAACATCCCTAAGTAAGAACATCCTCTCAAGGGGAACTTCCACCTTCTCCAGTGCTAACAGAGAAGCTGCTGCACATGTTCAGTGGGTCGAAAACTCCATCCAGCTTCCTGGGATCCTGTGCAGTCCATCTCAGGGAACTCTCTCTCTCTCTCACACACACACACACACAGGCCTGAACTCATATATTTGCGGGGACCATCCATTCATCAAACTGAACTTCCCGATGTGGGGAATGAAAAACTCGTCAAAGTAACGTCAAAATACCAGGTTTTTATCACATTTGGTCCCCACAATGCAATGAATATCTGACCCACACAGTCTCATTGAGTGCAATGGCTTGCTGTAGCATGTGATTTGAGCTTTTGTGACCATTTTCAACATTTAAAAAATAGCATTTTCTTTTTCCTATAAATGTGGCAACAGTGACAATGACTAGCAGAAAATTATATACAAAAAAGTACATATTGATTGGCATTTTTTTCCCCTCTATTGTTCGTGACAGTCGTCAAATGATAGGTGACATCAGAGTTTCTATTCACGGGTGACGGCGCGTCATCATTGTGACACCACTATGTCAGTCAAATCAGTCAATCAAATTTTGTGCATCTGGGAACATTCTGGAATGCAAATCATCGGCTGTTGCTGATTGGGCAGCTCTCAGACTCTTTGTCAGGATAGGTGAATTACTTCCTTGCAGGGGGGGGGGGGGGTCGGACAAGGTATCATGGCTCATGGCTGATGGTCAGGTCTGTGATCCTGTGAGATGCCCTTCCAGCACCCTCGAGCCTCCAGGTCTAAGCAACGGAGCGTGAGAACCGATCACCTATAATTTGGGTAGACACACTGGGCACAGATGGGCAATAAACAGACAAGATTCCGACTACTGAAAAACAGGTGCGACGGCGAATAACCATATCCGTCAAGCCGCGGTGCCGTTTGTCCCGGCGTGCTATATAAAGACCCAAACACCAGATTTCCTGGACCCCATCCAGAAGTGTGAGCATTTGGTCCCAAGCAGCCTGAGTGATCGCATTGCATGCCTCCTCTTTTTTAACGTGTGAAATCAGCCTGGCTATAATTAAAAAGTGCTGCCAGGATGCTAAAGAGCCCAGGGCGAAACCATGGTTAGCGAGGAGTTTCAATCAAACGCACCGAACCTGCCAGCGTGAAACCATTTCCCCATCACGGCTACAAAGTGCAGTGCAACGAATTGAGCGCCGAGACAAACCTTTGGGTGCAGATTTTAGAAAGTACAGACTTTGAAAATATACAAGGATGTGTTTACATGCGTTTCTTTCTGTTAGACAAGTGCAGATATTTAGTAATTCAAAACACAGTCAAAGACAAATGTTGTGTTTCAATGAAGACATTTTCAGCTTAGAGTCTTGGAGATGCTAGATCATGTGTGATGCCCTTCACTCTTAATGTGTCAGGAAAGTTTCACATAGACAGCAGTTGTTTTCCCATTGCTCCTAGATATCTCATTTTCAGCACTGTGTCTTTGTTACCCGATTTATTTCTCCTTCGATTATTTGCATAAATAGAGACTGAAAGTCTGACGTTAGTGTGAATGTCACAGAGACCAGAAACTCGCAGGTTAGGGTCCAGGTGCGGAGCTTATTTCCAAAAGCCAAATCATTCCCCAAGTTCAGGGCCGAAAGCTAAGCATAAGTCAGATCAGGTGAGAAGAGCAGAGAGGTCAATCCAAAGCCAGAGACTGAGAATGAAGGCCAAGATCAGGAGGACCAGAGAGGAACATTCTGACCGCAATCCAAGAATGAGAGGTGAAATATGGCACTAAAGCTTGTATCCGGAGGGTTTAAATAACTGCAAATACAGTAAAGGCTGTTGTCTCTGCCATTTAAGCAACCAGCACAATTCTAAGATACAAGTTTAAATGTTAAAAATTCATAACAAAAAGTAATAACACTATTCAATTAGAAATATATAAAAACAAAACAAAAAATAAACAAACATGAAAAGCATAGCTCAGTAATAATGAAAAACATGTAATGACTTAATATAATAGTACAAAGACGATCAATCTGTGCTCACAATCTGTGCTGCTAACGTTAACTATCTGGAAAATTCTATCCATCCGGCAGAACCTAGATCATTGCTGGCTACCAGAACTTTTATTGAAATTTGGGACAGGTGCATCCAATCAGGAATTAAAAGGGAGCGTTGACATTCAGGCAAGCATGACCACTGCCAATTCTGTATAGGAGGATCTGTGGTCTGAGAGGGTGTGAGACTGACATAACAACTAATCGGGACTTTATCATTCCAAAGCTTTACGGTTGTCTAAGTCCTGAGATAATGATTTATGGATAAATGGAGGTGATGTGAAACTTCTCCAAGAACCTATTTTTGAGATTCATTTTTGTATGACATCAGTTATTAGTTTGCTGTTATTATCATCAGTTATTAGTTTGCTATTATTATAATTATCTGTTATCTATTGTTATTATTATTAGATTCAGGTAAAGGTTCCTGGTAGGTTCTCAAAGTTCTTAAAATGTGTGTAGTGTGTGGTAACAGGCAGCAATGAACTCCACACCTGAAAGGGGATTCCCCCCCGCCCCCGCAGCCTGAATCAGATGCTCTCACCTTCTCCTAATATAAAAGATCGATTCTGGTCTAAAGCCATGTCCATGCTACTACAGAAATGTACCTAATGCAAGGTTAATCTCAAATGGTAAGTTTACCAGCTTCTTTCCATAGAATGTTAATGACTGTCTTCTTCCTGTGTTTGTCACGACGACCGTGCATTTCAGGTCACCTTGAAACACTGTCATCCCACGTCTAGGATCCTACTGTGTTATATAAACTCATAGGACATTTGAGTCAGCAGTACAGACCAACAGAGACAGTAATACACACACACACACACACACACACACACACGCACACACAGGTTTGTAATGATATCTTTGTGGGGACTCTCCATTCATTTCTATGGGGAAAACTCTAATCCCAACATGATGACCTTAACCCCAGCCCAGCTCTAATCTTATACATAAGTAACCGAACAAAATATTAGACTTTTGGCATTTTTAGTTTTTTTTTGTACATTCACAGATCTTTGTGAGGAACTGACAAACAGTCCCCACCGTGTCAAAATATTACATTGTGGGGAACATTTGTTCCCCACCATATAATATACTAGCAAACATAATCCACATACTGTACACACACATACAGCTGAGGTTGAATCCCGCTCAAGTTCATTCGCTCTATACATCCTGCTTCACAGCGAAGGGATCACAGATGAGGCTGTACTGACGGGCTCCTATAATGACTCAAACATGCAGCTTCTGTGCTCCAACAGGTCACATAGAGAAGCCCCTAATTGCTCATAGGTCAATGACGCTCTGGAAGATGGCCAGTCGTAATTCTGCAGAATGTCACGCCTACCTTCTGTGAGGACTGAATTTAAATATAAGGTTTTACTGTAATTAAGTGAGTGAATAACACAGTAATTGATGTACCGGAGTGCTATAGCCGTAAGGATGTTAAATATATTCTTGTCATTGCTTATATTCAGATAACATAAATATGATTGTGCTTCGGGGTAAAATGACTCACCTGAATGTCTACTGGGTAGTTCTGCTAGCATCATGTTGCGGGTGAAGACAGCGGAGACAATGGCGTAGGACAGAGTATGATACTGGCGGGGGGGAAATTTAATAATATTAAGGCAAAGGTCTATTTATGGGGAGTGGGGGCACAGTGAGGAAGCGCCCCTGAGCATTTGATTTTGCCGAGAGCAGGGCTGTAAGGCTTGGTCCAGAACAACCACCCGTCCTCGGGGGGCCTCTCTGCCTCCACAGACACCCCCACCTCCTTCCTACTCCCCAGCAGCTCGCCGAGGACACACAGTCGGCTCCGCCGTCCCGGATGTCACCACTGATTTCAATGCGCAGAGACACGTCCTTACAAACCCTCCCACGACGACTATCTTTACTCCCCATGACTTAATTAAGGCTGTCCCCACTAGTCACGGCTCATGGGAAACGCAAGGAACCCAAAGTCCTCGTTAAAGCGACCAGTGACTGTGGGACTCCTCCTCATTTGTACCCTTCTTGGATGAATCCGGGTCCAAAATGCCCCCCCTGTAGCGTGAACGTCTCACACAAAAGCGTTAAAGCCCCCTGGCAGGAAATTCCTTAGGAAAATCACAGCACTGTGGCACAGTTAGTGTAAAAGAAAGATGAGCACTGTGACTCCTGCTTTGGGTCTTCAGAACTGGCCAATATTGGCTTTAACAGAGCGGAT
>JAODKE010000035.1:6620861-6635546 GCA_026779605.1 Mormyrus hasselquistii | reverse complement strand
GGGGGGGGGGGGCTGACACATCACAAAACTTTGGGTGGCATTTCACTAAACAATAAACCTTCTGCTGCAAGTCAAATGATCAAATCCAGAACAAGCAGCTCAGTTAGCATACAAAACATGTGAGCTGCTGATTCTATAGAGCACAACATTAAATAAATAGGTTTTACTTCATGCTGACTTGCTTGTGTTGCTTGCGGATGTACGGTGAGCCTCATCTGGCAATCATCACTTCCTCATGACAGTCATCTCTCCCTCAACTTCCTGTTTCAATGTTTGCCAAGTCATTTGACAAAGCTTTAAATAACTGAATTCTTAAATGTTGTTACTCTAATGGCTGGTCATAAAGAAAAACATTCGGTCACAATTCAGAGTTTCTACTCATTTAGTTTAAGAACCCAGCTTTGCAAATACGGATGCGACTTCAGTAGCCTTATGTTAGAACAGTGGTTCTCAACGTTTTTTTGCAGTGGGCCGCACTATGTCCAAGTTCAAGTCTCACGGGCCGCATATTATTTACATATGACGTCATCAACGGTCAATAACCAGATATTATGCATCTTGAATTATTACAATTAGATGTATTATTATCATTAGAGAGTATAATTCTACTTACCATTAAAGGGATACATTTATTATTATTTAATTTATTTTTAATTTATTATTATTGTTTTTTTTTACGTGGTCAGCATCGCGGGCCGCATTTGCATTTGTGACGGGCCGCATGCGCCCCGCGGGCCGCAGGTTGAGAACCACTGTGTTAGAAATACGTTTAATTTTCTCTACATTTATGAAATGAATGACTGGAATAAATGGGATGCTGGTCACCAAAGGTGGACATTTCAGATCCAGGTAGTACAAAGATTTTGCTTCAACCAACGAGTGATTATAAAAAGTCGCAGTAAAAGAGTTACTCAACTAGGTGGTTGAAACACAATCTTGGTTCGGGTTTTTACTTTTCGGACCTGATCTATCCACCTCTGGTGGTCACTTTCAAAAATGGAGACTCATTTCAGGATCCACTAAAGTTTTTAATTACATTTACTAATCTCGCTCTGCCTACCAGGCAAAATGCTTGCAATAAACCCAAGCAGGATGACGAGGGCTTGGGTTCAGTCAGGCCGCTTTTCGTCAACCGTGATGATTAGTAGGACAGCAGACCTACGCTCTGACACACAGCCAGCGTTAGTGTGACTCTCGGCCTCTCGACCCCAGAGAGAGCCAAGCGAAGGTGCTGCTGGGATGTCAGAGAACACAATCGCCCCCCCAATTAAGCGCCGTCACAAAGTGGCGGAAAACGGAAGTGCGGAGAGGCCCATTCCTATCAGCCCGCCGACCGGGCAAAGAGGACCTTCGCAGCGTGGGGGTCAGCGATGCAGCAGCCATACATCCGAGAGAAGCATGAGAAGCCTGGGGATGCACATCTCGAAAGCACCGGAGCGGTGCATTATGGGTAAAAGAAAAAAAAAATTGAGAGACACCCCAGAGACTGAGGCCCCTCGGGGGGAAGGAGAAGAGCTCCTGTGGTCAGCCGAGCAGAAAAACACAATTATCCTTTATTTCATCTCCAGCCGCTGTCTAAAAGAGTCACTGGGACCCGAGTGCAGGAGAACAGAGGAAGGGGGAAGAAAAAACTGAACGACGGGGGGGGTGGCAGACGGATGGAAAGATGGAGAGGGGGACCGGCTGAAGGGAGATGGGAAAGACCACAGAAGGCGATAGATACGGTGTCAGCAATCTGTAGGGCTACTTAAAAATCGATACCGATTTACCTTCGAATGATAAGGTGAGGAAGACGTTTAGTAGGAACAACAACTGAGCAACGATGGGAAATTAAATTCAAAAGGTTTGTTAAATTCCCAGGGCAACATCTAATGACTTTTATAATGCTTAGAAAAAAAAAGAAAATCAACAGAACGAGGTCATTATAACCCTGGGGAACCCACAGGGTCATATACAACCCTTCCTTTTATTTCTGCCTTACAATCAACTCATCAAAGTTAAGAATTTTTTTTTGCTTTACAGCCCATTGTACCAAATATGACCCAGTAACAGTGACATTTAGTGATTACTGACTGAATTAACCAGATTGTTTTCCACAATAAATATGGCCCCCATTGCGTTTTGAGGTTGTTGCTGTATATGTTGCAAAGATTCACCTGTCAAGCTGTGAATAGGTAAGTGGCAGAAATTTTGCATCATCAGTTATAATGTTTGGATGTTACAGAAGATGTACACCTAGGTTTTGGATGTTTTGAAACTTTTCTGGCAACTGTGATGATCATGTTCCATGTGCTGAACATCAGCCTCAGACAAAAACAGAGGGAATGCAGGTGGTGCACCAGAACTTACAACCCACCATAAGTAAACTTTCTGTGTGTAATTCACCTTTTTGCAGGTCTGTTCACTTGACCTGTTTCTTGATGGTTTGGCATGTTTGAAGCGTGTGTTTCATTGCCAGCACATGGTGAATGATGAAAAGGAAAACTCAATAAATGCATTTTGAAAATGAGAATGTGGCAAAGATTTGGTTTTTCCTTCTTTTCTGTCCTTATTTCATGGGTAAAACTAACCAGTTGGAAAAGCATGAACAGTCCAGCGGGTCGTATATGGCACATTCATAACATGGACTGGGAAAAGGTTATTTTTACAAAACACCTGTTTTTGAGTTCACTGGGTCTGTATGATCATTTTAGCCAATGGACATATTTGTCCTATAATGATAAGGTGGTCTGGGCTCCCCAGGAATAAAAACAGGGAGCTGGTGAGGCAGATGTTGACAAATCAGAGTGGAAAAGGCTAAGTGGAAGGCAGACAGGTGATGGATCTATGGAACGGTACCAAGAGACACATCACGGTCACTTGCAGGACTCTGGAAAGTTCTTCAGCGAGAAGAGACTTAATTACCCAAGGAAGTTCACTCCTCAGAAAAGAACAACAATAGCTCATAAAACAGTGAAACAGTGCCAAAATGGCAAGATGAACTCATGTATGCATTTAAGAATCTGCCCAATCCCATAATGCATAGTTACTGTTGCTGTTCAGTTTATTGGTTTAACTAAGATTTGCCAGTATGTTTTGTGAGACTCCTTTGATTTGAAAGCCATGGCTTCCAATGCTGAATCCACCTCCAAGGCAGTTTCTTCCTGCTGCCCGAGCAAACTCTCCTGGATGGCTACAGTCCCCAGTGGAGATGTCAGCGTCTCTCAGGCTGACCACTTGATGCCCCCTGTCTGTCTGTGTAGGTCACCGCGTGCCCATGGTGACTGTGGGGGGGTAGGAGGGGGAGGTTTTAAGGTTGCTGGTGTTGCTCCAGTTAGATACCCAGTTGTAAAAAAATGTCTTTAAAAGGCGTTAAACTAAACAGCTTAAAATCCATTTAAAAACATAAAATGCAGGCAGTTAAATGCAGATTTACACCCCAGTGGGCGGTGGGATGCCCGGCCGGAGCCGGGGGGTTCCATAGGGCCAGCCGCTTTGCCCCCCCTCCCACTCAGCAGGGCGCTGCCTTTATCCAGGTCAGGGTCTATTTTAGAAGCAATAAGCATGTGTTTGCATTTTTAATGAACCGTCAGTGCCTCGACCTCTCTTGGAGAAGCTCCACGCACAGACACCGCAGGGGGCTGGTAAACACATCCCCCTGACACGGGCTAACCGCTCCAGCCTGCCCGCACACACCCCGACAGGCCACCGGGGGTGCTAAACATTCAGCCATGTCAGGTTACACATTACCAGACCCTGGAAGTGGCACTTGGTGATTGGACGCAGCCCCTTTAAGACAGGTGTTATTTTTACGACGTGGGCCCAGGGCAGAGCTGCTGGTCCCCCTCGGGCTGACCTACTGGGGGCGGAATGGGGGCACCGTTTCACTGCTAACTTCAACTCCAGTAACACTTACGCTTCTTCCTGACTTTGAGAAGGGGTGTCTGGCCAGTCGACCGGCTCCAGACTCCCAGCAGGGTCCTCAGCTATAAATACTACGGTTTTGGTTCTCCCTGCTCCACTCACACTCTTAACGTTACGCGGACGTCACCCGCCGTTACGCACTTATAGCTCTGCTGTGTATGACGAGTCTTAAGTGCTTCTGGGCGATGCTGCGAAGGGTGAATTCAATGAAACCTCGGTCGCTGCAGAACCCCAGCTCTCGGTGCGGAGGCTGCATTCCTCAAAGCCGGGTCGCTATTCCGCCTCTACGCCTCCTACGGGCGGATATGTCTGGGAGACCAAAAGCAGAGACGTTAGCGATGACGGGCCCAACCCAAAGCATGGGACAGGCTGCAAAAATCCAATTGCACTTTAGGGATGAGGGGAGGTTTGCCTGCGAGAGAGGGGCAGAGGCGTGACAAATTAATTTCCGGCCAAACTTGCTGACACCGTGGAGGCCTGCTAGCCGCCACCCCCTCTAGTGTCCAATCCGGCACAGGGCATGCTGAGTTTATACAGACCTCCACAGTTCCTCGGAGGGAAGTGGTGGGGGGTCGGGCAGGTGACGTCCGCAGGCTGTGGGGTGGGATCCTGCCCCACTTCGATCAGCAAAATCTGCATCCCCACTAAAATTTATTTCTGGCTACAGGCCTGATTAGGGTCACCGAAAGGCTAAATCCGGCCCTGACTGGGCGTGAGGGTGAAAAATCGAAGGTGGGGAGAGGGAGACGAACGAGGAAGATTAAAAATAGATGCATAAAATTTGCATTTTAACTCCCACCCCCCCAATCAAGGAACAGAGAGACAGCTGCTAGGCCCCTCCTTCATCACACAGCGAGAATGCCAGCTGTACTCCGCCCCCGGTCTCATTGCCAGACTCCACACACCCTTCTTCAGAAAATTTCCACTTTGAAACAAAAAAGTAGTTCCCTTCCTTCACACTCCTGTATTAAAAAAAATTTTAAAAGTTCATAATAATCTGTCCTTCCCACCAGTGAGGTAGGTGGGTCTGTTTTACAGAATCAAACAGCACAGAGTATCAGCACGCCAACATATAAAACAGCGTAATCATAACATTCCATCCAGAAACCCCATTGGGGAGAGGGGTGGGCATTTCACCTCTCATCTGCTGATCCTGAAACACCCCCGGCTAATGTTATAATGGACCCTTACTGAAATCAAGGGGGAAAAACCTAGCTAAGAGGAGGCTAGTTTTTTAGAGTGACATCTGACTTTCGCAACTCGAGGGTCGATCCGCGCTGTTCTCCCACCGGCGACAGTATTAACAGGGCTGCCGAGAGCCGGGAGACGGGGCATCGAGGCCCCACTCATCTGTTGAAAGACACAAAACGGTGGTGTTCATGCTGGCTGAGAACCACGGAGAGGATGACACCAGTCAAAGGGGCCGTAAGCCCCGAAGTCACACGCGCTTCATCATAAAGCGTGATGGAGAGCAGATACACGGGACACGGGATTAACGATGTTTCTACATCTGCCTTCATCAGAGAGGTTCATTAACCACATTAAGCACAATGAGATATGTAATTGTTTCCATTGTTGTGGTTTGTGTTTGGAATTAGCCGGGCTCAATAGCGAGGCTGATTGGTCTTTCTCGCCTACAGAGGCTGTACCCAAAGCGACAGGGCCAATGCCATCCATAGCTTCCATGCCTACACACGCGTTAAAGCACTCTCGTTCCCCCTCTTGTGGTAGGAGATGCACATGCAAAGGGCACGCATGAGAACATGACACATGGGCACTCTATGAGAATATGAGCCTAATGCCAAATCCAATCATGGCAGTGGGTCAACTTTTCAATGTATTCTACTGTCTGACCATAATGACGTGACACAGAAAAGAGAAATGGTCACATCCATCAATCTATCCATTCATCCGTCATCCATCAGTCAATCCAATGTTCAGCCATCTGTCAACCCATCCATCCATCCACCCACCCATCATCTGTCAATTCATCCCTTCATCTGTGTCAATCCATCATCTATCCATCCATTCATTCAACAATAAATCCGTCTGTTGGCCCATCCATCCATCCATCTGTGCATTTGCCAATTTATCCATTCATTGGTCTGTCTACCTATCCATCCATCCATCCATCCATTTTTGTCCATCCATCCATCCTCAAACCTCCTGAGGATCAGGATTAAAATAAACCCATTTATAAATTTTACATTTTCACATCCAAAGTTCTGCCATTTTGCCCATTAATGTTTATGAATATTATATCATCAGATACATTTTCTTATTCTCTATTCGGGAAAAAAAGAAGACAACCATTCCATTAGCTATTTCCATCTCCTGCATGTGAACATGACCATCATAGCCAGAAGGCGAAGCTTTATGAGCCAACCGGTCTGAAAACGAGCCTCATCTGCAGACAGAATTAGCGAAATGTACCGTGAAGTTGAACGATCGGGAGGTTTCCCTTTCTACGGCAAGAATGGCCTCGGAACGCCAAGAGAATGAGTCTTTTATCCTGCAAAAACACGGCACGTGTGAACAATCCTGGCTGCAAGGGAGCAACTGAATCTGATCCAGGGGCCGCAGCCTCAGTCTGGAAGTGACTGCATCTGTCTGCTGGTTGAATGATTAGAGGAAATTCCCTCAAATACTAGGCGTAACGATGTATTTAACCACTCCGGGTTTTCTCGAGCATTTCAGAAAGGGCTCGGGCCGAGTTGGCTGCGTCCCCGACCTGGAGGACCAATGGAACAGAACCATATCCTAGCTGTAAAATGAGCGCCGCTAATACTGCAATATTTAAACATGCAACATTAAAAACAGGAGTTACATTTTACGAAGTATAATTACATCGTTAATGTGTCGTTAAGTTATAGTTACCTTAGTAGTAATGTTTATAAATGTTAGAAAATTAAACGCATACTTCAGACGGGCCTGCAAGGTAGCCACACTCAATGCCCGAATGGGTAATAGCGGCTTTATTAAATTCATTCATTAATAATCAGTGGTTCTGATGTCGTTATGGTAAAGACCCGCTTTCACGGCTCGGATGTCGGGAGGGTTTGCGCACTGCGGAACAGGACGAGCCGCTGTCACTCATGCCCGGCCGCCCGGGTGACGCATCTGCGGTGACAATGTGGGACGCAGCATCCCTTGGGCACTTGCCCTATGCCCCTGGTGGCCCATTTTACTGCCGCGATCTTCCAGCAGTCACATGGCATCTAGCGGGGGGACTTCCAAAGCGGAGGAAGGCAGATGCATTACATAGGGAAGCCCATTCTCATGATCTGATACCGCTTCGACACCCAGGGCTAGAATGGGATGAAAATCGGCCCTGGACTCTGAGGTCCCTAATGGTAAATTTTGCTGATGGGGAGGGGATTCCCCGATTTTACTGACCCTTAGGGGGATTCGCCATGAAGATTCCTTCAGCCCTGCTGATACGCAGTGACCTTTATTTACATATAAACCTGTCGATACGTCGTGAGCTCGGCTGTAAAACGTGCTGCCGTCGGCTCACGGGTCATTTTAACTGCTCTCATGGCAGCAGCAGAGACAGAGATGACCTTATGCGTATCGATTCGTCTGGGCTCATCGTGTCGACGCGCCTAATTCGGACCTGACACTGCGGCTCACTCTCAGCGCAGACAGGGAGACGCAGAGGTGGGGGGCACTCGGTCCGTCAGTCTGAGGGAGGGCGCCCCGGTTTGGCGTGTGCATCCTAATGCGAGACTGTAAAACAGCGCCATTTAATAATCAACCGCTTCGCCACACAGGCTGGACCGACGGGACTGAAGCTTGCAGCACGGGGATATAAATACCTCCACTGACAGTGCGCCATGGAGACACTGCATAACGCACAGGACTCCCCTCTACCCAGAAGGTCTGGACTAAAGGGCATTTGCAGAGATGCCAGCACTGTTTCCCCTGAGAACCATGAGCATCACGGATCAGGACATCAATTTGAATACTTGTGCCATAAACAACAAATTCATTGTATTTTCTGTACAAGGCAAATAAAAGGAATCTGATCATATGTACTTGTCTGTACTATGCATACTGTCTTTGCACATTGTGTGTTTTGCACTATGTGCATGTTTCTTAAAAACAAAATGTATATATATATATATATATATATAAAACATATAACACAAAAAAAGTAGTTCCTCTACTATCAGACATTCTGTATGAATATTAAAAACTTAATAATAATATGGTGAAGCCTGGCTCTGGTGAGGCCCCCGCTGATAATGGGATCCACATTATTCCCGTTGCTTGCACACCCAGGAAGAACTCTGATAGATAAAATCAAACAGCTGGCCCAGAAAAGGCCGCTGGACCTTTAGAAGTAAACGCTGCCTGTCCCTTTAATTAGTAAACGCTGCCTGTCCCTTTAATTAAGGAATACCGTATATCTCCCCACTATACCAGATTTTGATATTTACCAAGACAGAAGTCATGTCACAGAAATCGCTGAAAAGTTTCACATGAAGGGAGTCTAATTAATGTCAAGTGTTTCATCTCCTGTGTTGGTTCTCACCCACGTATTGCTAAAGGATCAGAAAGCAACATATGTAGTTGTCTTTTTTTTCAGATTTTCGATGTGAAACTGCTGTGTTTCCTGTAAGCCTCAACTGATTACTTTAAATTAAATCCAATATAGAGAATCAGCAAATTGATAACTAGTGCTGAGTGCTTTTTGGCTATTTTACATTTAGACAAAAAAATGCAAACAAGTGTAGAAATCATGCTTATCGCCCATAATTAAACCTTAATGAAACCATGACATTTTAAAGTAATGAATTTCCTTTTTCGGTTTGTATATTCAATCACTTGCAATGCATTATGAGAGGGCTGCTGGAAAGTGCTAGTCCAAGCCACTCGCTTCCGTGCTGTCCGTGCAGGATGCCAACTGTTGTCAACCAGTGATCCACAGGTGCCTGACAAACCAGCAGAGCCAGATCCTCGGCTAATTATTCCGGCCCAGATAACGTCCATTTGTTCCACCACCACAGGACACCTGGTCCACAAATAATACAGATGTGGGCAGTGTCCAGCTCCGACAAGCCACAGCGGGATTCGAAATACAGACTTTATTTTATTGTCTTTTCACATGAGCCCCAATGTATTACAACTGGTAATGCTGGCCAACTCAGCCAAATCCCCACCAGTTTCAGCACACACAATTACAGTGGGATATTGGGGTTTTCCCAGTTTGCCATCTGATCCGGGTCAGTTCCGCCTTGAGATTTCAGGGAAGCGGACCATCCAGGTGTGACGGGAATAGCCGTCTTAACGATGCCGGTCGGAGTAAGATACGGGAATCCCCATCGATGGGATTTGGGCAAAGCTCCTATGTAGCCATGTGTCTTCTATAACCGTTTATCCGGCACGGTCGAGGGGGACCCTGGACTGGACGAGGTCCTTTGCATGTGCAAATTAATTAATGAAGACAACACATACTCTGGAAAATCGTGAACAAAATCTAAACAGGAAACCGCCGCTTTCTGCCAAGGTTCCTTTAAACATCCTAGCCTTCCGGTCAGTACAGGCTTCCATCCACCTTGCAACCTGCCTGCGAGGAATCTTAGATCACCCTCCGTTGCTGTAATTTAGTTGAACGGGGACAGCTGGCGTGCGGTACCCGGATGACGCTGCACACTGGAATGGGGGGGGGGGGAGGGGGGCTGTAAATCATGCCAGTGTGAGGCATTGACAGCACCGAATGCACCCCCCACCCCCAACCAGCAAATGGACAGCAATGGAAAAACAATAAGATAGAGCCCCCTTATGCTTAACTGTCCGCTATTGTGTAAGAAGGTGCGCGATGCGATGACATCACATGCTCTGCTCCATATGGCACAGGGAACATGAGTAATAATGGGCCTCATAAAACCCATTTTTATTTAATTACCTGCACATATGAATGATCTGTTTGTCATTCAGGAAATGCTCTGTATCGTGACGAATGTAATCAATGCGTGCCGGTGAGTCAGTCATTCACGCAGACCCTTCCAGATCCAGTTATTACATTAAAAAAAAGCCTAAAATATTGCAGATGACGTGCAGGTTTGCTATGCTTAGTGTTTTCGCGGGCTGCGCCTCGCGTGATACGGACGCGGCAGAGGAGCCAAGAGCCCAAAGACGCCTCCCTGCAGGTCCGATTTTGGGGTTAGGCGGAGAAGTGTTAATAAGAGGGACTGAAGGTTCCATTCTCATTTCTACAAGGAGAACGTGCTGTAACACACAGGAAACGCGAGAGGATCCGGAATAACATTATGGGTCTCGGAACATCTCTACTGATAAACACGCATGATTCAACACACCAACTGAGAAAGAGCAGCAGGCGAATAACCAACAAAAGACATCAAACTGGGCAGAAGTTTCTGTAGCTCAAGTATGTATACAGTGTTGTGCTAACAAACCAAAGATCAATGAAGGCACATACACTGGAACCTAGTTCCTTTGAATAAAAGTGTCAGAAAATGGATAAAGGTGACAACCTGTATTTACCTGACCTTCCCAGCCAGGACAGGACAGTAGCCCTGTCCCAACTTCCTCTGACGCCTACAGTACATATTCCAGAAGTCATCTGCCGTTCCATTTCATCGTGCTTCTGCTTTTAGCCTATGCCGGAGTTAACCCAATGCTGTTCATCCCCAACCCAGCATCCAGGAGGCGCTTCTGTCATCTCATCCAATGCATGATGGACTGGCTGCCAAATCAATATGTTCTGTCTTCACACATATGGGACCGTGTGACCACAATGATGGCAACAGACATGTGCAGACAAACATGCCAGCAGGATAGAGAAAATAATACTAAATCCTGCCAAGCGCGTAGCATCTTTCATGGTTTACATGGTATCTTCGGTCTCCAGCCAATCAACTGAAAACCAAGTAGATTCTGACCAATAACACACATCGGAGTCCTTGTACTACTTCAGTCAATCCAGAAGACAGACCATGCAGATTCTGACCAATCATACGCAACGGAATCCTTCCGTCACTTCAGCCAATCCAGAGGAAAGACCATGCAGATTTTGAGTAATAATACCCATAAGAATCTGTTTAGTACTGGGGGCAAGAGTGATGTGATCCACTGACAGCAGAGGGTGTCTCTGACTGAAATGAGGGAGCAGCAGTCATCACGGGGTCATGACCTCTGCCCGCCCAGCGAGCTACAGATCAGCGTACTCTCACGGCATGGGGGGAGGGTTAAGGTCAAGGCTTCTGCAGAGCTTCGGCAAATATTTTGCAAAAAGCGCTGCATTGAAAAAATAAATCTCACATAAGTGCAACAAATTCAACAATTTAGATCATTTTGTCATTAATAATATTTTAGGGTATTTTTTCTTTCCTGGTGCTGAATGCAGGATAACAGGGCAATTTAACAAATCTGGTAAATTTTTGCTCCCTAATTCTGAGTTTATTATCGCATTCCTCTCATTTGCATATTAATTGGTGTAATATCACTCCGGAATTCATGCCGCTGCTTCTGATTCCACTGGCGCCCGTCAGGCGCATTGAGAGCCCGTGACACCAGCTCCCTATTCAGCAGCACGCCTGCATTCATTCACCCTTTATCCCATTAAATACCACATCTTAATGTTTAATAACGCCAAACCTCCCTGCTGGTGCAGCCGCAAAATTTCTCCTCTTTTCTTTTCATATACGCTATATAATTTTATATATATATATATACTTCAAAGGTCAGACCTAATACTATTAAGATTGCAGGATTAAAATGTAAAGCTTTTATACCTGTGTTGTGTGAGGATAGTTATGAATCTTTATTGAAAAGTGCACAAAAATTAGTCTTTAGTTAAAAGGTTGTCTGGCAACGCGACTATAATGATTATAAGTTAAACCACAGACAGGTTATGGGTTAATTTCTTTAAAATGTTTTATAGCACGTATATCAGAAATATTCATGTTAGTATAAGTACTGATGTTATCTACAGCCTTTAACATTACTTCTCTGCATGGTCACTTTGCTGCTCACAGTGTTTCTATGCAAGTATGTTGTAATACAGAGTATGTTGTGAACTCTATATGCACCTTGTTGCGATATTTCACTTTGACAATTTGACACTTACTGCCATGATACACCTTATATATACTGTGTGTTGGTGTCTCATAGCTGATACATACTACACAGTCCGTCTTATCCTAATGTCGTACCCTACATTGTCAGTTTATTGTATTGTTGCACTACATGTCGGCATGTTGCTTGTTACAGTCCGCAAGAAGGCATTCAGGCAAGAATTTCTTTGTACTTCGTACCAGGATACTGTATATATGACAAGAAAGCTTTGAACTTGAATAAAATATTTTAAATGATCCAGGGCTTACGACCGATGCATCGATTTTTTAAAATATTTTGAGCCACGCAACATATACTCATGTTCTAAAAGTGTAGGAGGTAATGGATGTTCTCTGCTCTTTAAAGGATTCACAGCCTTTGTAAACAATATAAGCACATGTGGATTATGCGGCTGACATTAAGAGATCCTTTGATGCTGAGTCTATCTTTTTAAATGTCTTACTGTATGTTATTCCACCTGCTTGTCCCTGGTCCTCATACAACTGGAAATCATTTCCTCTGTGCACTGGCTGGGCGTGAAAGTGTAACAGTTTTACTGGTATTGTTTTCCTGATTAGGCCACACAGCCACTGCAAACTTGGGGATTTTACCGGTGACCTGGGACACCGCAGAACAATATTTGTGCATCTTTAACTTTACGGTAAACATTCATCTTTGATTGTTTACTTCTCCCTCAGCGTGAAAAGTTTCATACATATCCGAAATTATCCAAGAGTACGGCAACACCAACAAAGATGCTGCGTTCGCTCACGCGCTAGCGTGGCCTTCAGTGGGGGTGGGGGCTCATCGTGCTTTACACTCCCCCTTTCTGTCGTCTGATTAAAGCCTTTATCCGGGACGGCTTACAATTTCACTGCAGAAAGTCCTGTCAAGGTTGAAGCAGGACAAAGGGCCCCCTTCTGCGATTCGCCCATCCGTATACAATCGAGCGCCCTTAACCACTGTGCCAGCCAGTAAGCTGCCTGACTCTATGCACATATAATGTTCCTATAAGAATATCAGAGAACTTTTTCAGGGCCGTGGAGGATGAGAACTGGTTTCAGATTATGACCACAGCTCATAGATGGGCCAGTCTGGAATTCCGCACTGTGCAAGGCTGACGGATTTTATGAGAAGAACCCAGGGCCGGGCATGGACCCACCAGCCAGGCGGTGTCATGTGACAGTGTCATGTGACAATGTCATGTGACAATGGTTAAGAGGAGAATGCTCATGGACCCCCAGCAATAAGAGACCATACCAAATAAAGAACATACTCCACAAAGAAACCCATAATATATTGATATGTGGGATGGAATTTAAAGACTAATCTAGCGAGTATATCTACTGGCACGCGGCGGCGAGTAAATACAGATGGCACGCCATGCTAGGCATTACGGTAAGCCTGAGCTTGAGGGCTCTGCTTCCCAGAATTACTGGGCTGTGTCCCACAGACAGGTGCGTGACTGCCTCCACTGACGGCTTCATGATGGAGCAAATCGAACGTGAGTGACAGATCAGCACATGGATGCAGTCCGGTTAGGATGAGCATGTGGGTCAGGTTAGGCATGGGTGGAGCTTACCATCAGGGTAAAGCGCGGGAGGAAAAGGGGAGGATTCAATCTTGGGTGGAGACAAGGTGGGGTTGAACATTGGAGGGAAAGCGGTGGAGTTAGTCTTGGGTGGTGACGAGGCAGAGTAAAGCACGAGGGAAAGGATGGAGAAAAGGTGGGGTTAAATCCTACAGAAAAGGGGCAGGGCTAATCTTGAGAGAAGACAAGGTTGGGTTAAGCACAGAAACAACAGGGAAGGACACCACAAACAGCAGATCCCATCATGCAAACATCCAGTCAGCGCAAGCCCTGGTCAGCCATCTGGCTGCCCTATTAATATTCTATCTTCTGCATGCACTCTAACTCTAACCCTTCTGTTATTTGCCCCCTGAAAGTGCTTTTGGTGCTACCTGGAATGACAGTGCAGATCCTGCCGCTTTTGTGACACCAAATAAACTCTTCAGTGTGAGAGAGAGAGATTCTGCCTGTAGACAGTTTACATTCTCAGCGAAGCCTCACACCACCGAATCGCTCCGGAGCTGCGTCCGCTTGTGCCACACAGCAAATTAGTATGTCAGGCACATCTGCAAGGCGCCGCCGAAGTTTACAGGAATAGCGAATGCTGTAGGAAGGCTCAGCAAATGATTTATGACCGGAACACTGCGAGAAACGATCTGAAAGTCCTCCTGTCCGCTTTTATTTCACAAAGTAAAACTTTACACGGACAGTTTATATCATACAGAAGGTTCACGGGTCATGAAATAACCTCAGTACCCATTGGCTGTGCTGCATTCAGATCATAAATTATAGAGGACCAGTAAGTGTGGAAATAAAGCATGACCTGCAGTGGGTCCTGTGAATCATTCGGGTTCT
Source organism: Mormyrus hasselquistii (assembly GCA_026779605.1). Taxonomy (NCBI): domain Eukaryota; kingdom Metazoa; phylum Chordata; class Actinopteri; order Osteoglossiformes; family Mormyridae; genus Mormyrus; species Mormyrus hasselquistii. Next base: position 6,621,136 of record JAODKE010000035.1, on the reverse strand, counting down.
GCTTCCCTTCATTTGTATGGAGCCCCGTGTTACCGCCGTACCTCACCCTTACATAAAATCCTGTGTTACCGCCATACCTCACCCTTACACAAAATCCTGTGTTACCGCCATACCTCACCCTTACACAAAATCCTGTGTTACCGCCATACCTCACCCTTACACAAAATCCTGTGTTACCGCCGTACCTCACCCTTACACAAAATCCTGTGTTACCGCCATACCTCACCCTTACACAAAATCCTGTGTTACCGCCATACCTCACCCTTACACAAAAT
>JAODKE010000035.1:6601521-6614252 GCA_026779605.1 Mormyrus hasselquistii | reverse complement strand
CCTGTCCCCGCACCTGTCTGCTCGCCTGACCCCATGCCTGTCTGCATGCCTGTCTCCGCACTTGACCCTGTGCCTGTTCGTACGCCTGTCCCTGCCCCTCGCTCCGTACCTGTCCACACGGCTGTCCCCGCGCCTGTCCGAGAGCCTAACCCAGCGCCTGTCTGCCTAGTGCCTGTCCGCATGCCTGTCTGCACGCCTGTCTCCGTACTTGACCCCGTGTCTGTCTGCACACCTGTCTCCGCGCTTGACCCCGTGTCTGTCTGCACGCCTGTCCCCGCACCTGTCTTAGGGCCTGTCCGCACGCCTGTCCCTGCGCGCCTGTCCCTGCCCCTCACCTGTACGCACGGCTGTCTACACGGCTGTCCCAACGCCTGTACGAGAGCCTAACCCAGCGCCTGTCTGCCTTGTGCTTGTCCACATGCCTGTTTGCACGCCTGTCCACATTCCTAACTCAGCGCCTGTCCGCACGCCTGTCCTCAGGCTCCCTCACCTGCAGGGGTGAGGCAACCACCCCAAGGGAGGGTGGCTGATTGAACCGTGTGCCACACCCCCACAGAGTCCTCCCTTTAACAGATTCGTTCTTTTAATAAATCCCATAATCCCCCCCATAGTTTGTCATTTTACAACTCTAGTGAAATAAAGAAGAATATTTGTTTTGGAAATCAGAAAGGGAAAGTAAGATTCATTTGCTGTTATCAATGAATATCTAATAACTTGTTTTTATTGCAGGATTGTATGTGTACACAGAGGGGAATATATTGAGGAAAAAACGCTCAGATTCATTTAATACCAGGACCAGAAAATGGATCCAGCAATACTGCTTGATGTTGCTGGTACTTTTGCATTTCAAATGAAGGAATACGGACCTTAAAACAACATTTCGAATTCAGTTAAGATTAATTGGCCGTAGTGAAAATAAAAACAAATTCAGCTTACTTTTGATTAATTTATGAGGCTTTATATTTAAGGACGATTAATTTAGGTGAAACTAAATCCATCCATTTTCCAGCCACTGATCCAGTACTGGGTTGTGGGCTTGGAGCCTATCCCAGGTGGCACAAGGCTTGGATGCCCTAGACGGCATGCTAGCCCATCACAGGGCACATACTGTACCCACATACCCACGCAGACTCTGAGCAATTTAATTCAGCAATCTGCATGACTTTCCTTTATGGGAGGAAACCAATGAATCCCATATGACATGGGGAGAACATGCATACTTCAACATCACAGAAGTGATGAGTAACGGTGTTAAACACTTTTCACTTACACGGACCATTTGGTTTAATCAGTGCCCCCTACAGTTCTGGAAGTGTAATAACCGTATCACAGAAATATTCAACATTCATTGATATCTGAATTTGAACCAATGTGTCTGAAGCCTACTGGCTCAGAATTAACCACCCACGGCTACAGGAATTTTACCAGCTCAAAAGAGCCAGAATAAATTTGTTTCGAGGCTGCTTGCAAGTAATAAATATGTAGTTCGATATGCTTGCATATTTGAATGTGTCTAGTCAGCAGATTTGGGTGATTCAGGTCCAGAGGGTAAAAGTCCAGACCGGGATTTTGTTGCAACCATCCAGTTGAATAAGCTGTGATGTGACTCTTTATCTTCAACTGGTTGGTTGAAACAAAATCCCGATCTGGACTTTTACTCACTGGACCTGAATTACGCAACTCTGCTAGACAGCTCCTTCACTTATATAAATGGAACACTACCTTAGACGTGAGTGAATCCTCTCTCTGAGTTAAGCGTTGGATGGACAGACACATCAGGGACTTTGCAGGGAACTTGTATTTTAAATCAATACACAAAGATAGAAATACTTAAGAATACTGTATTGAACACTTTAGATTATTAACATTAAGGAGAATATAGTCGTTCCCATAGTTCCTGGGAAGGAGAAGAGCTGTTCCCCTGGGGGGTAGAACTCTTGAAAATGATATTTATTCAGCCGGAATACATTCACCGCAAGGCTGCTGAAGCGCCAAGCAGAAAGTGGGCCTTTTCAAACGCACTCTGAATAGCTCTGTTTTACTGCCGTTTGGCGACACTCCTGTCTATTTGATCTCATTTGCATATCCTTGACCTGGGCAGTTTGCGTAACAATGCCAGCGGGGTTCAGTGTGGAGAGGACCTCGTGCATCGCCAACATCACCCCCCTGGGGTGGGTCCCCTAGAGGACACATTGCATAATATGCAGAATAGGGGTTATTAACAATGGGGGGGACTCTCTTCTGACAGACTGCCGGGGCATTCGCTTGCACCCCGCTGGACTTACTTAATGCTGATCAATCACTCAGTTTCCGTAGGGGAGCACTTTTTTTAAGATGGTTTGTGTTAAAAAGTGGAAGCACTAAGTAACAAAACTCCCGGAGTGAGGCAAAAGGGACTGAAAGCAAACCAAACGTCAAGGTAGCTATTGCTTGTACTACGGACATTACCAATGAAAGCTAAAGTCAGATGCATCATCAGCCTGGGGCTGAGACCTGAATGAATCTGAGCGAACCCCCGAATGATTTGTTTAGCTCATATGTTTCAACCGCCATGGTCTGAATTTGAGAACCCTGGGACAGATTAGGTCTCTGAAAAAAGCCCCGGATGTCATAAGGTCCTAGAAATGCCCCTAGCTCAAGAAAAGTTCTTGTTTTATTCTTAAAATGGTAGCATTCAACAAGAAGCTAGACCAAAATGCAAGGCCTGCACAGTCCTTTTGTGAAACAGCAGAGGATCGTGTTGGTCAAGTCAGGTTTGTCCTCAACCATGCTGCAAATTGTTGACTGGGTTCAGGCGAGGTGAGTGTCTGGGACATGGCATCAGAGATGACAGCCGTGTCACGCTAGGCGAACTGTGGAAAACCAAACGCCGCATACTAGGGTGAAGATTAGCACTGGCCTTGCCTTTTAGGAAAAAAAGCATGATGTTGTGCTTCACTATCCACCAGTAGATTTCTTCTAGGGGATGCTGGACTTGTAAATGTGCATTTCTGAGCATGAAACAGATTTGCAATGTCATTCTATGAAATAGGCTAACACCATTTTGACCACAGAGAAAACTGCCAACTCATCATACCTGAAGTTGACACAGCTGCCTGTCTGATTCACACCCTTTGACCCTCACACATGTCCGTCAATGTTTTTACTTTAAAGATCCACGACCACATCACATCAGTGAGTTCGGATGTTAAGGTCTATATCACCCCAATCAAAATTAAGTCTATGATACCGATACACCTTCCCGTTTGTCTGTCACTCTATGCTAGCTGTAACTGTCGCTAAGATTTTGGCACATTAACCTAAACTTGTTGGTATGCTAATTGTTATCATCAAATTAACACGTTTCCCAAATTTTCCACATTCGTTACACAAAACAAGAAAGGGAAAAAAAACACACATGTCCCTTAAAGTGCTTTCTGCTGACATGAGCAATAACTTGATAACAAATGGCATCGTCTTCGTAGATTCCCACCCTTTAAAAAACAATTAGATAAATGACACATAAAGAAACAACAGGTTAACTCTCCCAGGAAACTCCTTTCTATTTGCAGAAAATGTGAAAGACGGCCATACAGATGATGATTATCAGCGCCAGTCGATAAATGGTCAGTTTAAGCAGTTTCTTAAACGAAGCTCCTTCGCTATGCAAACAGCACATCAACAGGCACACAGGGTTGGGCCAAACACCGGCAGTCACACTTAACGAAAGCTGTCGATATTTAAGCGAAAGATATTGGTTCGGCTCATACAAAGAACCACAGAGGGCGCCAGGAATGGGACTGAATGTTTCGTTCCTGTCCATTATCGAGCATGGACTGAATGTGGCGATGTGTATGGGAAAGCAATAGGGGAGGAAATAGGAAAGAACTGCCTCTGTATTCAAGACAAACCCGGAGATCTGGCTCTCGGCCACGGCTGGCCGAAGGCAAAGAATATAAGAGCCGAAATAACGGCACCTTTTGGAGCACAATATACAGTATATGTCCAATAAAAATTATACAAAAGGGAAAAGAACGTTTTTGTAATTTAGCGAGGATTTTTGTTCCTTAATCATCAAATCTTAAAAAGAAGGAAAACTTAAAAAAGCATGTAATAATTTTCAAAAGTGATGAAAAATATAGAAATGACTAAAAATAAATTATCTTCAGGGATGTTGGGTCAAATGCTGCTCTCCACTGTGTCTGTGGAGTTTGCATGTTTTCCTTGCACAGTCTGAAGCCATGCAGTTAGGCTAATGGGTGCCTCTAAAACGCCAATAGTGTTAGACTGTGTGCATGCATCTGCTCTGCTACTGGTCCTCCCCAGCTTGGGACCAGCACCAGGCATCCCCACATGACTCTGACCAGCACATGCATTTAGAAGATAGATGGGAATATATAAATCGCTTTTCAGCAACACCCAAATCTGGGACTAGTATCTTCTCAGTTTTGTATGATATATATTTATTCTGTGGTGCTTTCTTTAGCTTTATAAAAGATACATGCGGTAACACTTTACCTGAAGCTGTCATCTATAACGCAACAGTCAGTATAAGAATTGATAAAACATTACATCATCTACTGACAGTCATAAGGCCTTATAGTCTATCCATCCATTTTCTGTACCCACTTTCCCTATTCAGGGTTGAGAGGGGTTCAGAACCTGTTGGTGCAAGGCAGGGAACAACCCAGGATGGGATGCAAACCCATTACAGGGCACAAACCCATTACAGGGCACTCTTCACACCTAAAGGCAATTAGGCAACCTAATAGATACCTTCATAATGCATCGCAATGGCCAGTATAAGCATTGAGGATACCTTGTACTGCATTATGAAGGTATTTTTAGTGCATTATAGATGACAACTTCAGTAGGGATTCATAATGCATAATAAACATGGCTGTAATGTGTTACTCCTTTTTATAATATTTATAGCCATGCTTATAATCCATCCATCCATCCATCCATCCATTTTCCAAAACCACTTAATTCCAGCTGGGGTCTTTGGGGGGGGGGGGGGAAGCCTGTCCTGGGAACAATGGGTGCAGGCAGGAACCAACCCTGGGCAGTCGCCAACACACTGCAGGGCATGTTTATAATGCTTTAGTAATATATTATAACACATTATGAATGTGTTTAAAAATATGGCCTTAAGTAAAGTGTTACTGATCTCATCTATAACAGACTATAGATACCTTCAGAGAGAGAGAGGTAAGGAGTATGCACTGATTACAGTGTGTTACCGCACCCACACGACAAACCACCTCAGGGATGAGAACCTGAGTGCAGCCATGCAGTGGGTGATACCTCAGCACCACACTATTCCGAATGGACCAGTGTGAGGTTTTGTTTTTTATGGTTGCTGGAGCACCAATCCTGCCACCAACCCCCAAGTTGAAGAACCTCCTTATAGGGCTGGATGTAGATTAACGTCATAGTCAGGACAAAGCAATTGAAGGTTAAAGGCCTTGCTCAAGGGCCAAATGGGGTAGAATCACTCTGGGCATTCACAGGATTTGAACCAACAACCTTCCAATTACTGGTACAGATCCCTAGCTTCAGAGCCACCACCCTGTTCCCATCCCTGTCCCCACCCCTGTACCCTCCCTGTCCCCGTCGGGCAAGTATTCCTGAAACTACCTTCATAATGCATTATAATGGCTGGTATGAGGAATAGCTTCATAAAGCATTCATAATGCATAATAAACATGGCTACAATGTGTTATGCCTTTCTGTAAATATTTATAGCCATGCTTATAATGCTTTATGAATGTATTATGATGTGTTATGAATGTGTTCATAGATTCTTACATTCATAGAAAGTATTACTGTACACCTGAACTATAGGTGGGTTTTAGAATTTGATTAAAGGCTGAAGATAGGATGACAGTTGATAGAAATGTTGTCAGTTTCACTGCAATGGTCGCGCAAGTATTCCTGAAATTTTGTGAAGTCTAGGGATTTTTACTGCTATACAGGTCTGAGTGATTGATTTTGCTGGGGTGCGATATTAGGACATTAATAATGTAGCAATGAGCGGGGATGTGGCGGGGCCTGTGGGGGGAGGGGGGGGGGATTTAAGTAGTTTAAGACAGATGGAAGGATAGCTGTGTCCTGGCAGCTACTCGTTCAAATGCACATCCATAAACATCGAGCCCATTTGTAAAGACCATACATTCGACACAAACGGCCAGCTTGCACCTGAGTTGAGTTACCGATGTCCAAACATAATAACCACCAGCTCCCTCTCAGTGTCACAGACCCACACAGAAATGGTCAATAGTCACCGGGCAGAAGATTAAAATCTGAATTCAGGTTCTTTCCAGCAAGTAATTTTTTACAGGAGAAAATGTCACCTCGACGCTGAAGGGCCAGCAGATAATGCGGAGAATAAGAACCTTGTCACAAAACAAAAAGCTTGTGCATGTCGCAGCAACATACAGTACATGGAACTGCAGTCATCAACCTGGTATGTTCGGAAGCAGAGGTGGCAATTTCAGGTTCAGAAAGTAAAAATCCGGACTATGATTTACTTTCAACCAACCAATTGAGTAACCTGTGACTGTGACTCTTTATGCTCAACTGTTTGGATGAAAGTAAATCATGGTCTGGATTTTTACTTTCTGGACCTGAAATTACCACCTCTGTTCGGAAGGAATTTTCCCATCCATCCATGTTCCCAACAAGTGACAAAATTATTGACGTGCATACTCAGTGTTTTCAATGCAATAAACAGGTACGAGTATCACAACCCAATTGCTGTGTACGGCTACAAATAGCAAAAGGGAAATGACAATAACAAGGTCACCACTGCACCAACCAGGACCGGGGTTAAAGGTCACAAGGACGGAGCACATCACATTCTGATTTCAGATGCATATCCTGGTGCATGACAAGCAGCACATATAATATTTCCAGACATGACAGATGCAAACTAAATGAACAATCACTACGAATAATATATAATAAAAGTTTCTCTCTAGATGTTACAAAATTAAACATTGTTATTGGACGGAAAGCCTTGGTCCCCAGTCCTAGCGACTGCATTCAGAGTGAAGATGAAAATGCTTAACCTTGGTGTTTGAAAGGTGTTATATTTGTGAGAACATGGTTTTTAACTCCTCTGAAAACAGCCGAGGCCTAACTGATCTGCTGCAGCAATTTTCCGTTCACACTCTTCCACGCGGCCTTCAAGATTTACACAGCATATCAGTTAATTGTCGTCATTTGAAGGGCGCGCTCACCTCCAAAATATATTTGGACTGCCTGTGCGGTCTGAGTTGGGGTAGAGAAACCCCCAATTCACTCGATCAGTACAAACTGAATAATTTGACTGGCTTTGAAGTCATTCCCTAATGCCAGCGAATATGAGGCACAGCTCATTACAGCTTAAACATCCTAATGCCAGTCTCAATGAGATACCAGCCATGCTGAATGACTAATCCCAGCATCCTGTTACTTTTCGTTTGGGATGTCATGTTTTAAAATCCTTTTTGGTAAAAAAAACTACATCCATTAATTCTTCCATCGAAAAGTAAGAATGTGGCTTTAATTAACGGCAGAGCTTCTGGTAAATCTTGCTTAATTTTTGCCCCAATGTTACTGAGATGCACCATCATTCAGTCAGTCAGCAAGCTGCTGCGGTATAACATTTTCTTAATGCAAGACGCAATTTAACTGCACTTTAAAACCGCGAGCTATCAATGGCATTAATTTCTACATGTTTAACAACATTGTTAAGTACAGTAAACCAACCCGTCAATCAAAAAAATACAATGAAATAATCCTTAATTTGTAACAGCCCGTGTACATGAATTTTATCTGTTTGTTTGTTTATTTGAATGAATTGCAAAGGGTGCCTGGACTAAAAGCAGAATTTTAGTTTCAGGAATCATAAGAGCAATGATAAACAGAACACAACAAGCAAATATTATGGCACATTAAAAACGACAAAATGCTTTATTACTCTCTGATCTCAACACTTGAGTATTACTGTTTTATAAGAAAACACAAAGGTTTGTTTAGAAAACAGGAACTCGCATCTTACATGTCTGAAAGGCGGCAACCATTCTGTCTTATCCCCATTGGATAGCGGTAAACCGAAAGGATGAGAAAGTATATCGATAATTAATCCACACCATGCCCCAAAAACGCCACATTTATCAAGATGGGAAAATAAACAACCTCTCGAGGACAGTTTCCCTGCCACAGAAATACAGATGTACCATTCAAAAGGAAGAGGAAGTGTCAGTGAAAACGAAAAACAACAATGGAGGCTGAAAGAGACATCAAAAAGTCAGGCACGTTCACCACTAAGGCACAGCAACAGGACCGCAAATGTTATACTCTTCTGGAAAAAACTTATTATTATTATTATTATTAACACATGAGATTTATACAGCATTTTTCAAAACCTAAAGATGCTAAGAAATGAACATATATTCACTTCCTGCTTCATTTATCTGATGCCAATGTTTTATTATAGTTTTATAAAGAAGCTATTTTAAAAAGGAAATGAATTCTGCATCTTTCTTAAAGTACCACAAGCTGTACTTTGAATATAAATGCATACGAATCAGTATCCACAGAGGAGGTACACTAGGAAATTCCCAGAGGTTTTCTCAGGTCTGAGGCTGTGCACCGACTCAAAACAGGCAGTCGGTTAGACACCCTGACGAACTGCGGAAGGACCCGAATGGTGACCGACAGGCCTCATGTCCAAATCATTTGGGGCAAGTCGGTCGTGTAGCTCTTTGACCTTGATTGTTTCAGATGGCCGCCTGGACCTGGGTGAAAATGTAAAATCACAAATTACGTGAATCTCTTCTGGTAAAAGACCAGGCCAGACAGATTAATATTTATCACAACCCACCCCCACATGGCATGACTTGTACTTTTAAAAATGATCATTGGCCATTTGGAATGACTGCAATGTCGTGAAAATACCACAGTCAGACACCAGCCATAGGCACATATATGATTCATTTACACACCTCCATTTGACCTCTGGGTCCTCTGGTAGCTTGCTGTGATCGCATCGTGGTTAGTACTCTGTGCTGTGGGTGCAGCAACCCCAGTTTGAATCTGGGTCACATAAGGGAAAATGCCCTGGTGCGGCAAGGAGGACTGTCTTTATGAGAGTGGTGGCCTAACAGTTAGGGATGCACACTTATAATTGAAAGATTTCTGGTTTGAATCCCCAACCAGCAGGAGTACCACTGAGGCACCCTAAGCAAGGCACCGCCCCCTGGATGCTGAATTAGCTGTCCCCTATTACTGTATATCACATATAGGTTAAATGTAGAGGACACATGTTGTTGAGCACTGTGTGCTTTGATGTGGCAACAATCACAACTAATCACTCTCCATTCCTCCTTAGATCCAAAATTTCTTGGATACAGATTTATTCTCAATGATAAATCAGCCAATCACATATGAATAATTACTCATAAGTATTTCTTAAGATATTGTCTATGGATCACTGCATATCACTGACCAAAAACTTCTGGACCTTTGATTTTTGTTTACGACACCTACAATAAACAGAAAAGGTCTCCAGCTGCAAATTTGCATTACAATGTTATTTTATAATGTCCATATAATGTACAAGGTATTCGGTGTTCCTGATTGGCTGGGAGCTGGGAGGGAGCAAAAACGTTGACTGTCCGGGGTTCCCCGAGGACTGGATTGGGGAACACTGGTCTATTGTCATACACACACCCAAACGATCTCTATGCACTGGCTTGCACATACTGCTTACTTGCACTGTTTTGTACTGTTATATTTGTTTTACATCCAATGCTTATCGTTCAGTGTTTATCGTTTACCCGTCCTTTGTTCTATTTGTCCGGACGCTCTGCTGAGATGCAATTTCATGTGTGAAATGACGATGAAACAAGCAGACTTACACATTGTTTCTTTCAGGCTAACCGCACCCTTTGAAGGCTCGCTACAGAAGAAACTGGCAGTAAACCTTTACCAGACACAACAGAAGAAAAACAATTAGCTAGAGACCCAGATAACCTGTGTCAGTCTAATCCCCTCCAGTCTCTGTAAAAAAGAGCACATACACTTTCACTGGCATGGATGTAGAGCATATATATTCACGGTCATGACAAGATATCACTGCAAACCTGCTTGTGCATACTGCACGCTCACAAGCTTCTCTCAGCTTTGAAAGGAACCTTCAGCGGCGGCAGTGAAGTGCAGCAGGATTCATGTGTGAGAGCCAAGCAGAGCATCCCACTACCCAACTACCCTCATCTCGCCACGCCCACTCACCCCCTTTGAAGTCTGCCCCCCCGTCTGCGTATAGCGGAAACGCCTCCACACTTCGGGACCCTTGTCACCGATCCTCTTTTCTGGAAAAAGACTCCTGAAGTGTCTGTCATCTTTGGTACACTGCAAATGCGCCGTGGAGTAAAACACCATCTTTTTTTTGCCTGTTTTTTTCCTTTTTCAGGAGGACAGGCCAGGCGATGCTCGGTGACTCTTCAAGTGCAAACATGCAGGAGTGCAGGAGTTGGGGCCTGTCCTGTGCACTGCATGTTCTGCTTAACGGCAACTCACACCCCCTGAAATAGGAGTGCAACGCCACCACTTCCAAATGGCGCTAATTATTAGCAATTAGCTAAATATCATGAACAATAACTTGTATCTAATTATATTTGGCCTCCCGTGGGCTGTTACGTCTCGTAATCAAACGTTTGGAATTTTATCTGGGTTCAATAAATGTTTTTCTTTCATTTAATAATCACAAACTCTGTTTTTCATTTCTTGAGACCATGATTCAGCTGAAAAAGAGACCCTCTTATTGACAGACCCCACCAAAAGAAGTGGTATGTTGTCTATTAACTTATTACTCTCTATTTTAATGTACTCAATTTCTGACTGCTAAGTTTGCTGTGTTCAAGTCAGAAAATTTTATAATAATACTATAGTATCTATAATTTTGGGATTACATTCTGGTTGCATTCTCAGATTCTAGTATTTGATTATACTAAGGACAGGTTGGATGACAGGCATGTGAAATCAGGCTATGAATATACAGTAGATGCATGCAATATTGATTGTTTTATTTCAGCCTGCTTTCTTTATAAAAGCAGGAAATAAGATCAAATGTCAATACGTACAAAAAGAGAAGAAAATCAGAATCGCCCGCACCCAAATATAACTGAAGTGTAGTGTTCACGCCAACTTTGGTTTACCCTGTCGTAATTTGTTTTTCGAAACCGTGTAATTTGGAAGAGGTACACAGTGATTAGCGCGTCAGTCAGCCTAGGCACGCAACACCTTCACTGCCTCATTAAAACGGGTATGGCGGAGCAAACCTCCGCAGGCCATCATACAAACGAACGTCAACAATTCGGAGAAGCAAATCCACGTGACGTCAGAGGAATCTGTCCTGAAGATGTTGTCCAGGTCAGATTGATAAGTGACATTAGAACAGGACTTCGAAACGTTTCGACGGTATTCGCTAGACCGGAGGGTGTCATATTGTGTCAAGTTTTAGCACCCCGGCATTTGTGCCAGGAAATATGTTTTTTTTTTCCTCTCCATTACAGAGCACTTCGAAGCCCATTAACTGCTCGTTCACCTACCGAGTGACGAGAGCTGAGCTTTTGAAATGATCTCAGCCAGTGGCCATGTGAGGAGAGAGTTGCTGGTCACTTAGGTAAGGGAGGGGGGAGTATATCAGCGGTGTGGGGCTTTGCCGTGATACATTTAGGAATTTAGCAGAGCTGGCTTTGGTCTTCAGACGCGGGATAGAAAAAGTCCACATGCTTAAATGTTTCATGAGATTCAGGTTCCGCGAGGTTAAAAAAAGGAATAAAATGGGGATTAAAAATGGCTAAGATCTTCTCTGCGGCCTTTTTCGGCATCAGATCCCCCTTTGTTCCTTGGGTGAAGCCTTCCAGGAGAGACAGACACTTAAAGCACCAGAGGAAAGAGCGCTGTGGTACCCCCCAGGTAATATTTAAAAAGGGAGGGTACATCAGAGGTGGGGGGTGCCTGAGTTTCTGTGTGTTAAAAGTTTGCAGGGAGGCGAACCCGGAGAAGAAGCCGGGTATAAGAGTGACGGTGTGACTGACTTAGGACGAGTCTGATTCCAGAGGAACGGGCGCGTTTCAGGACTGGCCAGTCTCACGGTTTGGCCTGAAGGTTTCTCCACATTGGGAGGCTATGATATGGACTTTTGGTGACTTGCTCTGGCAAGCAGGACCACGTGGACACTCCATACGTTGTTAGAGGGTAACAAGTTACATGTAACAGCATTATGTAATTAAATTACAAATTAAACTATTTATATGTAGAGTATAACATTGATCTAGTGGCTTTGCACCTTTGCGCCATGCAGAAATGCCTGCTTTCTATATTTCCAGACCACGTGGCTCAGCAAAGCCATTGTGACAAATTTGACTTTTCAGTTCCATTGGCCAGTTTGGAACATTTCTTAGGAAAGCAATCAAATGTAATATGTTACACTACTCTGATGAAGTAATTTAAATAGCTACATTACTTATAACACTTTTGACAGAGTTACTAGTAATCTGTAACATTTATGTTCCTGGAACCTTCCCAACACTGGCAGCAGCCTTCCAGATAGAGGCCATTCCTATTCACACAGAATCCTTACATCATTATTTCCAGAGTATTCACTGCAATGGTCACCCAGCAACACTGACCAGGATCCGTGTTTAGGAGATTGATGGATGGATAGATGGATGGATGGATGGATGGATGGATGGATG
>JAODKE010000035.1:6587626-6601421 GCA_026779605.1 Mormyrus hasselquistii | reverse complement strand
GATGGATGGATGGATGGATGGATGGATGGATGAAATTAAATAGGTCAAAGACACAAAAAAAGTATATCAGGCGATTCTCTTCTGCAATTTAAACATTAATTTTCAATGCAAACACAATCACAGCAGCTTGTGCGTAATGGACTGCTATGATCACCCATGAGAAGCACATTGCCTTATAAACAGCCACCCACTGTGCCAGTTTCATGCTCTTACTGTCTTCTTAAGCTCATCTGCACTGACCTCAAACTGACTGCATCGCACCTTTGGTTGTCCTACTTCGTTTTCATGTTTATTTATTATTTGTATATCTTTTTTTTCTATTTTACTACCTCAGTTTTACTCTTAATGTATTCATATTTTTAGTCTTGATTACATGTTTAATTGTTTACGTCATGCTACACACACAGCAAATTACATTCCTAAATAAATAAGGATTCCGGTTTTGATTTATCACAATACTTTAATACATTTTTATTGGCAAATAAAAAAAATATTTCAAGGAATATGAAAGTCCAATCATTTTTGATAAGGCACCTCCTGAACACCCCCCAGCCATGCTGCCCCCCCTCCCACCCAGGGGGGGTCACACGCTGGTAACAATATACTTGCTGCTGCTCATAATTCAATACCCATTACCAACTTTTCATACCAGTATCTGTATGTGTTAAGACACTCAGAAGTTCATACTTATTTATCTCACCACAAATAAGACCCAAACAAAATTATTCATGATGATATTCCAGTACTGCCACTCCCATTGCGCCCGGTCTGACATTTCCCAGCATCCCTTGCACATCTCAGCTGCCTGCCGATATCCTCCCTTAGAAGTCCCAGAGCGATTCCAACAGAAAACCCAAGAACCCAGAAAAAATGTTTTTTATTGTTATCTCTTCCATCAGTTACAAAGCAGTCAAACTATAGGAGGAAATCAGATATTCCTCTTTATCCGAAAAATGACACTAAACAGAACTGAATAAACAAATCCAGCTTCGACTGAGTGTCTCACTCAAGTTTGGTTCCCTTGGAAGAAGCAGTAACAGGAGATGGGAGTTTTACTCTGGGAAGTCCTTGCTTCTATCACCATGCGTTCCTCATGTCATTTTAAAATCCACCCTCTATATCCATTTCATCTAGCTTTCTGTTTAATCAAACAACAAAAGGCTCATCCACAGTCACACCACGGTAAAATGTGAATGCATTCACGCCCAATCACTGATTTTCACATTTAATCATTTGTTTTAAACTGATGCTGCTCAATTTGAAGATGTTTTGTGCGCCTTAAAAAGTGAATCTTTATTCTCCTCATTGAAAATGTTCTTTCTTTAACACCGTGAACTATTTTTCATGAAAAGAGGCTTTAGGTCATCACTTGATTTTCCGGCTGTAGTTTCGAATTACGCTCCGTTTTGGAAGAGGCTGCATTTAGCTCTTTATCTGGAACTTCCTTCCAAAAAAAATTATGCATATTTTCACATATCTAGCTGGATATTATCACTGGACAACTTTGGCAGCTTGCTCTGAGGTAACATTAACACCCTCCTAGGACTTGAACTAACGACCTCTGTGCTTTAACTCCCACCATGATGAAGCAGTTAACATATTGAATATGATTTCCAAATTTGAATATGTTTAATAGCAACGTTTCTGAGCAGCCAAACATATTACTTAATCTCATTTAGGTTGTAGTTTTCACAGCAGAAACTTTTCCAATCAAAGAAAAGAAACAACGATTACATGTTGAATCATTACTAAATTCCATATTCGAACACAGGCGAATGCAGGCGGGTTTGTTAAACAAATGAATATCCAAACTAACAAACGCATGTTCACCCGCACACAGAATCAGAATGCGTACCTAGGGGACCCTGCAGGGGGCGACACACTGCATCACAAATCACACCCCCAGTCCCTAGTGTCTAGCCCACCTCTGGGCTGATCTGATCTAATCTCAGTGATCCACCCTCTTCTTTTTCACCACACCATTAGGACAGGCTCGCCAAAAGATATAAGCTGGGAATTGACCTTTCCCTAACCCCTTTCTGCTCACGGGTGACTCTTTGAAAATACACAGAGAAATGCAACTATCTGGCTTACAGACAAGACACAAGGAGCAATGAAGCTGCAGGACACAGACGTAATGCAGACACCGGGAAGCATGCGGCCGTTAGATATAGCGCTGCATTCAAGGATGACTTTGTGCTTATAACACTATACTTGAGTCTGTAGCAATAAAGGCACAAATCAATATTAGATACTAAAATGCTGATTTAATACCATGTCTGTGTCTATCCTGTATTTAACATGAAAGAAAGAAAACCATGACATCTGTATCTTGTTGATCCAAGGCGCTAAGAAAATTCACTTGATTCTATTGTGATAAAGAGGGAGTGGCATCGTAGCATTGTAATCCATTACATGCTAATGTCAACAAGAAATTTACAAAAATCAAACAAATACCTTTAGAGATGGAATTCCATTCATGTAAATTAAATTAAAAAATAATCTTTTAATTGTAATTAAAGAACTTCTGGCGTTAGATAGCATGTAGGTTTAACAACAGTGATTATTTTTATTAAATTTCAGCCAGGCCTGAGGTAAGACCTTATGAGTTCATCCAGCTGCCTTAAGACCGAGAGCCCCAGCGAATAATAGCTATAAACCCCTGAGCTCGACCGGTTGGGACTCATTGGGACTCCCCCTCCCCACCACCATGATGGGGCAGGCATGACATTTAATGTTTTTTTTTTTTTTATCCTGAGAACATGTCCTTAACGTCGTTCCCCTAAACGTCCCCCTGGGGTCCTGAGCAGGCCCCAGTGCAGGTGCTCTGTGCTTCCCGTTAACCTTTTGAGTTTCTGCATTCCACTACAGAGCCCCGCAGTACGTTGCATCGACTTGAAGAACTCACTCTGTCATCTATTATTGGGTTTAAGATGTACCAGACAGGGTCTAAGCCCATGTTACCCACGGCGGATCTAAAGCGATCTAAACCAGATAGTTTACCACGCCAGGAATGTATTTCTAATTTCGTCTATAGTTTATTCTATAAAGAGATTACCATCGAAACATAGCATCAGTCATAACTTTCCCCCTGTTTAGCATGCGGTTCATACTACAGAACTTTAATCTGCCATAATTGCTCGTTTAAACATCTGAATAGTTCCCTTAATTGTAGAATGGGGTTAACCATTATGTTAATAGCATATTATAAGATGGATGTTGCCGTGATTGGCCATAAATGCTCGCGGGTACGGGCGATCCTGAGCTTTACCAGTGCCAGCAAAAACCCTGCACCATCAAGACTTTCCCCTGCCTCCGATCCTGTATGTTATACTTCTCTTGCTTCAGTGAGTGAGACTGTTCATTTGAAAGCATTAAAACAAAATTCACATTTAAATTTACATTAATATAGTGATGGCCAAATGAAGCTTCATGAACCATTTGCTGTATTTTTTGATCCCACTAGATGGTGCTCTTGGTTTACTATGGAGCATGTTTTAAGCCCTTTCCTGAACAGAGAGCACCATCTACTGGGGTCAGAAAATATAGCAAATGGTTCATGAAGCTTCTTTGGCCAAGACTACATTAACATAAGGACACCTGCAAAAGTCTTAGCCTGTAAAAAGAAAAAAGACATTTACTCTATCTTTATATTGGTGCAAAACTATGATTTTTTTTATGTTTGTCATAATGCACAGTAGATGTTTCAAAACCTCTCCTAAAATCAACCTAGTATTCACACCAAGCATCCAAAACACCAATGTATTTGTTGACTTGACCACTAGCACACCTCCTATGGCTAACTGATATCTTATCGAGTTATTTAAGTACTTAAGTTAATTTGTTACACTAATGGTAAAATTTAATAAATACATGAAATAGCTGGGGTGTCCCTGATTAGAGGTTTGGGAACCAAAGCAGTGTTCTTTTCCTATCCAACAAGATATCATAGATATAGATATTATCAAGATATAGCTATTTGGAGTTAATTTGCATATATTTTAATGTTAAATTTTAAAGTTTTTATTCTGAACACAAATACATTTACTACCCAGATAAACAGCTTTAAACATTTATTTTGTCAGTCTAAGACTTTTGGACAATATTGTATATCCTGTGTGACTATTCATGATTTTGCCTGTTGGGAAATTCAATTAAGCCTTTCTGCTTGTCAGTTCAGATAGTGTTAGGCTTTCCCAGAGCCTTAGAAAGGGTGTGTAGAACAACTCCTAAATGTGTGTATCCGAATAGTATTAGGTATTTATCACTTGTGCGTACGAACAGCCGTATGAAGTGAATGTTGATAAATCGCACACATTCTGAATGTGACTACACATGCACAGAAAGATTAATTAAAATAAACACCATCAATGAACCATACAGGGGCTTTTAACTTCTGCATTAACACACATAAAACTGAACAACAGGAGAACATGTTTGAGAAATGGAAACAGTTACGAAACATGTACCTCTATAACTTTAATATCTTTGTAATATATTTTGCACTATGTGTATATATTACTATTTTGTAACTGTATTTTACAATAAAAAAAATTTTTTTTTAATTTGAACGGGGAAAATGGAACTTGACCGAGAATGAGATGGAAGTTTTCCTGGAAGGCAGAAGTTTTGCAGGAAGAAGTGGTTCGATCTGAAAATGACCATGAAAAAATGGTCACAGCCCACAAGTGCCAAATCCGTGCCATGTCATTGTCACCTATGGATGGTAAAATAGCTGCCATCAGAAGTGAAACATCCCAAAGTGGAATCATCCTAGATGGTGACACTGACAGTGCAGGTCCATCACCCATGGATGAGGCCAGGCTATCAAAAATAGGTAAGATACTTTGCGGCTATGTTTAACTGTCTGCAGCAAATAATGTGTGTCATACTCCTACAAGTGAATTTTGCAGAAAATTAATTGTACCAACCACATTAGTTGTCTTGTGAAGCCTATATTTAGTGACAGTGATATATTATTTCTTTGGGCATAGACCTTCTAAGACTTTGGAACAATTCCTTGTTATTAGCATGACCTGCCTGCACATACTTTGTGTGAACATAACTACAGTACATCATTCTATTTGCCAGCCTATCAAGGTTGATAATTAACTGGGAGTCTGCGTATCCTTTGTGCTGATTGGTTTGCTTCAGTTACATTTCTATGCCTCTAGTGGTTTGTGTGTAAACTTGGTTGGAAGTGTTCGTAAATATACGCACATTTCTACGCACATGAAGAAATTGATAAATACCATTCTATGTCTAAAACTGTGTGTACGTGCGGTTTATGCACAAAACTGTTCGTACAGACAACTGATACATGAGACATCAGGATCCTGGCATCCTGACCAAAATAACAGAACCCTTCTTTCAGCTTTCACATGCCCATCAAAAGCGATTTCCTGCCGACTGCATGCACAATAACTAAGTATAGATTACTGATAATATTAGTTTAAAGATTTTCTTCAGCTCTCCTTACAAAGGGTCAAAGGTCCTGCACTTCATAATTATCTAGGTCCACTGTAAAAAATACAATATGACTGATATATCTAAGTTCCAACACTATCTGTAATCTCCCACCCTCACAAGCAGTGCATACTGATAAATGTATATCCAAGGTATTTTTAGTAAAGTCACAGCTTCCTGGGAGAAAGTGTTATCTCTCACACATATTTGAACCTGCTGGAGTTAAGTTGGCGTTAAGCCTCCGGCAAAGAAACAAAGATATTTTTTTTCATATTTTCTCACATTACTCTGTCTTTTCTGCTATACCATAATGACACTGTGAGGTAAAGACTTTCACAGAGACTGTAGCATCCCGACTTTGCACTGAAGCTGATTAAACCTCAGCTGACGGACACCCTCCGAAGCATAATCGCCAGTGTCCACGACAACGTGTCGCCACGACGACAACCGCTTTCATTTCCTCACAAACAAAAACAATGAAATTAATGAAAAAGAAATGAAGCAGAGATAGATGACCCCCTCATATTGAATTTGCTTTATTCCATCATGCTCTGCCTTGCATGCTTGATACCGATAATGGAAATTACTGATAAGTATGGAAAATTACCAACAGTGGCTAGCCTCTCTGCATGCGTAAAAACTAAGCGCTATGGTTAACGGACAAGACAAATATACATTGGGGGAAGCTAATGGACTGTGGTAGTTTTTTCTCCCCCCTCCAGAAATGAATGATAGCCCTGATTTAAAAAAAGAAATATTGACGATTAATAGTGGACAGATATACAAAGTGCAGTATCACCTCGTCGTGTGTTATCTGAACTCAGAAGGGGTCCCATTAAAACTGACGAAACATTGTTGTGATCAGCTGTTTATTAAACAAAGTAACCTTCCGAAAAAAAACAGTTTTACGTACATTTAGGCAGAATTATACATTATACATAATTAAATATGCTAATGTATATCATTTGGAAATGATCCATTAGCAAAAGATGTGCTAATTAATTAATCGAGCCCACGTCTGTCTAAACAAGGTGATGAAGCACAGCTGTCAGCAACTAGAGAAACAAAGTTCTGAAACTGGAGGGAAAATCTTCAGAGCTTCCTGATTGGCTGTTAGGCCAATCACCTGTAATCGCCAGGTCCTTACATCCGCAGTTGTGACATCTGACGTTTTAGCAGCACGTTCTTCAGGTCATCAAAAGCACATTCCATTCCCACTCCTGCCCAGTTCGATGGACGTTTATCATCCAAAGTCATGTTAGGAAACAGAATAATTAAAATCATTCTGACAGGGGCCCCAATTTAACATCGGACATCATTTCCAGTAACAACTGAACAATTATGACAAAATACCAGATGGACGGAAGGAGGAAACTGAAAAGCAATCTTACTCCAGCTACATTTGGTCGGGAAATCACACCTCCTTTCTCGGCGTGAGCAGCAGGTAGCATGAAAACAACTTCAAGAGAGATCCAACTGGCCAGCCACTGCGGGCTTAGTCGTCAGAGGCCACAACCTGGGCAATTAAGACCTTTATCTGGAAAGACACCCGTCTCCGCACTTCAGCAAGGCCTCATTAGCCGGCACTAGTAAATAATTTTGTTCTTAAGCTCCTCACTTCCTGTTGGCTTTGAAATGCTCTCAGAGCTGCCCTTGATTAGACTGGGTTGGGTCATGCCTGTTACAGCCTGCTCTTCAGAGCCTTTCTGTAAAAGTGGGATTGAGAGAACGGGTTGAGGGTGGAGGGACAGAGCTGCTGTCAACTCCATTCATCAAAAAAAAAAAAACAAAAAAAAACAGGCAACAGGAGGATGGTCATGACCTGGTTTCATCCTTAGCTGGAGAACAGAAGGCAGCCGGGCTTTGTTGGGATGCCCCATAGCGCCCCCTTTCTTTCACGGCCTGTCAATGCTGCACATACTCCGCCCCCACCACTTCACTCCTCCATCTCCCGCTGCATTACTGCAGCGCTGTGATTCATCCGTAGTGCCCTTAAAGAGGCTGCAGCTGATCCTTGGTCCAGTGCTTTGATTGAGGACAGTAGGTTCAGTTGACATGTCTAGACTCCCAGAATGCCCCTGGTCGAGCACACAAGGGCTGGTGGAAGTCATGAGGGCTGGTTAAATTCCTCAAAGTGACAGAGAGGGCCAGCCTGCCACACGGGGCTGCATAAGTCATTTTTACAGATTAAGCGAATGCAGTGTGTAGTTAAGTCACATATTTTAATTTGCGCAGAAAGAAAATTAATTCTGCAGATCCTTAATGAACAGAGAGTTTGGCAAAGAGAACATAATATATGCAGAAATTATAGAATCACCAGAAAACTATGCTGAGCCCAAGAAAGACCCTTGTTATTGGGATCCGGCCTGTAAACATGGTAAGTTTGAAAAAGGCGCGGCTTGACATTCTGGCGGGGAACCAGGCCGCTGGCTGGGGTCGCGGCGGCTGGAAGCAGACAGAGCTGTGAGGTGTTCGACTGCGCACAAAGGACTGATAGGAGATCAGTACAGAAACTTGATGGAAAGTCCAAAAGACACAGAACATTCATATGATGTTTCTGAAGCACATCCATCATCTCAGCAGAGGAGCTCTACAGCTATAAGGAGCAACATATTCAATTCTAGAGTTAAATATACATGTCAAAGTGTAAAATAACAGCATTTTACAGCTGTGTCGTTACTGGTTAACATTTGTGTGTGAAGTACCTTCTGTATTTGTAAATTGTAACTAGTTAATTGAGGCTAACCAAAATTTGTGAAAGAGGTTGCAGAAAAAGGACTGAAAAGGTCATTAGTGACGTTCCCAGATTTTTGTACCAGGTAAGGAACGCTACTCATCAGGTGTCTCTATGTGTTCCCATATCTAGCAACCATCTAACACCCGCCTACTCTGGTCAATATGGCGGCCTGTGTTCGGGGGGGGGGGGGCACATACACAAACACATTCATAAATGTGAACTGACACTATGGGCAATTTACAGATGCTGTATGACCTAGATGCATGTATTGGAAACCAGAGGAGAGAGAACATGCAAACTCTAGAGACACTGCGGAAGGTGGTTAGATCCCCAGACCCCAGAGGTACACCCCACTCTTCCCATATCCCAGCCACCCCACTCTTCCCATATCTGGTGGTGATATTCCAGGGAAAAGTAGCAAGTACAGTAAAACCTCAGATTGCGAGCATAATTCGTTCCGGAAACGTGCTCGTAATCCAAAGCAGTCGTGTATCAAAGCAAATTTTCCCATTAGAAACAATGTAACCTCAGATGATTCCTTCTACAACCCAAAAATATTAACATAAAAATGATTAATATAAAATATAAGGCAAAAATACATAAAACAAATTAACCTGCACTTTACCTTTGAAAAGAATCGTGGATGGTGTGAGGGAGTCGGGATAGGAGAAGAGGAGGCTCGCACTGCTACACCCTTATTCGGGTGGTGCTTTTCTACTATACGAGTGAGGCACACTGACTGAGACAGAGCATGGGAAACGATTACCCACAATCCTGCGGCAAGAGAGAGAGAACCACCATCGGCTCAGTCGTGATCACGTGACGCTAGGCAGAAAAAGCATATACGCAATACTCGTATTGCAAGACCTCGCTCGTTTATCAAGTTAAATTGGGGCCTCCGTCAAATTAAAATTTTTGCTCGTCTTGCAAAACACTCGAACTCAAACCAAGTTACTCACAATCCGAGATTTGACTGTACTGAAAAACAGACCTTGTGGTGTTGCCCCCACTAAAATGCCATAATTAAAATTAAAACAATAAACCCTTTACTTTGCTAGCTATGATTGACTGTTTTGGTGGTACAGTAGATATATGTATGTGTGTCTACTAACTTAAAGCACCACTTTTAAAAGTATGTGGTGGTTACATTTGTAGTCCTAATTAACACACACTAAATGTTTACTAGCTCAAATTACAGTCTTAAGCAGCTGCTGCAATTAATTCAGTAAGGACAGTAAATTATTTACTACTTTTTGTTTTTCTGCATGGCAGGGAGAGAGGAGTCTGTTTTATTTGTAGCCCGGGGTGTCCACATTCACAGAACAGCCTGAGGAACAACTGGCCCATTCTGCCAGGGGAAAGGTAGGCGTCTGCGTCTGGCTGCGGCACGGTGACAGGGAGGCCGTGGCGATGTCATCACGGGATGCATGCGCTCACGGGTCATGCACACCTAGGGAGTGGGCGTTTCGTGCAGGAACAGCAAGCGTGCCGCGAGGCGCTCCTTGTCGCGGCGGCTCTGAAACACACGTGTGAGAATGATTCGGATGCAGCATCGGCCAGCTGAATATTCTGCTCAACAGATGGCCGGCAGTGTAATGAGGCGGCTTTATCTTCTGCACCTCACTACCGACCTCTTTTGGAGAGGGGTAGGGGAGGGGATGGGAGTCATGTGACAAACTGTCTGCATCGATCCGTCCATGAAGCCCAGTGCCCTAAAACAGAGCACATGTATATGTATATATGGCCTGACATGATGACGCATCCCCTGCCTGTAGGATTTATTTTTTTTTTTTTACTTATATTGCCACAACAGCACTTTTTTTGTCCCCCACACCAAGAAAGTTATGCTCACTTAATGATCCAGGCTTCAATTTACTCTTTATTTCCATCATTGTCCATGTGGTTGCTCAGCAACAGTTTCATCCTATGCGTCTCCGTGGCCAATTAGTGGAATGTTTTTTAAGGGTTACTGTGCCTTTATAGGCAAGTCATCGCGGCAGTAAAGCAGCGGATTCCCCAGGAGGAACCGATAAATACACCCAGAAAATTAATTTTGATCTCTTCGTAGGAGCTGAACGAGTCGCACTCCTGCAGCAAGTCACCTGAAACCACCTCAATCAGTGGTCCAACTGCAAGGCCCTAATTGGGACGGCGGCAGATTTTTTTTCCCCCACATATTACCCACCTCACATTTTGACACATAGCGTCAACATAAACATAGTCTTTTATTTAACCTCGCCATTAACTCGCCCTTTGAAATTCATAAATGAGACTCACCTTCAGACGAGACGAGAAATGCTTACAGATAAATGCATCTGGACCCTGAAAGCATTTCACACCGTTTGACCTAAATACTTAGCCTCACCTGCAGAGCGAGACTCAGCCCCTGACACATGTCATTAATCAGCGGGTCCCTGGCTGGTGGTGTACCTCGTTACCCTCCCAAGCAACCCGCAAAACTCAATGCCGGGTCTTGTGCCCCCAGCCTATCACAAGCGTGGAGATGTGGGCCGCACCCTTATCAGAAGATGGACTCGATCCTCAGCTCATTACTACAAAGACCCAAGCTTTTCATGCACCAGGGATCCATTCCCGCTGCAGTCCGCCCCCACGGCGGGGGACAATGGGACAGGGGCATAGGCGGCGCTCTACTTCTATTTACCTCCATTTGCTGTGGCTACCCCCATTTACGACCCGACTAGTCACCCCCGTTTTGTCATTGGACAACTAATATGGCCGCACACTTAGTCACACTAAGCTTTGTTTCAAAGGAGCAGGCGCTTGTTTTCCCGCTCCTGTGGTACTCCCACGAAACACCCATTTACGATACCTTTTTTGTCTCACAAAAGGTCAGCCGCTAGTGAGACTTTTACTTAGACAAAAATGTCCTGAGGGAAGAACTGATTGGCCCAGAGAGATAACCAAATCAGACTGTAGAGGAGGTGGGTCCAACCAATCAGATGTCTCGTCCCGCCTCATCTAAAGTGCTTGGATTCCTCTTGTTGCTTGGACGAATCATTTTTCATTATTTATTGTGTAAGTAAAAGTCCCACAAGCAGTTCAGCCAGTCCCAGGAGCAATTGGGGTTAAGGGCCCTACTCAAGAGCCCAACAGTGTAAGCACTCGGTCAAGCCTGGGAATTGAACTAACCTACTAACCTTCTGATCACAAGCACAGCATCCTCACCCGCTGAGCCACCAACCAGTCAGTCATGCTCTCGGCGCTCACTGACTGCACCCACAGACAGCTACAGTGTGGGGGCCTGCGGCTCCAACCCAGAGAAGATTAGAGCTGCATCAGAAGCAGGGGCGAGGTTTCAAGGTCCGCATGATTAAAACTAGCATGAATGACTTCTGACACCTTATTACCCAGCCCCTGGAGTGATGTACTGCTGTAGGGAGATTGTACATATTGATTTCGTGCCTCATTACACTTCCTGTTTAACGATGCCATCGCCCTCGCCCATACACCACGAGTCACAAACGGCTCCACATAACGGTCCAAAACAATAATGGCAACATTAATATTATTCAGTTCTATTCCTATTACTGTACTGTGACTCATTCGATATTGAGCGCAAAAGTAATATTTTATGATAATTGCGAAGCACAATGTTTCTATTGGATTCGAAACGTTGTCATTTTTTGGAAAACAACTTATTATTTATTTAAAAATGTGGGCGTCAACAACCACGCAAAGGTAAGTGAAGATAAAATAATCACAGAGAAAGGCAGCAAATGAATAAAAAAAAACAGGATTTCTTACACCTACTATCAACAAAGTACTGTACAGAAGGTATTAATGATTTTTAGCGATGCCATTCCTGTCCACATCAACTCAAACATCTATACATCAATCTCCCATACGTGCTCATCCCAGTGTCAGTGTCATTATGAATGCTCTATGAAGTTCTCATCTATAATGCACTATAGATACCTTTGTAATGCATTATAATGGTCAGTATTAGAATGAAGGATGCTTTGTACTGCATTGTGAACGTATTTATAGTGCTTTATAGGACATTCGTGATCCATAATATACATCACTATAATGCGATAAGCCTTTTTATAAATATTAATAGTCATGTCTATAATACTTCATGATTGCAGTATAATACATTTTGAAACGTATGTATGTATGTAAGTATGATGGTATGTATGTATGTATGGTATGTATGATGCAGTATACTGACTGCTTTAAGTAAAGTGCTACCGAAATTACCTAAGCTGTGAGCCGCATCATCAGTTACCGATCATCTTTTATGTAAACAGTTCAGATACCAAAGCCCTGGGTGACTGCACATATCAAAATATTTAAGCGGAAATTAGTGCAGTACTGGCGAGAATCTCAATACAGTCTGTATCTGGCTACACCTGAAACATTTTTCCATTTATGTGTCTGTTTACAGTTCACGTACAAATGTTAAATTTTGTTTTTTGTGAATCACATCATTAAAACTCAAATCAGTAAATTCAATAACGAGACAAATGACTGGTTGAAGTTCAGTGTTCGGTCCATTGAATCCATCCATCAATCTGCCAGCTGTTCATCCAGTGCTGGGTCGTTTGGGGTGGGGGGGGTGGGTAGGCAGGACCCCTGCATGGCACAAATTCACTTTTGTGCCCTAGTTGAATCTAAGGGGGTCATTTTGGGATAGGAAGTACATCAAATCATTTTTAATGGCACTCATAAAATTTTATTGTGGACGGGTTAGTGCATAAAATATGGAAAGGTTACCTAACGTAACAAGCATACCCTGTCAAAGTAAAAAACATGATGATCATTATACTCTAATAACCAGCAAAGACACATTAATTAATGTGTTGCCAACAAAGAGGTCAGTTATAAATACTACACTTATATATATATTCATTCTGTTTTCCAGACAGAATTTACTATGAGGCAGAATGTCTAGCACACTTGGGCAGTATTAAGTTAATATGGTATACCACGGTATTTTGGGTACAGCTTGATGTTTTGGTAATAAAATTCTCTGAGTGGGGGAATTGGTTATGCGAAACACTACCCCAACCCCACCCCAGCGAATTTTATCGGCAAGAGTTTAAAACACTGCAATAGTGTTACTTATCAAAATACAGTTTATACTGTATATCGCAGTATAATGTGAAGAAGGTATGACGGTATGAAAAACTGGACACCGCCCAAGCCGAATGTCCGGCACCTTTCTGTGATTAAAAGTTAATTAAAAATCTCTGTGAAGTGATTCTTTGGCAGCCGACACGAGGGCAGCGGGGGACTGACAGGGATAATCTGCTATACTGACACTGGCTGAGGGACAGACCGCATGCTGGCCCTGTTTACCGCATGCACCCTCCCGGAAGGAGTCTGGGCTTCGAACGGAACCACGTTCCTGCTCCCCGCTAATTAGCCTGTAGCAAGGTGTCCCTATTTGAATGTGCCTCTTGAAAAAAACATGCTAACGCAGTTCCTCCTGAAAATGTGCTAAACGGTGGCTGAACGAGGGTGACCTGGGGGATTTTACACGGGACTGTGGACTATGAATGCGGTGCGGCTGTGAAACCAGGCGATTGCGTGTTCTGGATCTACTGAGAGTCCTGCTCTGAGATTTCA
>JAODKE010000035.1:6542179-6556187 GCA_026779605.1 Mormyrus hasselquistii | reverse complement strand
TACAAGTTTAGAAGGGTTTAACAGAGGGGGACTTCATCTATAAAGGGATTCACACTGAGGTACTCAGGTTTTTCAAAAATGGTTTACAATGTTACCTATTTGTAAAGCTGGATAATTTAATGGAGCAACCGTATCAGTATACACATGTGTGTGCATGCGGGTGTGTGTGTGTGCGTGTGTGTATGCGCAAGTGTTTATATGTGTACAAGTGTGTGTGAGCGGGGCTACCTTACCTTATGGGGACACAATGTCCCCACAGCATACTGAATACCTGTTTTCTTTACCTGTTTTCCAGTAAAACTCAATTTAATAAAAATCTGTGACTGGAATGAAAAAACTAAAATGCAAAAACTTTTTTTTTTGTATGTGCGAAGTTATATGAAAGTCACTGTTTTTCCAAACTGGCCGAGCTCTGGAGTGGCCACACGACGGGCAGTTTGGAAAAGAAAAAACAAAAGCATCTCCTCCGAAGCGGAAAGGTCCACGCCAGTGACAGGCTTTCATTTCCATTCTCCGACTCGGCACCTGGGAGCTCGTGTTGTCGGAGCTGAGGAAACACGCTGCCCTCAGATCCATGTCACGGACTCTGCCAGTCCAGGTTTCCCCACCTGAGACGTGATGGACTGTGCTGCTTCTCTGTCAGAGAAACAGCCCCCACTCCACCCCACCCAGAACTACACTGAAGCTGTGCTTCGTTGTGTTTCTGAAAAATCCGATAAAATTCCCGGAAGCCCTTCAAGCGATTTGGTCAACCTTGATCAAACATATCTTCAATGTCCTTCATCTGTAGCCCTATGACTTGAACTAAGGGGGATAACCAGTGAGATTAACTGGCAATTAACATACGATACTAGCAGTGTTACATGCAACTTAATCTCAAAAACACACGTAACCCAATTCCCATTAAAATTCTTGAATTAAAGAATATAATAAAGAGCGATTTCCAGCAATATTAAATATAACAAAAGGCTTTCAGAAATTATGATTTAGTTATTTCTAAAATATCTATTTCTGCTCTATGAGATGAGGTTATGAAAGGACCTGTAGATTTGTGGAGTATGTTCATAATGCATTTTTCTCTAACAATCACGTGTTCCATCAGTCTAGAATGCTTTTTCTAGAGTATTTGTGGTTTATAGGGCACATTATCCTGTTAGTGCACTTTCCATTTTTGCTTGTGTAAAGACTGAAGACACACGGCACACTTGAATATCTATACAACGCCAGGAAATGGCGAGGAGCCCTTACGAACAGGAGATGCATCTGGAAGGTGGTGGTGAGGTTGATGTCAGCCCGAAAGTCAGATCCCCTGCCCCCCCCCGCCCTCTGTAAAGTGACGGTCAGCACAACAGGGTGCCCTGGGGTTTGCAGGTGGGATCCAGGTGATCTCCGCCCTCCTCCAAGCTCACGACGTCAACACAGCGAAAGCCGGCACATGAAAATAAGCGGGCGGCCGACAGCGTAAACATTCAAGGAGGCGTTTGCCAGCATTCTGCCCTCCCGTTGGCCATTGTGCGTTGGCAGGGAAACCTGCGGTGAGACTGATTGGCTATCCCACATTGGGAGAAAACAAAATAAAAGTCTCCACCTTCACACGTAGTCTTTGCTGCTATCTCGAATTACAAACCCGTTCCTGCTTTGAAATCTTTGAAACCTTTTCATAATCATCATCATTTCCATACTCTATACTGAACACGTAATTTTGCTGATTCTCACTGACCTACAGAGAATGGCGTGAAAATATCACCATATTAGTATTTAAATTACTATTTACAGAAAATATTGTCAGAAAGCAGCAAGGTTACCAAAATGTTTCTATTTTCGTGAAGAAAACAATAAGAAATTATTACTTTAAGGCTCCAGTAATAATCACACAGAAATAAAAAAGATCATTTATTATAAACTAAACTCCAGCACTGTTTTCTAAAATATCCAGTCATATGGTTTGGGGTGTTCAGCTTTTTAAAATTCATCTCTAAAGTCCAGCAAACATGAGCTGCTACAAAGATAGATGGATGTAATTTAAAACTACATAAAATATAATATTAGCTGTGAATAATATATATATATATACACACACACACACATATATACTGTGTATATTTCAGCTGTCTTGAGAGAAAAGGGATTGGCTGCTGTGACAGATGAAAAAAGCAGCAGTTTCATACTTAATTGCATTTCTTTTTTGACACTCAAGGTAATATTCTTTAATTCAACTCATATTATGTTTTTAAAGTACGAGTATGCCAATACTTCGTTATCCATTCTCATCCCTAATAATTACATTTTTCATATTTCCTCTTATAAACAATCAAAGTGGATGACAGAAGGCACAGTACAAATAGCAGAAAAGCCAGAATTGGGAAAGATAATTCCTTAAAGGTTCTAAATCGCAATTTCCGGAAAGGTAACAGGAAAGACGAAGGACACATTACGACAGCATCTACTAAGTCAGTGACAAAGAAAATAAGTACGGAAAGATGAGGAGCGTTCTCCGGAAGGATCCAGAGAATACAAAGATGTTGCAGCCTAGGGTGGCTATGCTGAGGGACTATCAAATGATGACTGATGGAACAAAGATCAAGCAGAGCTGGAAGCAATACACATAAGTCCTTTATAGCAAAAACATCAACAACCAAGATATGCTTAATGAGGTCAGATGCATGGAGGCAGTTGCAGTACAGTAAGTGAATACGAGATCATATTATCCTTGAGTTCACTGCCAAAAACAAAGACCAGGAGGATCGATGGCATTCCAACAGAAATATTACAAACAACTAAAGAAGACTCAGAGTTTGACCAAATTATGCAAAGTTATGATGGGTATGCTATTATGCTTATGTTGCAATCAATTCAATTTCTTACTGTTTCAAGAGGTCAGTTGATATTCTAACACAAAGACAACAGGGTGATTGAGTGACGCACTGACAGAGTGTATACCCTACCTCACAATTTCCCTCATCTCACATGCCAGCAAGATTATACTTGACATGACACATGTCAAGTCCGAAACACTTAGGCCCTGCAAGGAAGGTACACCCAAGCTCACTGATGTAATGTACCCTCCCAAACACATGGGGGGAGCTCTCACCTTTTCATTAGAGCAGTTCTGTGGGGTATCGCTGTGGTACATGGCTCTTTAAGGAGCTTAATTTTAAAAGGAAGTGGTTGAACAAGGAAGAGGGAAGTAAAAAATAGAAGAGTTTCAGAGCTTGTATAGGAGAGAAATCTGGAGATTCCTTATTTGTTATACATATTCTCTGCTGTTTTCTCTTTCTTTATTTAGTCTATCCTTTCTACCATCATCATTGTTCATTGTACCAGTTGTTCTCATTGGATCCCTTAACTTTCCACAGCTATTCATCCACAAAAAACTCTACCGGGACAACATGCCATCCATTCCTTTCAACATTCAAAGACTGTTTATTTAACAGTTCCAATTAAGAGACTCCCCAGAAACCTACCTAGACTGTCAACAGATGGACTGGGTATTTGAATGTCTGATTTGAATATTTGTTTTCTGTGTTAACTGAGTTTGGTTAGCGTCTTCCATTCTACATATTGTAGTAATAATTTATATTCAACCTTATATAAAACTTATATATAACCTTTATATAAAACTTGACTGTGTGCCAGTTTGTCCCTGCATTTAGTGGCTTGATTTAGGCTAACCTGTGTACTGTATATATTGCTGCCTGGTATGTATACCCATAATAACCAGTGCATGTCTCATTCTAATGCTAATTCAATATAAAAAACTCTAAAGAGGAAGAGAATTTGCTGGAAGTGGAGACTGAGGAATGGCCAAAAAATGTCCAATAGAATGCTGGGGACAACCAAGATATGTCCCATAGAATGCTGCAGATGGCCAAGAAATGTCCAATAGAATGCTGCAGATGGCCAAGAAATGTCCAATAGAATGCTAGGATAGCCAGTAGAATGTTCTCTGGAAAGTCGTTGTACCAGAGCATTTTCTATTTGAAGAATTCTTACAGTGAAGGGAACACATGAAAGAACACTGGGGACTTGATATGGAGAAACTGATTGATTCCATATTGGTAAAGTTAGACAAGGATGCTCACTATCACCATCCCTATTCAACTTATACAGAGCGTACAAAAGGCAAGAAAGTGGACTGGAATTAAACAACTGTAGATTCAGGGTAACCTCCGAAATGCTGATATGGACATGAAGCAGATGTGAAGACAGTAATATAAAAAGTAAAGGAACAGGATAAAAATCCTGAAAACAAGTAAAAAGCACAGGAATGCCAGACAACATTAATGTTAATATTGAAAGAAATAAGGTTATAGACCATTTTTAGTACCTGCAGCAATCATGAGCAGCAAAGGATTCAGCAGTTAAGACAGACTGTGCGGAGTGGTACTTATCAGGTGTGCACTGAGGGACCTAGAAAAAAAGTATCTTTGAGTTCTGGCAAATTTAATAAAAAATTTAGTTTGGGATCTTTCATAACATGGCACTTCTTGTGACCCCGTATGGATGTGAAACCTGGACCATGAAGTAGCAGGACAGGATGATTACCGACGCTGGCGACGACTTAAGAATACTTAAGAAGACCGCAGAGACAACAAGCAAGTGGATTGCTTAGCACTGCCGTCTATACTAGTGATTCCCAATCCAGTCCTCAGGGACCCACAGACAGTCCAGCTTTTTGCTCCCTCCCAGCTCCCAAATGTGCACTGTCAGATAGGGAGCCCAGATGGAACAAAAATACGGACCGACTCTGGGTCCCCGAGGACCGGACTGCGAAACACAACACGGTTGCCTAAAGTCAACATGAACTCAACAGCACATAATGAAGAAGACGAAAAAGAAGAACATTACTGTTCAAATCAGAAGTAATGAAACACCAGCGTGTCAAATGCGAAACCACAGCTTCAACGATGCAAGCTGCCATGAGCAAGACATATCTGAAAGAACCCCAATGGACCTGAATATGTTATACTGTACAATCACCATAAACAAATAATCTTTATTTGATTTCATATGGTTTCCCACAATAAAAACAGCTGAAACACTGATCACAACTCTGAAGGAGATCCGCAGAGTGCACTCTCTCTTCCCCATGCTAGAAGAGCAATAGGAGAAAGACAACCCAGATTATCCGTAGTTTAAAAAATTAAAAATGCATTCACAGTCCATTCAGTCACAGTCTGATGGCTTCTTAAATTAGTATCCGGAGTCCAAGTTGCTCCCCTGATGCCCAATAACCTCCCGCAGAGTAGATGAAGCTCATTACAGCAACCTATTACAGCAGATGTAGCGATGATCAACAGGACATGTCCAGGGTTACACCAATGCCGCCACCTGCCTCTCCCATGCCTGACATAAATACTATGCTGCATCTTTCCTTGGGTCTTCACGTTTCATTCCATTCATTGTGTTATGCTCCTCATCTGTGTAGAAATGGGTTCACAGGTGTGAAGAGGCGTCTTATTTCCAATGTGTGCCACTCACGGTTTAGACATATGCTCAGCTGTAGGTTCTCTCGTGTTCGGTGGCTGTGGCTCTTGGTGTTGATGGTGTCGTCACGGATCTGAGCAATGGTATTCTCATTTGAATCTTGTGTACACCAGGTTCTTGAGAAAAGTCCCTTAGTATTTACATTTCATCCTATAGTTTTAATTTCTTAAGTTTAGCACCTTCAGTACTTCAGTACTGAGGCTGAAGTGATCGACAATCCAGTCTGGGACTCTCTATGCCCCATGTTTCTGTTTCTGATGCACTGAGCATGTCAAAGGCACTCGGAATTAATAAAAAAATTTTCTTATCTTCTTTATCAGAAACACCAGGAATACAGGAATATAGAAGTGCTCAGGTCATAAATCCCCTTAAACACGAGCTTCTATCAAAGATTATAAAGGACATAAGTATTTAATGTTTCTGAACTTGATGAAAATGATTTGACTTCAACAGTTACCAGAGCCATCTTGAAAATAGTCACACTTCATACAGGAAGCCTTTTTTCAAGACATTTATTATGTGAAATGAATACTTACACACAGAAAAGCTCTCCGCACGCCACCATTACATGACAAAGTAGCATGAAATTAAATCACTGGAAATGGCACAGACAGGTTTTCCAAGAAACAAGAATCCATTAAAATGTTCCCCCCTTAAGAGTACAAGACTCCTGTAGTCAAAAAGATGACACTGTCATGGATATGTGAAAAGGTCTGAAAAGTTTGTTAAAAGTTTGCCAAGTTCTACATGCATATCCTCTTATCATACAAAAGGAGGTCTCTTCCATTGAGTATTTGGGCCATCAGAAATTTACCCATTTGGCATTAAACTTACCCCATACAGAGCGTGTTAATGAGAAAATTACCCTAATCCACTCATGCCAAGCACACAAAATGTCATTACACACACGCAACTACATCACAACCATTGCACCATCTTCCAAAAGTAGGACAAGTTACTACCTAGCAGAATGCCGAATCTCAACGTGCGCTTTGATTTCTGCACTGTTTGTGATCTTGAAAAATCTGGTATATGACGTGTCTGTAACTGACAGATGCTAACTGTCACTCCACTGCGTTCTCGGCAGAGATAGGTAGGAGACAATCAATTTATGCACAGTGGAGCCTTGACTCTTTATGCACATAAAATTCAAAATAAACGCGAAAACAGTTTTGTTTGCCTAAACAAATAACATATTGGCTTCACAAAATCAGGGTGGGGGGGCTTTCAATTTACCTAGGCCTCTCCATTTCACCATTAATTATCAGGTAACTAGGGAATTACTCACTAAAAAATAACTGAATAGTTAATCAATAAATTTAGCCTTAGCCTTGACTTGACTTAGCTTTAACTGATATTCTAAGTTCAAAGCCTTGATTCAGTCATTTTGATTTAAGTAGATCAGTACAAAAAATCTATGTTTTCCCAGGGAGCTGCCGACATGTTCAGAAGCAATGATGTCAGTGACAACTGATGTGCTCTGATTGGCAGATAATACCCCAATGTTGCTATTTAAAGTTCTTTAGTCTTATAGTGGTCTATTAATAGGAAATAGTCAAGATGTTGAGAACTGACAACAGAACATCCACCTGCCAGAATCTTTTATTTCAACAAACACAAATATAATAATTACAATTACACGAGGCTCAGTGTGATCCTTTACCTTTTTGGTCCCATATTTTAAATTGCAATTGTACAAATACAATATAAATACAAGAAAATCAACATTTTGACAGGGCTTTTAAATCACTTGAATACAGATTTTTGTTCCCTATAACCTACTGACATCAAGATCAACCAATTAAGATTTAGCGTATCCATAAAATCCAGTCTCAGAAAGATGCTTTAAAACTAGCTAATCAATAATATTTTGTGCTAATAATGCCATGTTAATAAGAGATATACTGTAATAGGTCATCCTCCATCATTTAATTTTATGTTTTCATACCAACTACACAATTCAGTCGCACTTCAATTAACAGATAGTGAAAGCACAGGAACACAGAAAATGTTCACCTACATAACTGCCGACATAATCACAAAGTATTTGTCAAAGTTAAGAACAAATGTCATGAGAAAGGGCTTTAAAGTGAAGAATTTGATTCTGA
Source organism: Mormyrus hasselquistii (assembly GCA_026779605.1). Taxonomy (NCBI): domain Eukaryota; kingdom Metazoa; phylum Chordata; class Actinopteri; order Osteoglossiformes; family Mormyridae; genus Mormyrus; species Mormyrus hasselquistii. The sequence continues at coordinate 6,548,592 of JAODKE010000035.1, read as the reverse complement.
TTATCCTTCAGGTCAAATGGGGTCCGATATGCCTGCAAATATAACTAGCTATAAACAGTGTTTCTGTCCATCTATCCTTAATGCTTCCATAGTTGCTTTTGCAAATGACTGTTGTGATCAAAATATCCTCAGTAGTAGCTTTTTTGGCAGCTCCCTGCCAGACAATCTACATTTTTGTAGTTGGGAGGGAGCAAAAAATGGACTGTCTGTGGGTCCCCGAGGACCGGATTGGGAAACGTTGCTTCTGAAGACTGGGGTAAAGTCTTGATGCAGGCCATCGGCAGCAGGCTCACTACGCTGCAGTGAAAAGCTGGATGACAACCACAGAAAACACGAAAATCTCAAGATATAACAGATGATCGCATTTCTACCTGAGGTGTCTGAATGAATCTTATTGTCTTTCTGTGAAATTGTAGAAAATTTGGATCCATAAGTGTGCATTTAATATAGCAAATTCAAAAAGTCAACTACTATTTTTGACGTTTAGCCATTACGCCGCAACTGTTTGCATCTAAAAGTTGTATTCGCCTATGCAGGGTGTTTTTCATATTTTATTTTTTTCTGCTTATTGTATATGCTGTTATTTTGAAAATCTGTAATTTTGAAGAAAAATAAAAAAAGAATACCGGTCAAACTGCAGCAGACACAGTACATAAATCATTACATCACACAAAACACGCTGCAAAATAAATCCCACTATCATCCTGTTACTATTATCTTACTTGGTTGGAGTCTACGGCACAAAGTCTGCAGTGTTTCATTTGTGTTTCACTAAGTGACAGCGAATCAGGAAATCAGGATGATGAATTCCACAGCTAGCAAAAAAAAAAAACTCCAACTTATCAGTCAAATTGCCTGCTGGGTTTATAAAATACATACTCCATCAAAATACCTCACTACAAATCACACTTACTCCACTAGTGGTCACGTGAACTGTAATCAGGAAACCTCCACACCATACATCCATGTTCAGACTGCACTGTCATGTACAGAACAGCTGCTCGCTAGATAAGCTGAGTCGTAGCTACCTTTCTGTCAGTTTTTCCTTGATAACGCCGTTCTTGTGGATGGTAAGGTTACACATCGGCTCCTCACCATTATGGGTGATAAATTACCATGAAATGGCACCAGGATTTCATCCACATGAAATATAACGTGTTTTTTTCTGCTTTTGTGTCTCTTTTTGTGACTGCATATATACCCGTTCCTAATACATAGTTACAAGGCATGTTTAAATGTAAATAACAAATGTTAGAGCAATTTAATATTTGCAGCAATTTAAACGTGGGTACAATTCACTTAGATTCCCAGCAATAACAAGATAACTGTAAAAAAATCTGCAACGTTTCTCTTTTTACTCAATATGGTATCACATGATTCATAAATACAATGTCATATGACATTAAGTGTAACCTCTGATCTTGTCATATTGCCTTATGATGAAACCAAATGCATCCAAATATGCAATTTTTTCTCAAAGCTATAAATCATGTACAGCAGCACAACATCCTGCTCCAGACATAAATGACTCCTCATGCTTCACATCACCGCGCAAATATCCCATGAAGTGTTTTAACAAAGTATATTATCTATTTGTCCTGAGTTGTGGGGAACCATAATCAGGTCCTGCATTATCTTCAAGGTCACCCCATTTCTGCTGCTGAAAAGATTGTGTTGTACCAGCGAGAATGAAGCAAGGAGTATTCCCGCCTTATCACCATGTGAACATGTCCCTCCAGACAAAAGAGACAACAGCCCAGAGAGGTCTCTATGGACAGAACGTCGCCACGGTGATAACGAACGGGCCTACTGCCACAATGACGACACTGTCCGGCAAGGCCCGGGAAACAAAGCCCTCATTTACTGCGTTTCTGGAAGAAACACGAAGAGCGACTCTGTGCCCCTAAACAGTACAAAGCAATTTACATAAGGTGTGAAGGTGGCTCTTTTTCCACTATCTCCTAATCCGTTTGGTAAGAAAGTCATAAAGCTTGTCGTTCGGTGTATTAGGATACTGTATCTGTAATCAGAAGGTCACCAGTTCAAATCACAAGACCTGCAGAGTGGTTTCACCATTGCCTCTATTACATATGTTTAATACGCCATGTATAATACAGGTCATTGGCTCAAATCTCAGGGTCTACAGAGTGGTTTTAGCTTTGGTCCTTTAACCACTAATCGCTCCAGGAGTTGTCTGACACGGCTTTCTCAAAGGTGTACGCCACTTTGGATAAAAGCCTCTGTTAAATAAATAAAATTTGAAGTCACATCATCTAGCAGAGAACACCAGAGCACCCAAACCTTGCAGCGATTAAGGGACTCCCAAAATAACTTGCTCAAAGGAGGTCTGGGCGTGACAGAAATGATAGAGAATAATTATGCGAGGCTTGCTGTGATCAAACGGCCCCGCTGCTCATTAACTCTCTTCTCTTAAGGCTGTTTTTTCTCTCCCTCATTTCTTCTTCTTCCATTTTTCCAAATGCACCTTATTGTTCACTTCCAGAGCTGAGGCTCCGTTTGCTGACATCAGGCTTTGCGTTGAATCTTGTGATAATTCACCATACTGCAAGTTCCCCTTTAAAGACTTCTCACGAATCACTGATTTTAGAAGGAACTGAAAAATAAAACATGTGTATATATTAATGCATGTAAAACATGGCTCTAAGCTGTATCCCACCATGAGGATACAAATTAAAAGCCAAGATTCAGATGAAATTAAAGCTACTGGCTGAAATGAAACCATGGTGAAAGGTGTAACTAAAAGCAGGAGCATAACGAAACCAAAAAGTTTAATATTCATACAAGAACCAGATATAAACTTTGCAGTGGTGAAGCATAATAATGAATTCACGTAAATGAAACCTCTATTTAATGTCATTTCCATTTGAAACCTGTAAGATTTATTCCCATATAAAACTGTAGGTCACATAGTTTTATTATGTAGTTTAGGACTATATAGTCTTTGTAGAGCTTGAGAGATTGGGTATCATTCAAGATAAAACTGGCCTGGATCCAACTTTCATGTGCATCTTCAGAAAAGTGTTAGACTACAAAAGCACGATGGGGTTAACTGTTCTTAAGAGGTTCGGTTCATCACTGACCTCCTCATGTATAATAGAGACAGAGAGGAGATGAAGGAGGATAGAACTGGGATTCATTGGGATTGTTCACTGCGGTTCTCTACAGCAATGAATTGAAAGTATGGCTCCGGTGGAAGATTCACAAGCTAGTTTCATGAGTTTAATAGTTTTTTTTATTTAATTTTATAGATGCACGACATACAGGTTAACATGTCGGTGTTGGCTATTGTTCATTTCAAATCAAGATATTGGAATTGGTCCAATCCTGGTCGAAATTTAGACTTTATTCAATATTCAAAGTTAGCGGCACTAGGGCTAATGGTACAGGCCTAACTACTAAAATAACGAAGATGATTGAATCGGCCATTCTCCAGTATGGAGGAGGAGGGATTTTGGTGGCTTATTCACCACTTAAAGCCTCAGTACAGTCTCCCACGTCGGCACTACTTGGCTGATGTATCACTCGTATTATATGCGCTTGCTACACACAATCATGAGATCTTAAGAAGTAACATTACAGACATTAGTTTCACTACATCTTTGTGGAGCCCAGAAGTTAGCCGATTATTGGTATATTATGTATGTTTGACTCATTTTACCTACATACAGTATTGGTAATATTAGACAAAAACCAGTTCTCAGTGTCAGTCAAAATGTCCACATTGGTGCTCCACAACTTTAGTAAAACATTTGCGATTAAAGTCCTCGACTGGACAGGACCTAAGCTCACCGAGTTTTTCTGGTTTCCCTCAAAGCCCAAACTCATGCTTCACATATCTTTCAAATATCTGCCAAACTGGCCCAGATGATTATGATAGTGGGTAATGATGCAGATATTACAGGAGAAACACCGGTTAATGAACTGGGCTTTGGACCAGAAGTTTCCAGCTGAAATACCAGTGTCTGTATCCTTGAGAAAATCCATTACAGCAAGCAGTTTGCTAGTCTCCAGAACAGTGTCCAACATATATGACCTCATTTGTATGTTCACAGGTTATGTAAGCGCACACGGGGCAAACATTTCTTCTGAGCAAATATGTATTATCTTAATGTCCTAAGCCAGTGTTTCCCAATCCGGTCCTTGTGGACCCACAGACAGTCCACATTTTTGCTCGCTCCAGGCTCCAGGTATGTGTACTGTCTGGCAGGGAGGTCAAAGGGAGTAAAAAAATGGACCGACTGTGGGTCCCTGAGGGTCCGATTTGGGAAACACTGTCCTAAGCAACCACCATACCAAATCCTCATCCTCATTCCCTCCCTCTCTCCATCCTGACCTCCGGCACAAGTCCCACTCAATTCAGCTCTGTCTCTGGCTGGCTGGTTCGCACTGCACCTGTTTGGGACATTTGGGTATCAATAGCTCACAGTTGTGCCTCCATGGCCAGACTAGAGCACCATGATATACAGTGCAAGCTGCCCTGGGGAGGGGGCTGAAGATACCAAGGGCACACATATCCCATCTCCTCTGTAAAGCGGACCATCTCAGTGCTAGAAAAGCTGTTCTTTTTTAAGTATGAAAATTAAGGAACAGATTACCTCAGGTGAGCTGATGATCAAGATGAAAAAAAAAAGAACTTTGCAGTGTTATGCCTTTTTGGCTCGATTTAAGTATCTCCAACACACCCACAGAGATTCTGTTTTTCATTTTCAAGTACTATAAAGAAATCCAGCGTGATACACTAGCCTGCCGTTCAAGGCAGTCATGAATTAACAAAACCCAGAACGACATTGTTTTATAACGTGGCCCCTAATTAGAATTTCTCAAAAAAAAAAAAAGATTTTTTCTATAGTGCGTTCTGCCTTCCCTGAACGCTCCAACGTTACCCGTGGTGAAGAGGGAGACCCCTGCCTGCCAGATCATATGGCAGAGGGGCGTCTGACAGGGAGCAATCGGCGAAGGACAGCGAGGGAGCTACAGGATGCCTGCCCTCCATGAGCTGCCTGTTCCCAGCCCCATGCAGCCCTGGCGAACGCCGTAACCTTTACGTCACAGAGGGCAGCACAGCGCAGGGAGGACAATCTGTCTCATCCGAAGACAGGTGACAACTGTTGGGAATCATTAATCAGTCATTCATATTACAGCAGTGGGTACTTTTTTACAGTACTTTTTTTTTATTATAAGTGAACACTGTGATTTTACTAATTAATGCTCTGTGAATTCCGACTGATTCCAAAGTCACTGCCGCACCGAACATTAATTCATGGGGGAAGTTTTTTTCTTTTATGCAAAAAAAAGAAAGAAAAAGCATAATTACAAAGGCACTGACATCATGTTCTTTAGAAATTTCCAGAAGCTGCTCTGAGCCACCCTCAGCTGGAACAACCTAATTTCCGTGGGATAAACTCCAGCTGCCAATCAGCGAGGGTAATTGTGAGACAATCTTGACACCAGGCCTCACGCCGTTTTGGGATTCGTGGGAAATTAGAAATTGCGTTCTAAAAATAGCACATGGCATAATGAATAATACATTCTTTTTTTCAATTTTATATTATAAAAGTTAAAATTGACTATTTACAGATTAGCATACATTTATAGGATTTATAAAAAGACTAAATGTTTAGTGGTACAACTCTATTCAAGAAGCTACAAATTGAACACCATTTTTAAATTAAACATTACAGTTTACGGTTATTTTACACTGTTACAAAGAATATTTCCAGAAACCTGGCTTTATTATAGTACTTATTGTTGTTTTCTGCTCATGTGTCACAAACATACATATCAGACAAATTTTGTGCATTGTAGAAGGTGTGGAGGAAATGGGGCCAAAGCAACACCAATATCAACTGATTAGCTAGCTTGGCAAGGCAGGAGACTCTGGGCAGGAAAGGTAACCAGGTAGTAGGTAATGGGTGTTTGGCCTGGTTTCAGCTCTGGGGTCCAGATTAGCAACATGGGAGCAAAAGAGAAAATGTTAATATGTGTAAACTGCCGAGTCTAAAGGGACAGGCACGGCCTAATTCAAAACACAGCCTAATTCAAAGGGCCTCGTTTATTTATACCAGAGGCTAATTGGAATGAAAACGAGGACATAGACATAGAGTACAGACATCAGCGGACACGTTGCACATTGTTTTTAAGCATGCAAAGTGACCCTTTAGTATGCATAGTCTGAAACAAAAAAAGTGAACATGTGAAAATAGCCTCAATAATTGTCTGTATCCACACAAACAGGCTAACATAGTCCAGAGAGACGAAACAGATTAGCCCTAATCCCTTATACTGCCATATCAACAAAAGGATTCTCCACAAAAGTACGTGTATAGACTAGAAAAAATGGAATGTTTTTCTGCTTCTGGGCTTAATTAATAATGTTGATTCACAAACAGTGA
>JAODKE010000035.1:6512164-6526032 GCA_026779605.1 Mormyrus hasselquistii | reverse complement strand
TATATATAATCTCACTAAGCAATTTAAGGTCAGTGCAGCTGCTTCCCTTGTGTTATATTTGTATTTTAAATTTATTCAGCTCCCTGTTTATTCATTACGTATATCTATGTAAGGATTCATGTGAGCCTGACCATAAGGATTTTAGCGTCCAGATGCTTCCGTCAGGGTTGGCATATGATACATAAAGGACTCTGACTTTAATTTTCTGTCCTATGTTTACACACCCAAAATATTGGCATTGGGAAACTGAACAGCTCATGGACAGTTTCGACATTCGAGAAAATTCCCATACAACACGTGACTAGCATTTTTTCTTTAAAAAATGACACCATATTTGATTTTTTTTTTTTTTTTTTAAATGACACCATATTTGGCTGATAGTCGATCTGCAGTACTTGCACTTTGCATTGCAAGTATCTGTCACATGACAAAAGTTCAGCCTAATGAAGTGGAGGGAATAGCAGATGCAGGCACTGCTTCATAATAAGTAGTGAAGATGTGGTGTGTTTCCATGTGCGTATGTGATGGTATTATTGTTAAAAAGATAAAGAGTTAAACACCAAATATATTTCGGGAAGAATTGTACAACAACACCATGATTATTGCTTCCCATGGAAACCTCAAAACAAATATGGCCAAAGTGTAAAAAAAATTAGGAAAAATAATTTTCTCATCATTAAATTGGGCTCTGTTTCCATTTTATTTTTTATTTTATTTTTTTTACTTTATAATAACAATGTACTTGTTTTCTGGAAATTGCTCTTGGTTTCTGCTCAATTGCTCTTGGTTCACGTCTCTCATCTGTCTTGTCTTATTAGCTGCTAGCCTACATCCTGTTTGAATTAGGTTTTATTAGCTTTCCATGAAGAACTTGACACAAACTTGCACACATGATTCGTTGGTTTTTATTTTCAAGCAGCTTAGAGGATCCCGAGCTCAGAAGTCAAGCCTCTGTTACTGTTGCATCATCAGGAAATGCTTTTCAATGTAAGTGTATTTACACTACAAAGTGAATATGAAACCAGGGCCGTCAGAAGCATTTTGAATGACATAAAACTAATATTTTATATTAAATATGGGGGGGTCCAAACAAATAATTATGAAATGTGAGGGGGACATGTCCCCCTCAGATTTAATGGCAGCGACACCCATGTACGAAACAGCCAAATGACATATCTGGGCAATAACAATACCTCACTCCAAGTTTATGGAAGCACAGGCTATCGAACTCATAAATGATGGAGTACAAAAGGAAACGGCGTCTTCACACCTTTGTCTAAATGTCTGACTCCATGGAAATCTGGTATGCTAGCTAATTTGATAATTAAATTTGATGATGCAAACACTCGTGAAGGAGTATTTCCTTTTGGATATTTCAATTACATGCAATTCCATTTCGAACCTTCATTTTGGACACGGAAAGCCAACAATGTTAAAGACATTTAGAACAGCTCAGTCAATGTTTCTTCATTGCTCATATTTGACATAGCACAAAAAAATCAATATTTTCAATTACAATTTGTCATAATTCCGGCCTAAATTTCTTTCTTAACATTGAAAAAAGTATTTTAAAATCAGAAGATAAAAATTATATTAAATATTGCAGTGATACATTAACTAAATTTCTTTCTTAACATTGAAAGAAGTATTTTAAAATCATAAGATAAAATTATTAAATATTGCAGTGATACATTAATTAAACACAATGTATTGTCCAAGTTTGTTTGATCGATTCTTTATTCCTGAGCCAATTTAAATTAAAAATAAAATCCCATAATCAAATGGTATTAACTGTTTCTCATTACCACATATCAGGTATGCAATCAATAGAGATGACAATTCAATGTAGTACACTTTGAACGAGCAAACAAATGGCTACAAGTGAACCAAGCTAACAAACAAATAACATTCCTGCTGGCGATAAACAACATGGAACAGAACAAGTATTGTTTTGTGATTAACATGAACTGGCAACGGCCATTCAGGAAAGGCAGCGTACAGAAAAATGTAGGGCGAAGACCCATCTCAGATAACCTGACATTAGCAGAACAGCACTTCTGCAGAAGGTGCTGATATATACAGTATATATCTATAGGGCAAGTAAGTAAAAAAAGCAGAAGCAGAATATTCCGGTAATATCTGCTTTTATTCAGGAAGGAAAGGTGTTGCATCAAAAACACAGCAATGGACATCTAGGGCTCCAGCCAAGAGGTACAGTGTGAAAAACAAACAAGACTTCAACATACATTCATAAACAGACTCGGATCGCAGAGACAGAAGGAAACGGAATCACTGCAGATCAAAAGTGGTGGTCAAGCTGACTTAAAAAGGAAGGTATCTTTAATTTTAATTCTAGAATAATTATAGCGTAATTATTTTCATTGTTTATATATAAACAATATCATGCTCAAAGAATGTCACGGAACACTTGATTAATTCTGTAACAATATTGCAAATTTATTGGTTTCATAACAAAATTCCATCAACAAGCAATGTTTATTGTATATAAGATTTTTTGACTGACTCGTTCAGTTCTGGTCTTGCCATTTTGCAATTCATTCCAATTGTAGCTCCCAAAGTGATACTAAACACAAATATTTTGTGTTTTATGTTATTGCAGAGGAGCAACTCATTAAAAAACACTGAAATCAGACTGCATGTCAATGAACTTTTTAACTCAGAACAGCTCTTTTAGGTTTCAAGGTAGTACTACTTGAAATGAAATGAAAGTTTACTTTAAAATACTAATTGCTTCTAATGTATTAATTGTGCATAAATGTAATATGTATATATAGTAAACAAAAGAATAAAGCAAATTTCTTATAAAACCAATAAATTTGCAATATTTTTACTGAATTAAACAAGCAGGCCGAGACTTTCAGTGAGCACTGTGTGTGTGTGGGTTCATGTATGAAATATTGTTATTAGTAGTGTTTTGTTAAGTAACAATATTAAATGCCTGTGATCTCTTTTCATCTTAATTTCTTTTTCTAATGAATGTGTTTTCCTTTATTTCAAATTGTTCATTTTTATTATTCTGCAAAATCTACTGTTTCAGGATTATTTTTTCCCGCTACTGCATGTGATTCTACTGCATAGTGGACATTCCTCTATTTGCAACCTTTTAACCTTGCAACAATTTGCCTCCTTCCATGTCTGTGTATCCAGTGCCAGGTTATAATTGGGGTCTATATTAACAACATACTTTTCAGTTACAACAAATCAATTTTTTTACAGTTGACCAGCATTTATCTGTTATATAGTTTTCATAAGCCAAGAATTCAGTCTTTGAGGTAGAATGTTTTCAAAAGAAAATTTGCTTAGTCTTATTCCTATCTGACAAATAAGAAATTCCACAATAAAGCTACTGCGTGGTCAAGGGCTGCAGAGCTTCAGTACTCATTTTACTGGGTCTAAAATGAATAAATCTATTATCAAAACAGGTCTAAAATAGGTAGATAATAATAATAATAATTTATGTTAAATGTTTTCTTCTAAATCTCATAATTTTTTCTCCAGTTTTTAATGCTATAATTAACACAACACGCTACCTAAGTGACCTAGAACGTCTGCTGCTGTTGTTTGCTTATTGTGATAAATAGTTTCTTTTATTTAAAATATTCAACAACTTTTCCATGTGACCTACATTTGATGTGAACATTTTTACACATAATTTGAAAAATACCAAAATACAGCTCGGGAAAAAATTAAGTCATTCTATATTGTTTAAAAATCTGCATTTTATAATCCTGGTTTAATCCTGGTTTTGCTGGCAGAAGGCTACACTGCGAGGGAGCCTGCATCCAGGCTCAAAATTTTTAGGACAACAAAACACAGGAACCTGGTGAAGCAGGAGACACTGGGAACGACCATAACCCAGCCAGGTAGAGGGCAGGGGCGAATTTCTAATGGCACAGAAAATCTGCAACTTATTCATCAATACTTCACAAATTAGGATATGACATCTAGTGACCTACAAAAGGAATGGTAAAAATTAAGTGCAGGTATGAAGTGCACTGCTAGGACAGTTTGGACTGCTGGAACTCCTTGAAGCCCTTAAAGACCCATAAAGAAATCCTTCATTAATGAATAGCTGGGAAGAGCCAGGCTGGAGATTGCAAAAGAAAAAAAAATACACAAATGCATTCCCATAAACTGAGAAATAATTGAAATTAAAAATGTTGCTGTGGTCTCTAAATATTTTCCAGCTGTATGTTCCACTCATTCTGAAATTACCTAAATCTCCATCCTAATACCTGCAGAATATTTTAGAGGTGATTTACACACTACTGCCAAGTAGTGATTCTAACGAATTTAAAAAAATGTCGATATTTCACTGATCTTCCAGGGATCTGCACCCCCTCCTGCCCCCTCCGATCCTCATCAGCAGGTGACTTATTGTCCCAGACGTCAAACTCTGGGCACTACAGTCTTTTCCCACACCGAACCCGAACCCTGGAACTCTCCTCCCCCCTCGTATCCATCAACTAGACTCTACAACACAGTTTCAAACCTTTTAGGCTGGTTACCTGAAAGCACATGACTGACTGCTTTGTCAAGCAGGATTTTATTGGTGTTACTTAGTTGATGTTGTTTGTTTTCTTTGTCAGGTGACCTTCATATGTCCTGAAATGTGCCTTTATTAGTAATAATTAAAGTATGCCGTTGCACAATATTCTTTATGTGACACATAAGAAAAAGAATCAAGAAAACATATCCAGTGTGAGGTTGTCCCATTTTGACATAAGTGTCTATGTCATTAATGCATTCTGAGTCTGGGGGTTTAGGTAAGTCCCACCACTTAAATTAACGTATTTTAGTTTAGTTAGTTTAGTTTTAGTTAGTAAGAATGACGCATTTGGAAAAGATTATATCATAGTTGCCCCGAACGACACTAAAGCGCGTTTTCACTGCTGGCATTAATAATGCTGAGCATTCAATGGACAACTAATTTTTCCCTTCTAATAGTATATCAATGAATCATATTTTTTTCTAACCTAAAGACAAGAGCAATCTTGCTCAGTGAGTCATTCAGGTATTTGTTAACTGAACCTCAAGCCAAACTAAACCCTCATACAAACCAAGGTAACTATGACATTTTTTTTCAGATCGCACACTTTTCTTACTCTGGCATGATTAACGACCGACTGAAATCAGATATTTGGGGAAAAGTTTGGCGGTTCTGAGTTCGTATTTAGTTGCCAAATCTGATACTGTACACAAGGGGGAAAAAAACTTATGATGAATTTTAATTTCTCTGGCTTGATGTGACCATTTATTATGATTTTGTTCTTCTTTGTGTTAATAATTTCATTAAATTTAGGCATCACTTCAATATATTACTAGTTATTCTTAATTAATTCTTATTAATTACTATATATTAATTGCTCTGAAATGTCAGTAGAGCAAAAATTTTGGAAATGTATTTAATGCTAAAGGCATAGCATTCCATACAGAGAGAATAAAAAAAAACATGGTTGAAGGATTTACGCAGGGTTAGAGGAAAATGTCACAGAATGGAATGTCGTAAATTCTGATTAAAGGGGCCTACATTAAGATAACAAACATCTGGAAAAAGCACACAGCTATGCTGATATGCTCCAAACTCCACCTCTGAACGGAACGATTTCACTTTAGCACTAGGAAACACTCATAACCTCAGATTAAACTAAGCCGGAAGTCACGGCAAAGCTAGCTGATTATGAACTCACTTGGGCTACTCCGTACATTCTACGCATAAATTGCACATTCTTGTTATTGTTTGCAAACAAACAAATAAAACATTATTGCTTCACTGAGATTTTCGGAAGAAGGCCATGTAGCAGGATGCTTATCTTCATATTTTTCCACGCTCCACGAGCTCCGCGTGGTTCCTCAGATACCAGGAGCGCCGAGTTCGACGTTTTCGCTGCAACGCGACGCAGCGACTTGACATAACTCTAAATCATCAATATCATGCGATAAAAATGAATAGATTTCAATGCACGTCTTAATTTCACTGTGGGTCTATAGAAGTGACATAAATATGTCAATGGAGATAATAATTGCACAAGGAGTCACATGCAGTTCTACAACGTTAACATAATGCAATTTTTTATTTCATTTAAATATTTATGAAACCTTGAGTAGGCCTACCTATTAAGTCTTGTAGACTAACTGTACAAATATATTTGGTCGTATACAAATCTCCATGTGTTAATGTGCTTTTTTGCCTATAGGCCAACTTAAATGAATCAATGAATCGATAAATCCTCAAAAGACTAATAATTATAATTATAACTCATATAGGGTTCTACACACGTAACATATATTATTTTAATTTACAAGCATTATTTCATTGGTACATTTACAAAAAATGCCACACAGCTAGATTCACATATTGGCCGAACAAGTCAATATGTTTTAAATGTTTTCAAACTCAAAACACCCAGGTTTTTAATTTTTTAATTAATTTTTTAAATCTATTTCAGTTACAGCTTGATCCACGATCGATAATGAGTAGCCTATATATCCTGTTCACATGCATTCAAACTATATTATACATGAAACGGTTAAGTTCATTTTAACACCTGGGTTCAGTAAAGACTTGTTGCTTAACGTTAATTAGATATTTCAATATTTCACAAGACCCGAGCTAAGAAAAAATAGGAAATCCTTGCGACACTTAGAATTACCCGCATTGACCCCCTTATACATTCGTGATATGATTACAAGGAACATCATGTTTAATGGACGGCAAATGGGAAGCTTTTAAGATATTGAGATGAATGACTTCTGCATGAACCCATCACTGGGGAACAACGGTTAAACGCTTCCTTAGTATCTACTAATCACGATGATATCACAGTTATTGTAAAACGCATGTTTTGTAAGTTTGATTTAAAAAATTCCCCAGTCGAAGGACGGCTACGGGAACATGCTGCAGATGTGATCCCGGGACGAGAAAGTGAAACCGACTGCGCTCAGTGACGGAAGTCAAAGAAGCCGCTGGAGCAGCGACTCCTGGGAACAAACTGCGAAAACCTGGATTTTTAAAAAATATCTCACAACTGTCAAAAACAACAAAAAAAAAAAAAAATCGAGAAAAGACGGGTTTGTAACGAATAAATCCTTACAACAATTCATACATTAATGGACATCGCTCTAGCCAGTGGGCGTGGGAATGGGAGTTTCTGGTTCAGTCAATTAGGAAACATGACTTGAAAATGACAAATGGTAAGTGTGCTGAATAAATGGGTTATAGCGAGGAAGTTAAAAATAGTGACGCACCTTTACCGACGCACCCCGTGAAGATATTTATTGAAAGCGTTTTAAGTAAATGTGAATAGAGAATTTAAAATATGGATAATGTTGTTATAGACCTACCGTGGTGGGGTTCACGCTTCCATTGATCGCGGGATTTAAGCCGGTGTAGCGGAGGTTGGCGTGCGGAGTTTATAATGGCACTGCAGAAAAGGCTATTTATATACATCACAGGGGGATTCCCGGATTTTCCTAATGGATTTCCTTGCAGTCATAAGGAAACTTAAGAGAATTTACAAGAAATGCGGCCTCATTTGGAAACCAAAGGTACACATACGCAATGAGCGAGACGGCGGTATGGAAAGATACTGTTGATTGTAGTAGTGGTGGCGGCGAAGTAGGAGATGGTGATGTTAACTGAATTATTTTTACATAAATTACAATGTTGTCAAAACTGTCATTTTAATGTTACCCAGCACTGTGAATAACATGCCTTGGAATAAAACAGAATTGAGAAAGGTTGCCTGCTACAAATGAATAATGAATTTATTAAAAGAATTAAAATTTAAATTATATAAAATCAGGAAGAGGCGTATATGCTATCGAGATTCTGTGCACACAGTGTCTCTTGGATGATGACAGTACTAGATGTTTTATATTATTGCCACACCTTTGCAGTCCTGTCACTGCTGAATGAGCAATTCAAGCCCCCGGTCAATTTTAGCAGCTTTTTCCTTTTTTCCTTTTTGGTTCTTTCGAGAGATTTTCTGACGTGCTTCAGTAGGGCACAATTGTAAAGTGCAAAATCAAGCATATGGGGGCGCTATATTGAACTGAAGTTATATTGAACACGTGTCTAACCTGCTCAGTGTAAAGCTCTAAAACGTTTCATCAAGGTGCTCGTTTTTGCAGTGAATACTGCGTTTTTGTTCTTTTTTTAATAACTAGAAAGTTAAATTTTTCGTACATTTAGGAGACTGGCCTGTGTTGATGCAGTGGTTAGCACTGGTGCCTCACACCTTTGTGACCAGGGTTTGTGGCTTCATGTGTGTGGAGTTTGCATGTTCTCCCAATGCCACCCAAAAACAGTAGGAGGTGAATTGGAGTTACCAAATTACCTATAAGTGTCCCCTGCAGTGGGTTGGGACCCTATTCTGTGTTCACCGTCTCCAAATGACCTGAAACAGGCACACAAAAGAGGAAGATTAAGGGGACTTCTGGTTCTATACTTTAATAAGATATGAGTTAATAATCATCTCTTGTTTTCCTTTATGAGGTGATTCAGTTTAGCTCTCGCGCGAAAGGCTTTTATTTTTATAGTTAATTGTACTGTCATTCTTTAGCTGTTCATTCAGCTGCTAAATCAGTGGCCACTTGGTCAATAGATAACAGAATGTGCATCGATTTTGCATTTCTTCCTTGGCCACTATAATACTCCAGGATCAGTAATAAAAAATATACATCTTTACACAAATCACAGCACAGAAAACCAAATGAGATTCTGAAAAGCATGTGGGCAAGAAAAATATACAGATATACACGCTACATGCAAAAATAAGGAAGTTTGCCGTCAGTCACAGGGCCCAGTGACACACAGAATTGGAGATCAAATCCATAAATGACAATGACTTTTTCACGCTGTGGGACCAATGAAGGAAAACTACGTTTGGTTAACTTCCTCATAATCACCTTCGCACCTCAGCACCAAAAACATCCATTAATCTTTATCATTAATGGAATCAGCATTTCTAAATTATTATATAGGAATCATAATTGGAATAGTAATATTGTCATGAGAATATGGTGCCAGAAATATCTTTAAAAATACTTAGACAATACAAATCTCTTAGGTAAATGTGTCTCAGACATTAATCTGAGTATTTTATAATAGGGTATGTGTTTAAATCTGTACATGGCTTAGAAAGTTAGTCATTTCACATTTAGCAGCATATAAGAAACAACTACGAGTGATTTTGTTGGAAAAGTGTATAAAAGCAAGTACTGGGTTAACTATGTCATGGGGAACTGGACTGTAATAAAATCATCTCCTGAGAACATGGACAGCTACAATAATCCTGTATAAAGTCCGGCAATATCCTGAATGACTAAAGCAATGCTTTCTTAAGGACAAAATGTCAGCCCATTCAAAGTCATCACTCTGGAATAGCCAGCTTGTCCCACAAACTCCAAATAACAATCGTAGCATTATTTCTGAATTGTCAGTTATTTGTAAGGTCTAATATACTGTTCTTTGTACAAATTCTGCAAACAGCGGTTTACCATAATTATGTGTATTATGGAAAAGGGTAAATAATGATGTCTCATTTCAGCTTTCCAACAGGTTTTTTTGGGGACTTATGTGTTGACTCTTATTCTGCGGCCTCTTGTTTATTCCTGTGAAAATACACAGCCAATGATTTCCATTACAGAGGATTATAACAATATAATTTATCCTGTTCTTCAAAAAGTGGTAAGTATGATAGATGTCCATATATTCACTTTACATCTTTTGAGATGAAATTTACAATATAGTTTAAGCAGAACAATAATGTATAGTGATTAATTTCTTGTTTGTACTGTATTGTACCGTAAAATGTTAGCTAACATTGGATAATTTCACAAAACAATTACGGCTTGGCACATAACAACTGAATTATACTTATTATATTGTTCTTAGGAAAATACAATTGCAAATGATTTACAGAACGTGACCTGCAAGACAAAACAAAGAACTGTACATAAGTGTGAAGAAAACAATGTGAGTAAACATTTGTGCACATCCTATGTTTAAAACAAGATACAAAGTCTCTTTGTCGGCTTCAGATATGCTTTGCATTTTTCATAAATCCTGGCATGCTTACTTTTCAATTTATTTGAAACTTAAATGGTTTTGTATTATCTTGATATGTATATAAGTAATTTACTACTGTATAAAATATATTTTTTATTGTACAGTAGGAAATTATTTGTATGCATATCATGAGGGAACAAGGGAGCGGAAGATCGACAGGCAGATCAGTGCAGAGTCAGCAGTTATGCGGAAAGTGTAGTGTTCTATTGTGGTAAACAGAGAGCTGAGCTGGAAGGCAAAGCTTTCGATTTACTGGTTAATCTACGTTCCAACCCTCACGTATGATCACTCTGGGTAGTGACTGAAAGAATGAAATTGTGGTTACAAACAGCAGAAATGAGTTTCCTTCTCAGGGTGTCTGGGCTCAGCCTTAGAGGGTGAGGGGCTCAGAGTAAATCCACTTCTCCTCCGCATCGAAAGGAGCCAGTTGAGGTGGTTCAGGCATCTGCCTAGGATGTCTCCTGGACGGCTACCTGGGGAGGTGTTTTGGGCATGTCCATCCGGGAGGAGGCCCAGGGCGGACCCAGGACACGCTGGAGAGATTATCTCTCTCGGCTGGCCTGGGAACGCCTTGGTATCCCCCCCGGAGGAGCTGGAGGAGGTGGCTGGTGAGAGGGAGGTCTGGGCATCCCTGCTTAGACTGCTGCCCCCGCGACCCGACCCCAGATAATGGATGAACGAATGAATGAATGAAGCAGGATTATGAAATTTCACTAGTAGAGATTGTGTAGATAGATTTTTTAAAGTGACAAACATCACAATTCTAAAAGTGTAGGGGAAAAAAAAATGTGTTTTTGTGCATTTTTGTCTGTTGCTTCCTATCTTTCACGTGGAGTAGCTTAGCATCATAGCATGCAAAGCCTGCATTTACCCCCACCTGCATTCCAGACACTCATTGTTTATGTGAATGAATGACTCTGAATTGTCTGCATTGACTGAATATAAACATGCATGAGGACCCATCATGCCCCAGAGTGAACCTTGTTCCAAAATTCAATTCAATTCAATTCAATTTTATTGATATAGCGCATTTAACAACAGTCATTGTCACAAAGCGCTTTACATTAACCCGGTCAGAACCCCACCAAGCAAGCCTTTTTCACGTTGTCCTGTAGCCAAAACAGATGGATGTGCCGTTCATGTGTGAATTAAACTTATTTCCCGACAAACGTTGACACTCATGTGCGTTTTGCCCCTTTTAGGAAAGAAGTTCTATTCATAAAATGGTTTCTGCCATCCAATTAAATCTACATAATAAGAAAGTAACCTGTTATCTAAAGAAACTTATTAGTCTTATAAACAATTCCCTCGGATGTAACGTAAAGGTAAGAACTTTTCATTAAGAATCAAATTGAGAAAAAAAGATGCTGCAGATCAAAGCTAATCAACCACTGGCTGCTTCCTCAAAGGATGAAGACGGAACACATTCTGAATGTGCCCACCTCCCAGGACAGTGTTTGCCAAAGAGAAGAGCCTGCAAATTTCGCAGACTCTGCCGAGCGCGACATGTCATTAACGCGACACGCTCATGCTACGCCAAGCTGAAGGAGAAGAATGGCTGAGCACTGAGTTGGGGCGTGTGGATTCAAGGGCAAAGCGCTCTCTTTGGCTGATGGGGTTCCTGCTGCCCAGGAGCTTTCAGAGAGGAACAAATGAAACAGGCTCAAGTGACAGGACTCTGCAAAATCCCTGCGTGCTGCAGCTACTGGATTTAGCATTTTTGTGTGTCTGGTCATATTATCCTAACCACAGACATCAAACATGACATGTACTCTGCTACCCTATGAAGCTAACTCACCGAAACACGACAATGGAGATTTCGACCTTCTAACAGCATGGTTGAGAGGTTAATGGGTGCAGGTCATGGGCAGCGGTGACTTGCGCTGGAGGTGGCCTTTGGACTGTTGTAGGTATGACACCTTGTGGTTGGAGCCCGTAATGCGATCCGGGCATATCCAGTTATGCCACGCTTCAGCTGGTGTGAGGCTTCGTCGGTTTTTAGGCATCGAGGGGAATGAGAGGCCTTCAGAGGAACGGCTCTTTCAAGTTTCCCTCCGCATAAAAAAAAAAAAAGAACAAAACCTCGTTGCTTATTACCTGCAACCAGGTGCTTATTTCGTTTCATTTTTAAAATACCTGCCTGTAAATGCACACAACTCTTCTCCCACCTACAGTAATGTGCATCACAATATTTTATCATCTTTGAAACTACATAGTCAATTGTACCCAATTGTAGAATCGCTACCAAGTATACACTACTTTGATATAAATGTATATATAAAGTATATGCTGAATTCATATAACGGCCTTATCTCACAGTTAAGGTGAGTGCATCTGTGACAGTACGTTTGGTTTAGTCAGCGAACTAATAGCTGTTTTTATGAAGGATATTTCACATGATCAAAAACAGAGGGTTATATGACGACATTTGGCATGACTCTCAGTGCTGATCTTTAGTACTTCTGGCTCTCTGTGCAGCTTAGAAGGGCGCCTTTAGCTAAGCACCTTACAAACACAGTATTGTAACCTAAGCTAAACTGACAGGGGGATGGTGCTCTTACTTTCCTGATTTCCCCAACGTCCGCTTCAGTAACTATGTCACTCAGGTACATAGATCGGGTTGGCTGAGCAATTGGACACGGGGACAAGCGGAGGCAACTATGGATTGTTGGACTAGTAATGAGGTTAGTGGTGGTGAAAAACGCCAAGGGAGAGGCAGTTCAGGTCACTTTTGAGTTTGAACTATAATAAGCTAATACTTTATTTAGTCAAGATGAGGAATTAGGATCTGCAGAGACATATTACAAGTCTAAAGCAGATTCTGAGGAAGGAAAATTATAGTAATTTCCAGCAGAACAACAGAATCCAACTAAATCCATTCCAACAAAGTGAGGCCTGGCAGGTGACTTCTAATTTACCAGAATGGAGTAAATGACTAATTCATACTTTTATTGTAGACAGGAACATTTTGATGATTATTTCATAAACACACCATGTGTTCAAATTATCCTTTGAGGGTATTACAGTAAATCGTGATGTTTTCATTGCTCCACTCCCTGCTTAGTGAATTTTAGCTTCATGATTTCAAAATACCGGAATAATGTTACTTTTGAAAACTGTGGCATGTCTGATTGGTATGAGAAATTAGTAACTGCTTTAGCCTACTTCAAATCATACATTATTTCCTATTTTTTTCATTGTTTCATGTGCAGGCAAATAAGATCAGCTTAACAATCATCTGTATTTCTTTAATCTTTTTATCTCTTCGATAGAAATATCTCTGAATCTGTCATTCATAACAGTTAATGGCTGCTGTGTGAGGACAAAAGAATGTACTGGAGGTATCATCTAAAATGTGCAAAACTGTAGCCAATAAAGTTCTTACTGTGCTTAAGACTTTTTATTTACGCATCTGAAAAGGAAATGTTTTGGAGATGATCACCAAGGAAATGATGCCGAGAGCAGAAGTTTCTGAATTTGGGTGAGATTTCATTTTTCTGCTTAGGAAAAAAAACCCATCTTAGTGATTGGACGTCATACAGTTTAATAAACAGTGAACAACTTATATTATAAAGCGGTATTACACCCTTTGAACACATGAACATCCTAAAAACACCCAAAGATGCAGTCTATTCTGAAAAGATGAATTACATAGATACACATTTAATACTTGATGTGAAAGGTTAAAAACCCAAAACATCTCATTCCTATTCAGTGAACATCTACTATATCAGTTAATATCCATTGATTGAATGACAAATTACATTTTAAGTGA
>JAODKE010000035.1:6493633-6506984 GCA_026779605.1 Mormyrus hasselquistii | reverse complement strand
GTGTGTGTGGGTGTGTGTGTGTGTGTGTGTGTGTGTGTGTGTGTGTGTGTGGGTGTGTGTGTGTGTGTGTGTGTGTGGCGGGGGAGGGGCTTTCAACTGATTTACAACCAGGTGAGGTTTACTCTCTAAGGGGAGAGGTCATCTGTGTGTCTCACGGCACAGTATGTCAGATTTATGCCTGGATACTTCTCAGGGCCAGAGCCAGAAATAAATATCGGGATGGGGTCTGGCAAATTCTGAGCTGGGTTCATACTCATTGTTTTACTACCTATAACTACGTGCCTGGTCGAGAATAAAGTAAATTTCAGGGGAGTGGTGCTTGGAACTTGTTCAAAACTCTGGATTCATTCCTCAGCATATAACTGGTCCTGTTTAATCTGAAATCAGGATATATAAACAAGATAAGACTGGAACCCTGTTCAACAGCAGAACATAAACAAAAGTAAAATTGGAGAAGTGACCCTTAAATTAAATATTTTATTTTTACATTATATCATTATATATGTACACACACACACACACACACACACACACACACACACACACAGGGGTACCTTAGAACTTGAACTTAATCCGTTAAACTCGGGTTCGATCCTTAAAAAGTTCTGATCGAATTTTCCCCATAAGAAATAATGGAAAACCAATTAATTGGTTCCGGGCCCCTAAAAATTACACCTAAATATGTTTTTTTTTTTTTTTAGCATTTACACACAAAATGAACAGGGTAAAACAAAAAGAGCATAAACTAAACACATCTAAGCACATTTATCAAAACAGTCATTTGTAAAGTAAAATAAAATAAATTAAGAAAAAAATAAAATAAAATTTATTTGTAAAATAAATGTATCCAAACAATGTGTAAAGTTTATAAAAAAAAAGTATCCTGCCCTGATCGGCCACTCCTTCCGTGTGCCACGCCCCCTTGTTAACCCCATGTGGAATCCGCATGTGATCAGCTGTTTCTGGTTGACGTCATTAGTCCTCTGTATTTAGTCTGCAGTTCATTTTGTTTCCCCTGTCCGGTCATTGTATTGTCCGTCTGCGTTTTGCCTGCCTTACCTGTATTTAAACCCTGTATTCCACGATACCCTGACGTCTGCGCCTTTGTCTCCACGCTCGGTACGAAAATATCATAATGATTAAATGTATTAATGGTTTATTATTAATGATATTAAAATTATAAATCCTTATTTTTAAACGTATTTTATTGTATAACTACTGTTACTGTCTAAATGTATTTTTGCTGTCTAAATATATGTATTCAGCTAGTGTAAACACGCACGATGCTGTCACAGCGCATGCGAGGCTGAGACTGAAGCGCTACTTTTCGTTTCCGCTGAGATACAGGCGGCGTGACTCATTTCCTTGCGCCGTACAAGTCATCTGAGGTCGGGTTCACGACTTCTGGGATTCAGAATGAGTTGTAGGTCATTTTTTTGTTTTAACTGCCTGGTTCGACTTTTAAGAAATTCGAGCTTTAATGAGTCTGAGAACTGTGGTACCACTATGATTTTATTTATTTTATATATATATATATATATATATATATAAAGCTTTGGCAGGAGATGGGGGTATTGTGGTGTGAATGCAGCTGCGTTTCTGCTGTCCCACCCCCCGACTTGCTTATTATTCCAACATATCTACATCCTAACCCCCAAACAACCACCTCGACGACATAACACAGCGGTGGCACTGGCAGGGACTCGACTCACCGGGGTCGTAGGACGGGGGTGGGGGCGGCGGTAGAGGGCCACCCTCCTTCATGACTTGGGTCAAGCCTTTGGCCGCACGAATGGTGGCGATGAACTCCGCATGCTTCCGGCGCCAGTTTGACTGCTTCTTGGGTGGCTCGGCCTAAAGGGTGGCAGACGGACAGAGTAAAGTGAACGAACGAGGCGCGTATCGGGGAGCGGGCTACCGAGGGCATACCGCCGGCCCTGAACGAAGAACATTATTAAAATGAAGTCAATTAGCTTATGGATTATGATGGACAAAACTGTGAAAAACAAACAATGGTTATTTCCCAGGGGGTGATGTCATTGGGTTTTGAAGTGCAGGTTTTTCAATCAGCTGTTTTTACTCTATGGGACATCGAATTACATGATTTTTTAGTTTCGTGAGATCAATGTGGAGAGTTCATTCTAGCGTCCCCTTATTTATCCATTCCTCCTCAAGCAGCTTATCTTACAGAGGGTCACAGCTGGGAGGCTGGTTCTTATCCCATGCAGGGATAAATAAAGTTATTGTATTAAACACTTCGACAGTTCCATGATTTGAAGTGGTACCAAGATCACAAAAGCAGAAAATGCTAAAGTCCAATAAGTATAACTGCCTTCAGAGCCTGATCAGCTGTTTTGAGGGGGGAAAACAAATATGCTTCTAGTTAACTGATAGAGGCTGTTACATACAGTTAATAGATCTCTCTGACACTCACAGCTCTGGAAAACATCACATAATACACTGCCTCAAATAATACCTTTAACCAGCAACTACCAGCAAATGATCCCTATATCTGGAACATGGAGAGAGGTATGAACCAACAAAAGAAAAGCACTCTGGATAAACACGGCAGTGGAGGATAGAGAAAACTCACCAGCCCTAACTTTAAGCTAATTCAACAAAATTCCAGCACGATATGTATGACACAATCTTATCCTTGTTTAATATGTGAAAAAGTAACAGGCAAATCAGAGCTACTTACTTAAAAAGACAGTAATTTCTAAACCAGATGCTTTTGAATTTCCTAGAAGTTAGGATATTCAGAATCTCAGTCAGTTGGACACAAAAGGGCAAAACTATCATAACCAGGGCTATAACAAGTTTTATTTGTAAATTAACCTAAAAATTGAACTGTAAAGTTATGTATAACTTAAGTCTGAATGATAAGTCCAGGAAGCTATTACTGCTACAAACGTTCACTGGTGGTTTATAAACACTTCAAAAAGTGTTTTAGTACACTAGATACATCCATCCCAATGATGCTTAGCTTATTTCTCTTGAATAACATGTTTATATTCTCTGGTTTAGTAGAATGATAACATGCTACCATTAGTTTCTTCCAATCGCCTCTACATTTAATCTTAGTCCCTTTTGATGAATATCAAGAGCACTAGATGGCATATGAGCTTCTACAAGAGGTTAATATCTTTCATTTTTAAGATTGCGGCACTCTTTTGATATTATTGGAACATGACTGACAAATATTGATAAAATGTTAACAAACAAATGGAATTTCAAGACAACATTTGAATAATTCTTAGATTTAATAAAAAGGTACTACATTTTAAAAGTGATCAAGGATTTCCCATACTGTATGTAAGAGATTTTTCTAAAGAACAGCCCTTTCTAAAGAAAGAATACAAAAATTCACTGAATTTAAAAAAATAAGGACACAGATACATTTTATACTTAAGACCAAAACAAAAAAGGTGTTGTTTCAACTTACTTTATCAGACTTAGAAGTGCTGGATGTACTGTGTAACTGAAATACAATCAGAAGTGGTTTAACATTTGTCTTTTTAATCATTATTGTAACATTAGGGAGAAAGGGTTTAAAAGATTCAGCCCCCATGAAGATACTTCATTCATACATCCCATGTAATGGAGTCATCTAAAAAGAACACACCATTCAGAGAGAGCCTCAATCTAACCTTTGGTTTGAGAGGTTTCACAGTGGAAATGTCTGTCCCCTCTGCTCTCTGTCTGCTGGAGTCAAACACCTTCCTCTTTTTAATGGCGGCTTTCTGGCAGATGGGTGTGTGCTTTTTCTACAGAATTGGGAAAAAAAAAACTAAATGTAAACAGCAATTACGCAACGTGAAGTAAAGCCTTGACCCAGTTTCTCTGTGTACAGAGATAGTTTAGAAAAAACTGAGTCGGCTGCATGTTTTTACAAAAAAGCTGCTCCTGCCTCACCGCGTTAGTACTGGAAGTCGTCAAGATCGTTACCTTGATAACTCCGGGAAAGCAGATAAGCTTAAATCTTTAACATAAACATGCACATTGAAGCAGCGCTGACATTCAACCAAAGCAATAAATTACATCAACAATACGCAAACCATGCTTTCATCCATGTAATCTCTGCTTATCACGGCTAAGGTAAGAAACACTGCATCCCTTGTGCACCGTGTAAGAAAACAAGCCAGATCCACCGCCGGCCACTCACACATTAAGAGCAAAAGGCATCACCAGTTCACCTTAATCTGTGGCTGGACTGTGGAAGGAAATCAGAGGTAACGACGCAACCACAGAGAGAACCAGCAAACGGTGCCTGACCGCAGAAACTGTAAGAGCTCTGTGTAAGAAACACACATGCTTCAATTCCTCCAATGCACAAGATAAATAGGAAGCACATTTTTACTTACAAGGACTCTGGCAAAAAAGCTCCTTCCACATATTTTGCAAGGAATGAGATCCTCATTGGGGAGAGTTTCAGTACCTGTAAATATTAAAGGATAAAATGGCAACGCATTGAATGCTCAGTCGGCTTAACAAGAAAAGGAAGGAGAGTGATTACAGATTTAACATGTTCAGACCAAGATACCCGAGAAGTACCTCTAGGGATGAATCATTAAATAATGCTCAATTATGCAACAAATAAGAAAAGCAACTGCCAAAAAGAAAACACAAAGGAAGTTCAACACTGCTTGTTAAGCAGAGGAAACAGTCTCATGGAGGTCTGCAGTGTTGATCAACATGGGGTTTCGATTGCTTCCCTGTTACAAACTTAAGTCAACCTAGAGAACCTAAAATCTGAAGTAATTAAGACTCTGGATAGAGCTAAAAGCAGCACACCCTAAGAAAGGTAATTACATGACAGGGCAGACAGACACAGGAGCTGCCGGCCGTCTACCTGAAAGAACAGCAGCCACCGCCCTCCAGAAATCACCAAACCACTGAAATGCTTTAGGATTCACTTCTGCCTATGAACGTACTTTACATTCAGACAGTCCATACATAAGACCATGTATTAATACGAATTAAATGCGAATTAATGTTAAATGTGTCTTTAAATATGTAGGGGTTGAAAAGGGTGCATCCCATCGCCACCTGTCCTAGTTCTGTAAATTTAAACTGTAATCATTTGCACGATAAACCAAATATGTAGACTAATATAAATACTGAGAATATAAACAAAAAACGGGGCGGGGGACTACATCGCGTAGGGGGTGGGGAGATTAATCTTCGGCCATCTAGCGGCTTAATAAAAGAAAGACGGTGCAGAGCCAAGCCAAAACCTAGTCAGCGCCAGCAACAACGCCATTACGTCTTCGGCGTTGTTACAGTCGGAAATATAAATGAATAAATGTTGTAGGTTCCTCACCATCGAAGTCCTCCATGTTTTTTTCTGTTTTACAGACGCCGCTACTGTAGCAACTAGCGGGGCTTGTCCCGCAAGAAGCCGCACCTTGATGTATCCGTGAATCTGATTGGCTGTTTTCCCCTCGCCGGAGAGCCTATTGCTGCACGCTATACTCTTTAAACGGCAGGTGGGGCGTGGGCGTAGGTCTGTCTGTGACATGCGGTCGGCTCACCTCGCGGGGCGTGCACTGCAGTGCAAGGTGCATGAGATCCACATGTTGGCATGTCATTCTGCGGTGTGGCACTGAATAACTAGAAAGTTGTATATCGTATGGGAATGACAGTAACCTTACTGAATTCGCTCTACATCCTGAAAATTAAAACTCACATCCCGCATAAAATAGACATCTGCATTATGATGCCCCCCAAGTTTCAATCTGAATCTTTATGTAGACGCGATACGTAGCAGCCTGTTCTCCCTTGAAAGGAAGCTTTCACGCGGGGACTTTATAGCTTGAGCACATCTGTAAACCCACTGCAGCTTTGTGACAAGCAGACCGCTATCAAATGGTGAATTTGTTCACTGCATATTTGTAATTTTAATAGCTCTCTGGAGTAGAGAGAGGACAATGGTGTCTGTATATTCGGCGCTGGGTATGAGGGGGGAATTTGGCAAATGTGGAAATGATGTCATATGTCAAACTGCACAAATAATAATATGATACTGTTAACCTTTTCCGACCTCACGGCTTATATTTGGCTATTTTCATAGCGTTTTCAAACTACTGGAAAAGCTAGGAAAATAAAATAAACAAATTATGACAAAACAGAGCGAATCGATCAGCTATAGTAGGTAAATAGGTCTAAATATATGAATTTCTAGCAATATCATTTCCACAAGCTCTTTATCAGTCGTTTTTATCTGTAAATTTCAATCCGTAGTTCCTTTAATACTTTATATCCTATATCTCATGACACATACTGCATGAATACATTATTTGAAACGCTGCCATTTAAGAAGGCGTGTTTTATGCATCGAAACAAAATCTGCACATAGAAACTTCATTACAAATATATAACACGAAAAACATGAAAAAAACTTTATTTTATAAACGATCGACATTTACCAATATATTGTAATCTATTGCTATTTTGAATAATTAGCATGTGACAGTACGTGTTAATGTTTCCTTTAGACAATTTATGTGTATATACACTTGCAGATGTATATTGCAAATATTTACGTTGATTTATTTATTTGCAAAGATTAACGTTGGATGTGTAAGTAACAGGATTGATCGGGACCCCCACCCCCATCGTGGGAAAAAAAATCTGGAATCCCTTCGTGACATCATAGCTGGAATGGCTGGCGCTGGGAGTTAATGAGACTCCCGCTTCAGTTAAGAAAATGGGCGTTTTTCCCTTTTCTTTAAAGCATTTTTTAAATCGTGATTTAAAATAAAAGCTTTCGACATAGCACTAAAGGTAAGCAGCGCACGTACAAATGTAACGCTTGCGAGATTGCTTGTGTTAAACATCTTACTGGCGTGCGATCGTCAGGCTAAAGAGCCTCCGGTTTTTATCTGATCAGAGCCTGTCCGCTACCTACATCAAAACGCGTTTCTCTGCGTCTCTGTATGTCTGCCTGTTTAATATAACGCATCGATTTATATAGTATGATTTTACATAAATCAACAACAGCCTCAACCGACGCTTAGCAAGAATAACAGTCGCCCACAGTGCTTGCCACTGCTTTTTTATTTGCGTATTTTTTTTTGTGAATCAAATGTTTTACCATCAAGGTGTTATTTATATAAAAATGTTACGAATAACTAATTCGCCTGTATGTCATCATGCAAAAGGATAGATATAGATCGCCTTAACTGTGTTGCACCGATATTCTGCGAATCCTGAGCTGCAACAGCTGCTACTATTTATTTAAATGCAATTAATCGTGTGGCCTTTCGGCAAGAGATGAAAACGTTTGGCAAAATGCATCTTTATTGTTGTTCTTCATTAATGCCCGTAAATGCCAGACGCTGTATTACCCTGACATTTTAACAAGCCTGAGATTAGGGCTAATAGTATTAGCTATAATCTTAGTGTAACTATGTATATTGTGAGAGTCTAGTCCGCAGAAGCCAATGAAGCAGAAACAATGTTTGGCCTTCTTTGAAAGGCGTTGAAACAGTCGTTGGTTTTGTTACGCATCAAAAATAGTCAGTTTTAGTAATGTTATCATGACTGTTTTCTTTATTGATTAGATATTTTGCAGCAAAATCTGCAGAAGAGCATTAAGCACTTTCGTGGCATTCCCGTGTACGTGTGCTCCGTCTAGGTCTGTATTTGTGTCATCTTTAGGTCAACCTGATAAAAAGAGAAGGCAAGCCCACGAGAAAATGCAAGGCAGAGGGTGGAAGTTTAGACATGTTGCCCAGAAAAAACAAGACTTTATAGATGTTAGTACAAATCGTTATAGCCTCCCTTGGCTGAACCTCTGCTATATATAGCTATTAGAATGCAGAGTCGCTGTTGCTTTGATGGTTTGAAATTTTTAATTTAGTTGTCTGGTGGTTTGAAGTGTGTGAAATTTGGAAGGTGCAGAAAGGCTAATGCTGATTACCATGGTGAGATCTTCCAGATAAATGCACAGCAGCGTTTATTCTGCTTGTAGACCAGGGCCAAAGACTTGAACCGTCCAGTTAATCTTGAAATATTATATTGTTATTCTACGGTTCTAATATAAGCTCCTGAATTACAGTTTTGAACCATCTTTGATTTCTTTCCTTGTGTTCACAAACACACTTGCCGTAAATTTGGTTTCTCTTTTAAGATGGGGGGGAGGGAAGATACTTTTTATTTTGTAATATGACGATCACAATTTTCCTTTGAAATGTCAGTTCTGATAGCGAACCGGGCAGTGTGATGAGACAGATGTTTCAAATCTCATTTGGTCTCTTAACCGGAACAGTGTTACAGCTTTTGCAGGTAACGTTCCATAGAGGCTACCCTTCAGGAAAAGGTTTGCCTATGCATATTTAGTTAGTTTAACAAATGACATTCATCTGATGCTGTTTTCAGGCAAACCGACGTTATGACTTGTGGTGTGTGGGTGGTCCGCATTATGTGATGAGGGCCTGGTGTGGATCGGCCATGACGCAACGCAGGCCGGAGGGCTCGTTTGGTTCTTTCGTGGCGAAACCACTGTCCTCTCTTCCCTTTTTTAACCTTCCGGGAGCAACGTGTGAACCTGCTCACAGATGGAAATGACTATGCGTGTTTTAACCTGGCTGCCATGTGACTGAACTCCACCACATCCTTCTCATTCTCATAACTCCAAGGGTGTCCATGGTGAAAAACAGAAGTGCTCATAAACGGAATATTGCCACATTCTGATTTTGCAAATTGCTCCACCCCCTCAGGCTGTTTAACTATTATCACTCTTTCCTTGTTTGGAGATCGCATTTGGTTTGTGGGCTGAGAACGATCTGGCCTGTCTCTTTGTTGACGAGTAATAAATTGACTGTTTGCTGTTTGTTTTATTTTTTACATGGACAACCACCAGCTGGCCGTCCCCAACAAAGTCTGCATATACACAAACGTTTCGGTTCGTTTACAGTTTCCGCTCTAGTCCACTCGTAGTTAGCCGCTTGTCTGTTGTGAGACGTGCAGTTTCTCTTCCAAATCTTGTGTTTTTACTTTTTCCTGGAGCTGTGAGAGGCAGTTATGCCACACAGTGGTTTTCTCTCCCCGCACGCCATCTCCAAGCATTTGCCAGGCCTGTATTTTCATACACAGAAATTTTGGAATGGTAACTTTTTTCCTTAAAAATCAAAGCTGGAACGGATCAGAAGAGTTGGAAAGAATCAGATCATGTGTTTTCAGAATTAGTCTTTTGTATAGACACTGTGTGAAGGTGTAGGACTGGGGGCAATGCTCTGATGGTTCTTCCATTTTATTTTTACTCAACAGTGGTAGGTCTATGCATGTTTAGTAACATAAACGTGTTGGTCACAGTCCAAGAAAAATGGATAAACAGAATCGAAATATTAATGTGAAAGACATTTAAAAAAAAAATTACAATCTGATAGATTATGATATGCTGAAGCATGGAGGAAATACATAAAAAAAAATGTACTCAAATATGATTTTACAATGTCTAAGCATGCAGTTTGTCACAGAGAGTGTGCCAATGAGCATGAATGAAGCCTTGTTAGAAAAATATCATACTCTGGAAATTTTGAATCACCTATCCTGAGACATGTTTGAAGCCCCAAATACAATAGAACATGCATGGCCACAGTAACCTGCCATAGTTTTCCTAGCTAATTTATAGTGACAAGCCCAAGAAATGTGCGACATTACAGAACCACACCTCTATCATAGATTCATATTCATATCTTTGGACTTCTAACTATGCGACGATAGTTCATTAGACTTTGTATGAAACAATGAGCTATTCTTAGTGTGTTTACAGCCTGTTTTGAAGTTATCTAGTTTGTCAGTGTTTTCCAGCTGAATGACAACACGTTAAGGGTAACAGCTGAGCGACCCTGAGGCAGGGCAATGTCGTTTGCCAAAAATAGCACCCGGGGTATTGCATTGTGGGAAACAGAAGCACATGCATGGACTTTAGGACACACTTCCAGAAGATTTGCGAATGGGTAGTAGTTACTTGTAAGTTACTAGCACCAGGGCTGAGCTTTTAACATGGTGCTGGAAGATCTCTATAATATAAAGTGTATGTGTGTGTTGGCTCACTGTTGGCTCATTCGTGAAGGCTACTTGAAGCTGGGCTTTCTTTGCAGTCTCATAACTCTTTGGTACATAGAGTTATGAGACTGGTTTCTCCTGTGTAGGATTCTTACATGTCATGTTGAATGACATTTTTTGACTTTTGGTCTTGAGATCTGTATACTCTACTGTGCATGATCTGTGTACTGAAATGGGTTTGGCTTTGTGTTCTGAGAATTGCACATTTTACCTTTAGCGCTTATCTGTAGTAACTTTTAACTATATATATAAAATAATTAACTTATCGCTTAAAACTGATAGGTGCATCAGATTATGTTGTATTTCTATAACGGTTAAAAAACAAATGAAAAGAGGGTCATCTTTGTCTTCCCAGATGCCTCCAGTCTCGCCTGCAGCTGTTACTGTCTCATAATGAAGGTTGTGTTTGCTTGTAATTATGGTGTTGAGAGCAATCTGCCACAGTCTGGGTGCCACTTTCTGTCTGGGGAAAGTACTTCTCTCCAGGCTGATTTAGTGGAATTTGCGGCTGTACAACTCCATGTCATGTCCTTGAAACAGAAATTAGATGGGGAAACTCTTTTTCTGGGTATTTTGTTCTGTGGATTTTTATGCACAGTTTAATTGAACAGAGGAGGAATATAAAATGTGTGTTCATGGATTGTGGTTTTAGTAAATCGTGGTGGGGCTCACTCCAGGGCAGAAAGGTGTCCTTGTTTAGCGTCTAGGCTTAACAGGCTGTGGGATGGGAATGAACAGATAAGATGCCTGTTTGGGGGGGAAACAGCGTTTGTCCTTTAGCCAAAACTCAGTACAAATGTTTTATATTGGCGATCGGCCTCATTTTGATTGGATGTCTCTAAAATTACCTTTAGTGTGTGTGTGTGTGTGTGTGTGTGTGTGTGTGTATTGCAATAGTCTGACATTCCATTTGAGGGTCCCCAGCCTGTCAGGGATTGGCTCCAGGATGACCACGAGCCCGTACCAAAAATGGACACGTCAAGTGGAGTGGAATAGGCTTGCATTGTTGCGGTGTCAATCTGAATGCACTGCTGTGTAATCCATCCATCCACTCATCCTGGTCAGGGTTGGCAGATCTGTGATGTAGTGCAGTAAATAAAGCCTGCTACTTGGTTGTCACAAAAAAAATATACAAAGCATTATACTGCGAGCTTGGCCAAGCCAATCCCCCATATCCCTGGATAACCCCAGTTGCTTGCCAGGGCTTATCTCCTAGTTCTGTGTCCGTTCCCAGGGAATTTCTGGCTTTTCCTTTTCAGTGAGAAATGTCTCCCTCTACTGTCAGACGAGGGAAGCATTTTAAACGCTTTTGCATCTTAAATCGTTAACATCTTTTAATGCTGTGCTATACGGATACGGCCTGTTCATGCCTACAGCTGCTAAAAGGCATAAAATCTGTATTAAACCTGAATATGTCTCATTTCATTTAAAAGTCCATGTAACGTTCCTCCCACCCAACACACCTGTCTTATAATGATTTTTCACCTGCCATATGATTATATTTGTACAGTGGCCTTCAAATGGTTGCATGATGTCATTCTTTGAATACATGTAATCTACCATAACTGCCAAAATCACACTGCAATTTATTAGACAGACAGGCATAGTGAGCAGTGGTGGCTTGATGGAAGCGCACTTATAACTGACAGATGTCAGGTTCCATCCCCGACCAGCAACCCTGAGCAAGGTACCACCTTGTTGTTGTTGCGCACTGTGTTTTGTGGTGTATCAACAATGACAATTTAATCACTAAATTCTAATTCTAAAATTCATAGATGTAGCTGTATTTATGCAATGACAGTTCTAAGGGCAATGGCATGTAGTTTAACACTGTCAGGTACAGTTTTTGTTCCACAAGGTACAAAAATGTTCCTCAGTCCATTTCTGTACCTTAATTAGACTGAAACACACTTTTACCTACAATTAGGGTACAATTGGCAGACCCTTGAGGGTACAGCCCCAAGACATTGTACCCTCAGTGGTACAAATTGGTACTTTTCATCTGACATTGTATAGGCCTACCCCAGAAATATGCTTTAAAATGGGACTGAAACATATATAATCATAATGCGCTCAATGCCCGCTCTGCAGGCCCTGCTATGTTGAAACGTGTCAGCGATGACTGATGTGGAATCGACCTATGAGGACTTCATCGCTTCGGGCAGAAGTGGCAGGCGCAACGCCCTGCATGACATCCGCGGCGAACCGGGCGACCCAGACCACGGCGGCGTGTCGGAGACTCTCTCCAAGATCGACATCAATAAAACAGGTGGGCGACTGACAAACGCACGGGCGATCCGCCTCCCGCGACGGAGCAATGACCTGGCAGCCTCTGCAGATATTGGCATCGGTTGATTTCATAACATGCTATTAATCATCGTATCTTTTCGATTGTATATTGTACAGTCGGTGTCGCGGACGCCTGCCAGCGCGCACACGGGATTCCCGTGAGAGTCCTGCGCTAATTGTTTCGCAATTACAAGACTGTAAGAATGTGGCGGAGAACCCTCACAACTTTGTGAATCGGCTCCACCCGTACCGTATACGTCATTCTCACCTCCCGTTTCCCCCTTTCGTTCTTCGGGTAGATCTCATGGTGTGTATGTGTGTGAGTGCGTGCGTGTGTACGCGCGCGCGCGCGGACTTCTGCGCATGTGTGGATTTGATTGGCAGGTATACCTGTTAGTCAGAGCTGGTATGTCTATATAAATCAGTCAAGTTATTATCTTGACTGATTTATATTTGACACGTTCATTGTTACGTAGCTGGATATTTATGCTAGTATAGAGCTGTAGACCCTTTGGAGTAAAATCGCGTAATTAGTTTATTTAGTTGGTTGTATTTTGGAAGAGTTATAATATTGGCCTAACGGTATAAAATCATGTAAATCTATAATTATCGTAACGTGTAGATTTAATTCAGATTACCACAAATGCAGCGTTTAAAAACTTCAGGACTCGGTGCATAACAAGGGGGGAATATGATCCAATGACCAAAGATTGCACTTTCAGTATAAAAACGAATATCAGATACATGCAAGAAATATAAAAGCTGTGTTGCACAAGAACATTAGAAATTTACAAAAGAGAGGAGGCCATTCGGCCCATTAAGCTCGTTTGGGGAGAACTTAACTAATAGCTCAGACTTGTTAAAATCCTATCTAGCTCTGATTTAAAGGAACCCAGGGTTTTAGCTTGCATTACACTAGCAGGAAGACTATTCCATACTCTAACTACATGCTGTGTAAAGAAGTGCTTCCTCAAATTCGTTTTAAAAT
>JAODKE010000035.1:6482402-6493533 GCA_026779605.1 Mormyrus hasselquistii | reverse complement strand
CCCTTACTATCCTGCAAATTAGTGATTTCAGCTTTTAGAGCTCTTTTGGAGTTAAAATATTGGAAGAAACTTTTATTTTCATCCTTAGCCTGACACTGTTGATGAATAAGTGTCAGTGAGTCAGTCCATGGTGAAAGATGCCAGTGATGACTGAGAGATATGGAATTTGCGGTAAAGCCTTAAGTGTTACTCTGCCTGTAGGGGTGCCATTGAAACCTGCAGAGGCCCTTTGTTGTTGTAGCCCAACACAGCAAAATGTGACCATTTCTACCTTTGCAGGGCAGCAATTAAACACCACTTCTCTGTCATCTTTTTTTCAATAGATTTTCTGTTTGTGAGTCCAAGCAATTTTGAGAGTGTAGTTGGATTAACTGCATGTCTTTGGACTGCAATGGAAAACTGGAGTAGCCAGAAGACTCCTGCATGACACGAGGAGATGGAGTGGAGGAGGAGGTCGACCCAATATGCATGCTGAGAGCACCCCGGAAATCTGTAAATTTCCGGATAAATAGCTATGAGTTCCAGAAATATAAATGAACTAAATTACATAATGAAGGAAATAGTGGGATTCATATTTTACCAGGTGCAGACTTCCTGCTCAGGAATTTGCCCCAAAAGGTTTCGGAATATGATATATCACATATGATTGACATTTTAAAAGGGGTTTGAGGTAAATAAGAATAATGAGAAGAGCTAGCCAGCTGGCTTCTTCTCAATACGTGATTTTTTGAGTCACAACTGGAGTGGAGAACAGACTTGTTTTGTTTGCACATAGTGGATCTTTTAAGTAGGCACTTGAGTAATTACAGATAAATGAATTGTTTGATGCTGTAACTATAGTTTGACAGGGATAATGACCTTTCATCCTTAAAAACTGTTGCTGGTCATTTGAAATGTCTTCCCATTTATCTCAGACACATTCATTTAGAGGTCAGTATGAAGTGACTCCTTTGACTCGGTAATGGAATAATTTGCTGTGCTCTGAATGCAGGTACATGTTTTACCATGAACATCACTCCTCAATATTGCTAGATAACTGTCCTTCCTATGTGTGGTCATCCTTTATTTGCAGTGACATCATTCTTGCTGGTTGTCCTTGCTGGGGTTGTGAAGCTAACGCTGAAAGGAAAATTTCCCATGTTTCCTTAACTTTATTGGATTCTAACATATCATATCCTTTTTTTTCCCTCTTTTCCCAGGTGAAGGTGATGATTCTGAGCAATGTCCTGGCCCTGCCACAGATCCAACACCGGAGTCCAAAGAGGGCAAAGAGGCAGTTAACAACAACCAGGCCTGAGTCCCAGAGAGGGCACCAGGTACTTTATGGCCCTGGAGTCGCTCACCAAAAGAGGGAAGGCACACAGCATCCTGAAGGGAGCTTTGAGAGGAGGAAGGGCCGCCCGGGTTCCTTGTGGCACCAGAAAGCACAGGCTTTAAGCCTACGGAACGCAAGGTCCGCTTTCGGCAGAAATGAGTGTATCTTTAATGATGGGTGAAGGAGGGCCGCTAACCTCGTAGGCAGTGACGTTGAAATGCAGTCCAGTGTCGTCTCAGTAGCTGAGGTAGGGAACATCGACATCCAGGTTTGATCCAAGTTGTTCCTGTTGACTGATCGGCTTCTGGGGTGGGGGGTTGGTGGTGGCTCATTGTACATTTTGGTGCTGGTGAGGACGCAGGTATTTGACAATCCGTATGGTCCACGGTGACAGCGTTTTTGTAAAAAATTAAGCTTGACCTGCCTACCTAAATCTTCCTCACGCCACTCAAGCTCCCAACTTTCTAAGGAGCCGACTGTAGATATAATAAAGGGTCACTTTATAATTTTGTTGTATTTTGTAGAATATGGCCAGTGTTCTTTGGTAAAAGCAATGAGGCCATATGGAACAGACGGTCAACTGCCAAGCGTGTAAGGCCAAAAACAGTTTTTTTTCTTTTCATTTTTCTCTTTTATTTAATCGTTTCAAGTGAACATACTCGTATTGGAGGTACTGTAACGTCAAAGGAACAAAGCCTCGTGTAAGTATCCATCATGTTTATACTGTCTTGTTCCAGAAACTGCCACCATTTCCCTCTGTTATGAGTTGCGCTGTTTGTATCAGGGATAGCTCATCGTTTTTGAATCTCGTGTAGCTGTATGTTGTAATTTTATTGCGATACATGATCCACTTTTAAGACCGCACTTTACTCAGTCGCAAGCTATGCTGCATCTCATGACGTCAAAGGAGAATCTTAAGAGACGAGCCCATTTCTACTGGCTGTGATGTTAGTGGACACGTGAATCAAAGAGAATCTCGAAATTCACCCATACTAAATTCCCTGCTGAAATTGATCCATGACATCAAAGACCCTGCATTAGATGGTGTGAAGATTAATTATTTTTGCATACTTCAAGAAAGACTATGCATGTCACCTTCATTAAAATTACTCAAGAACCAACAGGCACAGCAGTTGATGAGCGATCATTAAATGGGCGGATGACTGATTATCCTTATTATGCAATACTTTTGCGTTACGTGAGTGTGAATGTCTGGCATTTTTGTTCCCTAAATTCCCCTAACTTTTAGTGCTGGAATTGCTTGATCTGAAAAATATTTATTAATTTACTCATACTGAAGGCATATTTTCTGTCTATTGGCCCAGTATTAATATACTGTATAGTGATGTTTATAAAAGCACATGGATTTTTTTTTTTAGCTTCCTAAACTATTATTCATAAACTATTATTAATTTGTGTTTGGTTTGAACAAATACTCATTAATTTAAGAATGTTTGCTGTACATATGTGAAAATATTTTTTTTTCATATACAGAATAAAATACATTCAGTGATTAAATGTACATTGATTTCCAAAATGTACAGTTGTTCACTCCAGTTTTTGTATTTTTTTTTTTTTTTTTTTGGGTTTTTGAATTATGTTCGCCAGCCTTAAGTTGTATTATTGTATTCAATATAATGTTTGTTACCAAACAAAGAACTATCTTGTAAATCTAAAACTGAAGTGAAAGAAATGAATAGAAAGAATACTGTGGAAAAATGTCTCCTCCCTGTGGTGATTTTGAGTATTATTTTCTCAGTGAAAATGCGCTTATTTACCCTCACATATGACCTAAAATATTTATACTTTGTTAAAATACCACACGATGCATATTTATACTTTGTTAAAATACCACACGATGTATATTTATACTTTGTTAAAATACCACACATTATGTTCGCAAAGCTGTATTTTTAGTAATGTCATATAAAATAACACCTTGAGGGAACTTTCGTTGGCCCTTTTAAATCAGAAAACCCAAAATATGTATATATAAGGTTCTACATGAGCACACATACTTTCATACTTTATAGTGAAAGTATATAGTATTATATGCATATAGTATTATTTTTTCCATCATTGTAGCTCAGAGGGTTAGGATTCTGTCACGAGAAGATTGCTGGTTCAAAACCTGGGCTGGGCTAGTGAGTAGCGATTTCACTGTTCGTACATTGAGCAAAGCTGTTAACCATGATTGCTAGCAGATACTGGCTGACCCAACTTTCTCAAAGGTATACGTTGCTCCGGATAGAAGGGCTAAAAAAATAACGTGCGCTGCAGTTTTACGCATTAATGGCACGCAGCTGGAATTGCGCTACAGACACCGATGAGGAATTAAGCTGCATGGTCTCTAAAGTATCACAAAAGCCTCTGACCATATGTGTTTACGAAATTCCTGGCCTCTAGTCACTGGAAGTCAGTCCGTTCCTTTTTTTGTGAACCTTTGGGGATCGCTAATTCGGCTGCTCATGCTCTGAGTGGCTCTGGATGAGGTGCCTTCATGGTATTGGCCGCTAATTCGGCTGCTCATGCTCTGAGTGGCTCTGGATGAGGTACCTTCATGGTATTGGCTGTCAGTCTCGCTTTTGCCCACTCTCTTTTATCACCCTCTCTAGCTATTTCTCAAATATTTCAGCACAATGAGCCAATATAAAAACTCAGCTGCACCATGTATATTGCGAGTCAAGGATTTCTGTAAAAACTAAAAGCAAACAGGATGACAGGTCCCACAATGATATACCCCTATACACAGAAGTGATTCTAGGGACAACAAAAAAAAACACTGCCATGGGCCCCCCCACCTCACCCGCCTCTGAAATAGCAAAATGTATTGTTTTATTTTAATGTCAAGTCTACGTTTAAAATATCAGCAAAGAGAATTTAGGAAACACAAACCCTTTATTTTCATGTTTGTAAAGAATACACAAACAAAGCTAATTTGTCATTGCAAAGTACTATGCAATTGGCTGCCCTCAGGGGCCCCCTTCTACCTTGGGGGCCCCAAGCATTTGCCTGTCTTGCTTATCATGACATGGTTCATTTTTTTATATATATTAACATGTAATAGCATATTGGAAAAGCAGGTTTTGGCGTAGATGTTAAGCTCCCCAGTCTTTCAGGATCATATCGCAAGGGCAGTCAAGAATTCTTATCTTTGACTTGATGTTGCTGGATCAATGGATTTTGAATTTTTAAATTTGTTTTTTGAAAATCAAACCAATACTCTGGTCAACGTTTCTAAAGATACTTGTCATGTGTCATAAGAAACACTCTCTGCAACCCAGGAAGAATTTCAAAAATGCAGCTGCTTTCAAGCAGACAGAATTAATAAAGATGTTTATAAAATTCCCAAAGTGCGCAAATAAAGTCAGATCCTTCTTGATTCCTATAAACAAATGATGTAATCTATTTGAAATGTGTGCAACAGTTTCACAAACACTGTAAAATTATTTTACACTATAAAAAGTGATAGGAGGTTTTATGTAAAATGTATACTGTTAAGTTTAGAATAAATTTGAACTCCATTAATGTTTAAATATTTAGTATACGCTTTTATCCAAAGCAGCGCCAGCGCCAGAGCAAGTCTGACACGGACATCTGGGCAGACTAAAAACAAAACTTTCCCCATAACTCAATATTTTTAGGTGGATGTATTGAATGCATTTTCTATAAAGTCGCCTAAATGTTTCATTTTAAGTCAAAGCCACATGTGAGATATCCCCGACACTTTTATTAAAACACAATGCAGATACAGGCTTTCCTTTCCTGTATGTAAATATACAACTATAATTATTCAATACAGACATTTTCAGCATTGCAAACTGAAGCCTCAAAATAAAGCAAACAATAAATGATGCCTATATCAGTGTTGCATGGGTCCAGTAAAGCTCCCTACATATAAAATCCTTTCACTTTGCTATGTTTACAAACAGCTTTTTAAAAAGACATTGACATTGTCCTCAAAACACATGGTGAATGTTTATAAACAAAAAACTGAAATTTTAATGTAAAACCTATTCAGCAACTGGCTCTAAAAACAAGCCTGACAAGCACAGAAACTGTGCTTAATAACGGGAAAGTCCTTTATTTTGACTTATTACTCTAAAACAAAATAAAACAAATATTGCAAATTATGATATTTTCAACTAGTGAAAAGTTTGTCATTGTTTTAAAAACAGATTCTTCACACTTCCTTTTCACCCCCTGTTCAGCCCGACAATTTTAATGCATAATAAAAGATCATTATAAAAATATATCGATATACCATACAGATTCGATTTACCGCCCAACCTTTGGTAAAGGTAAAAGTTAAGCGTTGGATGAGCAGATGTTCCATAGCCACGCCCCTGACAGAGACCGGCACATTGACTTATTTGTTTTTGGATGAAGACCTTTATTAAAAAATAAAATTGAAATAAAAATGACCTTAGTTGGTTGTGCTGGGGGGGCATAATGGCTCGTTAAGGGGGGCATGGCCTGCGAATGCTACCCCATGGCACCAACTGTGGTTCAAAGCAATGTACAGTGAGACACATTGCAAATATTCATGCCGTCAAGGAGGCCACTAGACATAAGTACAGCTAGGCTGAGCTGGTAGTGAATATCCAGCTAATAGTGCATGCAGTTATTGCAACAGGAGCAACTGAAACAGTTACATGACAAAGTAAGAGCATAAGAGCATTCAAAGAAAATAGTAAAGAAATTAATGTAACAGATGGGTCTTTTTTTCTTGATGGAAGAGTGAATGATGGCTGGACAGGATACATCTACAAGATGTTAAGACCGCTGTTATGTGCTCGGCAAAGGTTAACTGTTTGTCTAATACTCCCCCTAGATTCTTAGTAGATCTTGATGGAAACGATGTGGATGAGCTAAGCTGAACGGTGATGTCGCGGTGGATGGTAGGGCTGGCAAGGAGGACAAGAAGTTCCGTCTCGGAGTGGTTAAGCTGAAGGTGATGGACCCTCATTCAGGTTGTGATATCAACCAGGGATACAGAGATCTTTGTCTGGATGTCATTGGCGTAATAGTGGTAGGAGAAGCCATGGCACTAGATGTAATGCGAAAAGAAGAGGAGAAGACCAAGGACAGCGTTGTGGAGCACCAGCTGTTACCTGAAGTGACTTGGACACCTCTGTACCACAAGCCACTTGGAATGATCTGTCTGACAGGTATGAGTCAAACCAGCACAAAACAGTCCCTCTGATGCCAAGTTGAGAAAGGGTGGCCAGGAAGTTTTGGTGATTAACTGTGAAGCTGTATAGAGCTCTAGAAGGATAAGGACCGATGAATGGAGTGCAGCTCTTGATGGTTCTCAGAGTATCCAGGTGTTCTGGTCTGAAACCATTGAAGATGGCCCACGAGGGTCAAGATGAACTGAACAAAGAAGTGGTCAGAAATGTGTCACTGGATGACAACTAGTCAGGGATACAGTCCCATGTAAAGATGAGGTCCAGTTCATATCTAGCCTTATGAGTAGGTGGGGCGCAGGGCCGGGTCAGGTCAAACGAGGACAGGAGGGTAAGGAAGTCAGTAGCCGGGAGGTTCTCGACATGGACATTCAAGTATGGGAGGAAGAGAAGTCAGCAGCGGGGTGGCAGCATTCTCGGGGCGGATCCTCGGGGCGGATCCTCGGGCCGGATGGAGACGTGCTAAATGCATGACTGGGGCAGGGATGCAGTCAGCTTTGTTCGTGGCAGACTGGCAATTCCACAATCCGATGTTGAGCGCGGTGGTAGCACAGGTAGCAAGGACACTGCCCAGGTTATGAGGGTGTGTTATCCCAGTGTGCAGACAAGCAGGATTTACTGGGAACTCATACTGTATATTAATGAGGGGGAAGCACAGTGCTACTGAAGTGGATGAAAATGTCATCTTGTGGCTTTACTTATTACATTTTGATTTTTTAATTGGGCTTTTACATCATTGTTTATTTTCATATGAAATCTAGTTTAGTTTTAGGTGTGGTTTAGTTCAATTTTATTTAAAAAATGCAAATCTGTTTAGTTGTTACATATTTTACTTTAGGTTTTAGTAATGTTATTTCTAGGGATTGAATGAAAGTTGTTGGACTTTCGCAACACAACGTTGTTGACTATTCATGGTTCAAGTGCATTGCACGAGAGGGCCAAAAATGAACAAATCATTACTTAGGCTAAACAGTTTAGCAATATTA
Source organism: Mormyrus hasselquistii (assembly GCA_026779605.1). Classification (NCBI taxonomy): domain Eukaryota; kingdom Metazoa; phylum Chordata; class Actinopteri; order Osteoglossiformes; family Mormyridae; genus Mormyrus; species Mormyrus hasselquistii. The sequence continues at coordinate 6,486,043 of JAODKE010000035.1, read as the reverse complement.
TGTAATAGTAACAACAGTAATGCAAATGAAATTTGTTTTTATTACATTTCAGGTGCTTTCAGAAGCAATATTTCTTCTTAAAGTTCTTGTTTATTTGTACTGTGTTGCCTGGTGCATGGACAGTAGAAGTAAGAACATTCACAATCGCATGCACTACAGCACGCTCACTTTCACGTAACCACGCCTTCCATCCGCACTTCCACGGATCTTTTTTCCCAGAAACGGAGAAGAATTTCACTGCTCTCCAACAACTAATCTTTCTGTAAACGCATTACCGTGGATGCTCATAAATGAAAAATTTTGTTATGCCTACATCAGTGAGCTCCAATTGGTTCATATTTATCTCGTGACCCTTTCCTGATTGGCTCTCTTCTTTGCGACGTCTCTTTTCCAAATTGGTTATCCTTCATGGGAAAGAAGAATGCTTTAGCTTTGTTTTCACGGAAGTAAGCTACGTGAACATGCAGGATGCGCAGGACTTTTGCGACCTGGCATATGTTGTTTAGCTTACTTGTGTGTAGCTAAATCGTCTTTTGTGTACATTGTATGTTGTTCACAGGAGCTCAAAACAAGACAGTGCCTGAGTCAAGTTTAAGTGCCGCTCTGGCTTACGATAAAGACATCCAGCCATCGGACATCAGAGTGCACTGAAACTGAGGGGAAGAGAGTGAGACATGAATTTCTAGGTCCCTGTGTTGTTGCAGTGATGATTCCTTTTACTTTGTGTTTGCAATGCTACACTATTATGATATTTGGCTTTTGCCAAATAAGATATGTGCACGACTCCCCCTGCAGGTGGTGGGCCCATATTACCCCATCGGGCTATTACCCCTTGGGTGGGGGCCACTGTTATCTAACATACATGGCTGGAATCCTGTCTCTGCTCTGTGTGTGGAGTTTGCATGTTCTCATCATGTTACGTGTTGCCTCACGGGGCTGAAATCCCACCTCTGCTCTGTGCGTGGAGTTCGCATGTTCTCCTCATGTCGCGTGTTGCCATCCCACAGCCCACAGATATGTGGCTAAGCTAATTGGAGCCCCTATACTGCCTGTAGTGTGTGAGTGTCTCTGGCATTCTGCCCAAAGTGCCCCCTAGCCCTGTGCCCTGTGCTGCCTGGGACAGGCTTACGGCTTGCCAGCTCCCACTGTTCCCTTTCATGCCCGACAGAGGCTCGGCCTTCCAGCTAATGAGAATTTTGCCTGGATGCTGCAGCCCACGCGCTCATTAAGGAGCAGATCCCACTAATGACTGCACTCGCCCGGCCCGCCCCGCGGCCCGCTGTGATGTGGAGTTGGGCACAGTAAAAGTGCGGCTTGTGCTAGGATCAGCTCCTCTGGGGTGATAGCCGGGGGGGGGGGGGGGGGGGGGGGGCGGCACGGAGCTGGTGTCGGGCTGCAGCGATGCCTTCTGGGACATTCCAGGGGACTTGGCTCTTATTGCTTAATTGAAAAAGTCTGATCCAACTTGACAAATCTAATAAGAATACATGTACGCACCGTGGGAGTGCGTGAACTGTGTACACTCTCATTAAAGCCGTCGGCACATGTAATCTGCCAGGGCTGAATTTAATAACGATGCCAATTAGAAAAAAAAGCTCTTTAAACAAACGTTCAGCAGAAGGATCTCCCTCCCCGCTCTCCTCCCACTCTCCTTGTATCTGCCTGGTTCTCCTTTAGCTCTCTCAGGCCCTCCTGTATCTGCCTGGTTCTCCTCTCACTCTCCTAGGCCCTTCTGCATTTGCTTGGTTCTCGTCTCGCTCTCCTGGGCCCTCCTGTATCTGCCTGGTTCTCCTCTCGCTCTCTTAGGCCCTTCTGCATATGCCTGGTTCTCCTTTCGCTCTCCCAGGTCCTCGTGTATATGCCTGGTTCTCCTTTCGCTCTCCCAGGTCCTCGTGTATATGCCTGGCTCCCCTGTATCTCTCCCGGGCCCAAGAGCATCCAAGAGAGAAGGTGCAGACTCCAGCTTAAAGGAACACTGTCCCCGTGGTCCAGCCCGGCTCAGACAGGACATGACATTTTACCCAGAAGTCTGTTCACTGGCTGCCATCTGACCGCCTTCTGCCGCTTAATCACTTTTGGGAGGGGACCCGACTACGATGCCTTTCCGCGGGGAGGGGGGCCACTGGGGGTGTCTGTGCCAGGTCTGATTCCCGGGATGCTGTGTGACCCGGCTCTGGCCAAACGCTAACGAGGTCCGCTGGGGCCTCTACCGAGCTGGGCTGTGTCACGCCTGCTAATGGGAGGGTGGCTGAGATCCACGATGACGCCCTCAGCTCATTACACCGGGAGCACAGATAGCAGGCTGACTAGGCCAGGGATCTCCTGTCAGACTGGCTGCTCGTAATCTCCGCAGCGTATTTTAATCATGGTCACATCATGAGTCCGACACGTTAACTGGAGTCTCGTTTTCCACGTCCCTTAACTGGCTTCCCACTTAATCGCCGTAAACATTCTGTCTCTGGAGCAAATTGGGGGCTCTGCCTCATTAACCCCCCCCCCCCACCACCAATCAGGCTGTTAATAACTCTGCAGGAATTAGAGGGTACTGTGGATGCCGCTTAGGTCTCCTCTCCTCCCCCCCTCGCGGTCGCAGTGTAGAGGGACTGAATCCTTGCGACGAAGCTATACGTGTGCGGCCTGATTGTGCAGCAATGCCACTTTCCACGCCAGCACCCTTGAATGGGGGCCCTGAAGGAAACCAGTCCAGACGAAGGTCTCCGTTTTGGCCCAAAACATCCCAGCCTCTGACGGGAGGAGCCCTGAAAGGCCTCCATTATCCAGGGAACAAAAGGCCGTAGCCAGCATCCGAGGCCCGCGCCTCTGTGGCCCCACCCGGCCAGCGCATCCGCGTTGCCATGGACGCTTCCTGGTTTCACCCATCCCCGTGACCCTGGTGCTGTCACTGAGGCCATCTCCTAAGGAAACGTAAACTCGGAACTCGCTCGGATGCCGTGGGGCCAGCCCTCCTCCTGGGAGCGAGGTCGGGGGGGGGTCTAGGGTATTCAGATTAACTGTTTATTCATCTACACCCCTCTTGGCATAGTGTAACCTGCACTGGCCTCCAGGGGGCGATAGAAAATTAAGTTGAGGGGAACCCTTAGATCTGTGCATGGCTTACTGCCGGGTGCAAATGAAAGGCATTAACAGCAAAGAACGGCTGGTGGGGGCCTGACAGGACCCCTGCTGCCCTATTGTGCCCCCCCCCCCCCCCCACAAAAAATAGCTCTGGGGCTTAAACGACTGCAGTAAATTGTCTGCAAGCCAATGATTCAACTTATAACCTGCAAGAAAGAGGCTGCAAGGAATGACCTGCTTCAATGTCTGAGAGATCAGGTGTACGCGTAACTTACTTGGGTTCCCTGACTCTTAGCGGGAGGATGAGACTGAATCAGACATCAGATGGGTTTGGTTTAGAAAAATGTCGGTGAGACGCCTTGAATGCGTCCACTGGAGGAAAAGGCTGAATGCTGCTGCTGAATGAGCCAGGAGATCCAGCCAGTTTTAAACTGGATCTTAAAGAAGAGCCATTAACTCAGGGCAGGATCCACTTTAGATTTTCTCCCCAATTATGGAGTAGAGCCCTGCCATTGGGGGGGGGGGGGGGGGGGGGGGGGGGCGAAGGGGGGGGGGGGGCCCCCCCC
>JAODKE010000035.1:6461139-6475239 GCA_026779605.1 Mormyrus hasselquistii | reverse complement strand
AGCTATAATCCAAGTGAAAATGGTAGATTACCTGGATGCAAATAACATTCTGAGGGATAGCCAACATGGATTTAGCATGTAGATCCTGTTTAACGAATTTACTTGAGTTCTTTGAGGAAGCTACAAGAGAAATTGATCACAAAAAGGCCTATGATGTGATCTACTTTAATTTCCCGGAAGACCTTTGATGTTGTCCCCTACAAATGGCTCTTGCTTAAGCTCAAAGATGCAGGGATTTTAGGAACTGTAGCAGCTTGGATTGAAAACTGGTTAACTGCCAGGAAGCAGTGAGTTGTTATTAGAGGCACAATGTCACAGTGGACTTGCGTTCATAGTGGGGTACCGCAGGGTTCAATTTTAGGACCACTATTGTTCCTAATTTACATTAATGATGTTGACAGCAATACATACAGTAAACTGGTTCAATTTGCAGACGACACCAAGGTGGGTGGTGTAGCAGATACTGATCTAGCAGCGGAGAGGCTACAATGGGATCTAGATTTAATTAGCGAATGGCAATCCATGCAGGAAGCAAAATTATAACGTACAGATATTTTATGGGTTCCACTGAAATAAAGGTAGCTGATTACAAGAAAGATCTTGGTGGCTGTGTTGATGCTTCCATGTCCCACTCTTGCCAATGAATAAGGCCAATAGAATGTTGGGTTATATCTCTATATGTGTGGAGTTTAAGTCAAGGGAAGTGATGCTACGATTATATATTTCCTTGGTAACACCCCACCTAGAATATTGTGTGGTTTGGTCACCATACCTTAAAAAGGACATTGCTGCCTTAGAAAAGGTCTTAGAGGAATGTCTGATGAGGAGAGGTTAGCTGAGCTGAATCTGTTTAGCAAAGGAGACTAAGGGGGGACATGATCCAGGCATATAAGATTCTAAAAGGTCTGGATGCTGTTTAGCCAAATGGCTATTTCAATATTAGTTTAAATACTAGAACTTGTAGCCATAAGTGGAATTAAGCAGGAGAACATTTTAAACCGAATTTGAGAAAGCACTTATTTACACAGCGTGTAGTTAGAATATGGAATAGTCTTCCTGCTAGTGTAACGCAAGCTAAAATCCTGGGTTCCTTTAAATCAGAGCTAGGTAAGATTTTAACAACTCTGAGCTATTAGTTAAGTTCTCCCCAAATGAGCTTGATGGGCCAAATGGCTTCCTCTCATTTGTAAATTTCTTATGTTCTTATGTAAAAATAATCATAGAATACAAACAATTCTCAACTGGTTATCTTGGTCTGGATTTGTACTCTCTGGACCTGAATTTTCCACCTCTCCTGGCATCTTTTTAGGAATGCCATGTGTTTCTGTATGATAGCATCCAGCCCCTTGTGACCGTGTTTCACAGTGTTTCCTAATCTGGTCCTCTGGGAGCAAAAACGTAGACTTTTGGTAAACACCGCTGTACTGGATAAGCACTCATCGAAGATGGATTGATGAATGTGGGAATGGAGGAAAGGTAGGCATGAAGGCACGGATGATGTGAAGGACTCAGTCCGTCCATAGTTGGCGTCCACCTGACTCAATCAGTCACCCGTTTATTGAAAAGGCAAAGATCTATCCGCAGTGATTCCCGGCAGCTTCTTTGCAAGCAGATGTTCGACCCGTAACCCGATTTTTGCTCTGAGCTCTCGGGAAAAGCGGCTCCATTGTTTCCCAGAGACGTCGCCGGTGAATCGGACTCGGAGAGACAGAAAGGTGGGACTGAGGAGTGAAAAACCAGCCGGTCAGAATAAGGGATGCCTCGTTGCCTTTAAGTTATGAGGAACTCTCAATGGGTGAAAGCCCATAGCTGGAACATCTGATAAACAGATAGAACGTTCCAGAACTTCTGAATACGTTTCTTCAGACAACAATTAAAACGTCGGCTCTCCGCGCGGTGGCCTTCTGCCTGCCCCGAAACCGCAAGCAGCATGCTGGAGCTGCTTCAAGCTCTAATTCATAGCAACATTCCTGGCAGGGCCGGTACTCAATAATTCATCACTGTGTGAGACTTTAGCAGACACAGATAGCGCATAGCGAAAAGTAAACCATGTGTACAGACAGCGGGGAGTTCGTTCTCGCTGGCGATTATGAAATAAATATACAAAGACGCATAATAACAGTGTGTGTTTCAGGCCCGTTCCACTGAAGCGGTTAAATGCTTGCCAGTCACAAACACACGCAGCCCTGTACTTAACACAAACCGCGGCCGTTAACCTGCAAACGACCACTTTCTGTCAGAATCTGCGTATGACTATCCATAATCATATGTAACCAGTTTGATTTGTTTAATGCGGCTTGGCGCATAATTGACATTGAAATTTAAACGGGGGGCCACAGTAAACCGATTTGTATGGACGCGTTGGGTAACGGACGCCCTGAAGCGAAAGAGCAACGTTTGGAGTCTCGGCCTTGTCTTTCTCAATCCCTCGGAGCAGATTTCACGTAGACGAGCGTTAATTGTTCCCAATAAAAGGTCCATAAAAGAGTCTCACGCACACAAACACACACTCTTCACAAAAGAACTGGCTTCCTCAGCACTTCTGTGGAAGAAGGGGAAACTGTATTAGGAGGAGATGATATTTTCAGGTGCTGGGATGGGCGGCGGGAGGTGTGTGCGTGGGTGGAATCAGGACACTCGTTAGCGGAGGAAACAGGGTAGTCCGAGAGAGAAGGGGGTCATTTGGTTAATGAAGCAGACAGCCCCAGTTAGGGCCAGAATCACCCCCACCTACACATCCTGTGTCCTTAAGAGCCCCTCCCCAGGCCCCCAGGGATGTGTCTGTGGTTAGAAATGCACACTGTTGATCGGTCAGTTAATTCCCTTCCACCCCATTATGTACTTATTCAGAATCTTGAAATGTGAGTTTGTTTCACGTCACTGGTAGATGCCACCTTCTGAATAACACATCAGAGAAAGGTGTACTCATTTTAAACTCCAAATTCACTGAAATGTGTTGGCCAAGAAATGAAATAGTTTTCCATAAATCTGGCTTAATTTAGAGAAGTTTTCAGACTTCTCATTCATGACCTTACATGTGGACAGATCCTACATGTTGAACAAATGTAATCCTCATGGTACTCTGATTCATCTCTTGTGATTTCAGAGTTTTGTATTAACTCATGAATGAAGATGGCAACAGCCAGAAACCAGCCAGGTAAAGGGCGGAAGCAACATTCTAATACCAGAGATGACTGTCAACTTATCCAGCAGTTTCTCATGAATTGTAGGATGACATCAAGTGATGTTCAAAAAGAATGGGAAACATGTGCAGATGTGAAGTGCACTGCAAGGACAGTCTGTATCAGGTCTGTATCAGCTGTAGATATGCATCACGGTGTTAGATTGGCTATTTAATTATTTGCACTTAATGCACTCAAACTTTAGCAAGTTAAATAAAACTTTTACCTTTCATGTTTTTTTTTCTAGCTCAAATTATGTTTTTTTTTTTTGACTGGTAAAATATGTGTGATTCTGTGTATTAAGCTATTAATCATTAGACTTCAGGAAGGATAGGCAAGCTCTCTCAAGACACCCCTTTATTTGATGTGTGACCACATAGATGGAGCACCTGTCATTTTCATTTGTGGCACAAGAAGCTGCGAGACCCGCAGAGTCAAGGCCAAAAATTCAGTTATCAGCACGGAGAGGCGGGTCTTGTGGGTGGAACGGTGGAGAAATTAGAGTGGGGAGGGGGGTCTTAGCTATCGTCAGCATGTAAGCGGATGACTGCGTATGAAAGGTAACGCGGGATAAGATTCGATCTGAAGGCTGTTTGGCAGTGCTGAGAGCCGGGTGAGGATTCCGCATCACCTTGCAGCCACGTCTTCCTCATTCATTATCAAAGGCCTTTGATAACGCACACAGACAGCTGTCGTCTCCCCGCACCAGCAAAACTCCCGCTAAACACGCACATCCTGAAACAAACCCCGGCGTCGCGAAAGGGATGTCACCTGTGCCTCATTTGTGCTCCGATTGATAACGTTTGTCGCACATTTGCGCATGCTAATTCGGTGTATGCGCTCAGAGGTTGATAGGTTTTGATTGAGCATGCGGATGACATCCCAGGACGCCGCCACGCCGCGCATGAGGCACCGGGGAAGCTCCCTCCCCCTACCCCTTTTGTCTGGATACCTCAAAGGACTTCCTGCGTCTGGCTCTTGACGTTCAGCCCCTGAAGTAATGCTGATTCGATTTTAATTAAAGCATTTGTTTGCATAATTTATAGATTATAATACATGATAATGTGCATTTACTTTAAGTTTCCCTATTAGGCAGCTAATTTGTCCTAAGAATGTCTGGAAATATTAGTTTTTATGCCATTTTCCAGAGTGTCCTACACTTTTCCCAAAAATGTTTTATGGAGATGGTTTCAAATCTGTGAGTCTCGTGCAATTATGGTTAGAATAAATGACACACTGTTATTCTCGTCTTCTGGTGAACATGAAATAGAAAGAAAATAAATCATTTCCTGTACCTGGCATTTGCAATTAAATTGTGATATGTGTGTTTTTCAGATTTATGTTTTATAGTGGTGGTTGAAATTATGTAAATGAGGTTTATATTTCGGCAAGGACAAAATATCTAAGTAATTGCCTAACTGTTCTTTCCACTGGACCATCTATTTAGAGCAATCAGCTAACAGTAATTTTACACAGATTTATAGTCTGAGAAACCTTGGAGAGGGTTGCACTACTTTGAAGGGCAATAAATTGTTAGTTGTCTCTTACCAGGAATATTAAACAGGTAATCAAAACTTGAAAACGCCTGTATGAAATGTTTGGGGAGATTGGGCACATAGATGGACTCCATTAAATTCATGTTAGAACCCCCACAGTACCTTCCCAGCACTTTTGCAGCAATGGTTGTGGAGCAAAACTTTTTTCTTGATCTACAATGATGTAGCATACAGAAAGTGGAAGTCTATGCCAAAAATGTGGCAACAATATAATATGAATATTCGGTAAAACATTTATACTATATTTCCATTCTATGTGGCCATGTTTGAGATGGAGGCAGCACAAGAGGTGAAAATAACAGTAGAATATGTGAGATATTGTGTTATGGTAGGAACACAGGTAGCCTTATGCGGTCATGAGATCATGTCACCAATTTTTTGTGCAAAATGCAAAAATGTGCGAGATGCAAAAATTTAAATGCGTAGCATTAAAAAGGTCTCGATAAGTTTTCCGACAGTCAGTTACTAGCTGTGTTTGTCACAATGCAGTTTTCAGTCTGAACCGTCAGCTCTTGGGTCATTTTTACAGGAGGCATCTCAGGGCCTAAGCTCACTGAAAAAGGGTAAGAGGAGCAGTGAAGCGGAACAAGCGGGTGGAATAAGCGGTGGGACCTGCTGAATGCGATTACCCGGGTGAATTTAGCTAGCGGTTTGCTAGCTAAGGGAGTTGACAGACGGAAATGCTAACATGGCTCTCCGGCAGCAGCAGCAACACCTTGACGCTCTCTGTGCTTTTTATGTTGCCTGTCTGTTTATACATAGTCATGTCATACACCACACAGCAGCCCAGACATCAATAAGCAGGAGACTCAGTATCTATGCACGATGGGTGAGCTATTCGTCCTCTCACCAGATTGCTCAGTTTGTAATAAATATAGCAGATATGCCGATGTGACGGCCTAGGTTAACGTCACTACCGGTGATAGCTGTCCGAGGCAAAGTGAAACTGTGGGCCTCCTATGTCGCTTACAGGATTGACCGGTCATGTATGATACCGTCTGGGGATCGAAACTACATCGCTACAGCTGACACAGCTTTTGCCAGACAGGGGAATGAGTCAGCTAAACAGCAAAGTCAAACCTTGCCATGTGTCTGATGAGGTGATTCACAAACATGTGATATACTCTTCTATATAAACCAAAAAATAAAAATGGTCGCTCTTACCCTCCCATTTTCTAGGAGCATTTGAGTTCCTTTCTCTGCCTCCATACAAGTGCATCTTGCTTATTTTATAACCCCTTTGCATGCTCATCATTCCTGATTTCATAATGCAGTCGCTTTAATAGTGACTCTAAATCAATCTCACACCCGAGCTGTTGTATCACTTCCTCATTGAAGTCTGACAGGGAGGCAACAAGCTCCACTAGGCCACAATATAGGGGGATGAAAGGCTGCTGAAGAAAAGCATCAAGGTAAACCCTGGCCTGAGTTTCAGAACCATGCATTCACGACAACAACAACAGCAACATCTCATCCCCATGTTCTCATCTCATCGTTGTTAACGGAACGTAAAAGCCTACACAGGAACCATGGAAATAAATTTGTGGGAGTCTGGACAACATATGGCACAGATCAGTAGCTAATGACATCTGTTCAGGGGCAGTGTGTGACTCAGTAGGCTAAGCCTCTGTGCCTGTAATCAGCAGGTTGCTGGTTTCAGCCTGGACTTACCACATCCTTAAGCAAGGCCCTTAACTCGCACACATACCCTGGGGTCGAATTGACCCCAAAGGCACATGTCAGGTGACTTCTCATAGTAACACAATTATTGTAGGAGCATGTAAAAGTTAACCCCCAGCTCCCTGGATGCCCCAACACATATCGGCCCTTCATAGCCAGCTTGCTCTCACCTACAAAGAGAATTTGGGGGATCAATGAAGTATCAGTTATTATTATTATAATCTGGTCAGGGAACTAGCAGGAGTGTATATTAGAAGCATAATGTTGCATTCTATTTGAACTCGTAACTCATAAATTCTGAGTTCCTAGTTGGAGGATTCAACTGGAACCCCCCCCCCCCCGGCCCCAAAGATGGAATTCCATCTCATGAAGTCGAAGGAATCTTCACAACCCCTACCCTTTATCAACAGAAGTTAATGCTCGAGTTTTTTCTTCTTTATTAGAACTTACATCTTATCTGTGGCTCATTAAATCAGTTGTACACACAGTACTGTCCAACTACCATCTGTGGATGTGTTACTATGGAAGACAATAATGCATTGTCAACTGATGTCAACTGATATTGCTAACAATGGCTAACAATTAACCGAGCTGGAAATGGGGCATGTTTCACAAAGCAGAATTTCTTTCTTAACTGCATAATTTGATACTGGTAAATAGCTTTCCGACTTGCTGTACTAGAACATGGTTAGCGTGTGCCTCATTCCCAGTTGAGTGAGTATGAAAGGTAACGCGGGATAAGATTCCATCTGAATTCCGACCTCCGAGGTAAATGGAACACAGCATAAATTCCCATCCACTCTTATAGATTTTCACAGATGGGCATGTTGTTCTCCCTTGTCTTTGAAACAGCAACAACTTCCAAGGCTACAGAGCGTCGAGGAGGTTGGGAAACGTCTATCCGCTGCTTGTGGCTAGGCCTCAGTCACAGAAGACAGTTCAAGTGCCGTCACACCACATTTTCAATCGTATTCTCATGCCGAGGAGTCAAAGACCACCCACAGATGCCACCAGTACCACGTTAACTAACTCATTAATCACACGATTAACTAGCTGCTGGTGAACATGGTTTGAATGTTCAACCCTGCTCATTCTGGTCTATTTTACCATACCGTCCTTGTAACACTGCATTTAAGATGTTTCCTTTTGCTATGTGATGCAAATAAAAGTATTAGAGACCACTCAGGCGCTTGGTGTTCTAATCAACATGAACTTTGATCTCTTAAGAGCATGTATTGCATTTACGAAAGACGACCTTGTTGTTCCATTTCGCCGAGGCGCACCGAATGCAGAAGAGCTAGCTAACACTCCACAATTCCAGTAACTGGATATCTATTCTCACTTTATGTATATCAAGTGCCATCTCTGGAACACACTTGGTGGACAATAAAAGCCCGGCAAACAAATTGCGCTTTCCCATGGAGCCTCTGTGTTGACTAATAAATGCAGATGCGATCGTGAGAGCATCACCGCTCTAGCTTCAGGAGCTTTCCAAACTGTTTTAATTATTTCTTCTGCCTGTAATAAAAGCAGAAGAGGAAGAGTACAGTCCTTAATTCATCGGCTCAGGAGAGATGGAGAAATCTGCCTCTTTGTTAAGAAATGTGATTTTGTACTGGAGCGCAGTGTAATTTTTTACCCCCCTTTTGATGGGATGCACGCCAAGTCCTCTCGTCTTCATGCACCATGATTGTCCCTCTACATGCCGCTGACGATAAATACGCCGGGGGTGAGGGAGTCTCGGCGGTCGGAGAGGCAGTGTTTAATCACGGGTGTCTTGGGGACCTCTGTCCTCCAGTGCAAGAAAATGCAAAATAAGGAAGCCATGTCCCATCAGAAGCTGATCCCCTTAATGAGCCTGGGGCTCACATGGACTTAAACATGAGCTTCAGCGTGAATTTTTGATTAAATACATTTTTTTATTACACTGAAAGGACTCCATGTGGTGGAATCCCATAAATAAATCGGAATTGCGGCTTTTGTCAAATATTGTATATGAGAACCAAAATTCAGACTGAAATCTTGAACTTTTTCTCACTCTGGTTTTATGATGTATAAGCCAGAGATAATTTGTTACAGATCCACCCAGCCACAAGTAGGCAAACTAATTTATTTTTGCTGCAGCCTACAAGAAAATAGCAAGCACCCGGTCCCCTCCAAAACGAGGACACGCCCACTAATTCATTAAACACTATGCTGCTCCCTGCTCAGCGTTGAAGCTCTTGTATTGTTTCCAAGTCAAGGGATAATTGGCTCTGGTGTGATTTTATGCTTCGTGATCTTTGGTCGTTACCTGATTTTAGTTCTTCTCCGGTTCAACTTCTCCTGTCCTTTCTTGCAACTTCATGTACTGCTTCCTTGTACTCAGGCTTCTACCCTTGAGTCCAGCTTAATTCTGAGTTGCAGCCCATTGGTTGGCGCTAGAGACTCAACTGAAAGTGACTGCCCATGACACCAAGCACACAGGGTTCAGTTGGTGGCAGCTTGCCCTGTGTGTATTGGGCTATAATGTATATAATCCATTAAAAGAGGAGATGACGTCACTCTTTTTGGATATCCTTTTGTATACTTTAGCCAACATTTTTTTGGCTGCTACACCTCCCTCAATGCACACTGAGCTCAATTACATCCAGTTTGGGGTAATCCCACACCGGCCCGAAGTATTGATTTAGGACTTGAGTTGTGAGAACCTTGTGAGACTTGTGTAGAGTTCCTCGTTCGGGATCTGCACTCATCTTTTCCCTCGTAGCATCGGTGAGATCACGCATGTGGCGTCAGGAGGGAAACAGGGACATATCACATCCAGCCTGGTTCTTCAGTCGTCATTTAGGCCATTGCTTCTGCAGTCATCCTGGGGAAAACTAATGACGCCGTAAGATGTAATTGAGGAGTTGAACCTGAAAGTGGACATGAAGATGGGACAGGGTAGAGCGGGGCAGAGTGGGGTTGGACTTGGGCAGCCTCATGTTTTTTGAAAGGTGCACCTCCTGTGTAATAAAGATGGGTGGAACATTCACAGCCCATTGGCCGGGTTTAAAGGGTCAAGCGAATCATCACGTTGGCCGCTCCCTTAGCAGCATGTATGTATGTCGTCTCATTCAATGCAATCCTCCGTCATCGTGAGCCTGCTTCTCATTTTCAGATGGTACCATTCACACACCATGGAAACTGGTCTTCTGGAGTTAAATTGGCCCGAAGCATATCCCAAGGAGAGTAGGGTGTTACAGGAATCACACATGCACTGTCACACATTAGGGGCATCTTCAAGGATCACTGGGTAGTTGGGGTTTGGGAGAATCTATATGGATGCAAGGAGAACTTTTGATTGGTGCGCATATCCAGCGCCTGTAGATTAGATCCTGCCTCCCTGGAGCTGCACCCCAAGCCACTAGGTCACCAATAGGCACTTGTTAGTGGCAGTGATTTGTACAGAGAGTCATAACTAATCAGAATAGTCTCTAAAATGACGTGACCGACATCTGGAATGCTGAAAAGTAAACCTCCAACATCTCCTTGATCAGGGCCGAAGACCCAAAGTGTTGCATGCAAAATAATCTGTTACAGCATATCACATTTATTTATCAGACATTTTTATTATTCATTTTATAAGTACTGTACAATTGAGAAAACAGGGTCAGCAAGGTAAACCGTCTTGCCCAAGGGCCCAATGGGCAAATCCCTCTACTGACTGCTGGATTTGAATCTTCCAATCATGGGAACAGTGCAAACCTACAGAGCCATATACTACCAGAAGCGCGTTCATACCTGTCTCGCAATCAGTGTTTAATTTTAGGGGGGTGGGGCCCCTAACCTACAGCATAAACAGCTACTGTAACAATCAGAAAAAAATCAGGGGCCCCTACAACTCAGGGCCCTGGGCTACAGCTCAGGTTCTCTCATGTAAAAGTCTGGCCTTGATTGTACTACAAAGAATTAAAGATTAAGAGTAAAAAGCATGATATGAAGCCTGAAAAAAACTCTTCAATGGTACGATAATGCTGTACATCGGCAAAACATCTCTTGCCATCCAAATTCTAGAATGGTAGAAGTGAGCCAAACTAACAGGGCCTCCAGAAGCCAGAGCTAGGCAGCTGCAGCGTCTGCCCTGGGAACATGATGACAAATGCAGGAGATGCAAAGGACGCACCCATAGACAGGATGCAGAGAAGACAGAAGTGCTTTCTGACAACTGGAACCGAAATAGAACACGATCAATTTAAAATGCCATTCGGCTAACACCAGCAACCGGGTGGGGCGACCTCCCTGATGTTCCTGAAATAGCATGAGAAAAAATTATGGTGCTCAGCGGTCAGCGGAGAGAGAGAAAGTACCGACACTGTTTATTTTGATCTTCTGGAATGTTCCGTTTCGAAATGCTGAAATCCAACTCTGCGATGGATAATTACACGTCGCCTCGCAGGCAATAAGTTCAAATTAACATTCCCCCCTGCCAAGCATTTGTGAAACATTTACTTCTTAACATTTGGCGTGTGCCCAAATGTACAAGTATACTAGAATTTGTAAAGTTATAATTAGGAGCTGCTGCTGTAGCAGATGCCCACATTGAAATATTTTCACAAAAAATAATTGTATGAGAAAAGAATAAATAGATTAAGAATACCTAAAGAATGTAACGTTTGCAAGCCTGCATGTGTTTACCAGATAAAGTTTATATCACACACATAATTATCATCTACAGCAGCAATGGGAAGCGGGATTTCCCGGGATCCGGCACTGGAGGGCCTTTCCCTATTCGGCGCTGTGTTCCGAGGGGACCCAAGCTGACATTTTGTCAAGGGACCCAGAATTCCTTGCTACGCCCCTGCCCCCGTGCCCCCATATCATCTGAACTCCCAAATAATCAAAGCCTCAAAACTGCTAATTGTCAAATGGCCGTTATGTGTTCATTAACGTGATTATGGGCACGGCAGTAAGGAGTCTTTCAGTGGATCATTTCTGGGACTGAGCCAGCGAATGGCAGTAACCCATTAATACAGAATGGCAGTTTGCTTATTAAACTAGTGTTCGTGATTACGGCAGACGGTATCCGTGGCACGCTGAGTGGGGGCCGGGTGACAAGTCAGATTCACGCTCCGCTGTAATTAGCCGGAGTAATTGAGTCTAATTCGTGATTCGTCTCAACAGGCAAAAGAGCAGCTTCTTCTAATTAACAAGGAATCGTGTGAAGTGTGTTACCACGATCACGACCCCCCTCCCCCCAACTCCCTGGCCAGAAAAATGCGGCAGCGTCGTGTAATTCCAATATACCGTGCCTTTACATGTCGGTGAATATTTTGTCCTTTCTGGAGTGAGCTCAGAATAGGACACTCGCTGTAATCAGAATGACAGGCTGTGTTTTTTATACCATACATGAGAAGGTGCATTTGTCAGTGTGGGTGCAGTTCCCTACGTGGCCTTATTATTACAGCCTGCAGGATGCGGGGACAATCTGACCCCGCGCCTACTTAATCATTTAAAACAAGGAACGAGCGAAGCTACATAAATGAATCCGGCACGGGTGATGTTTCGGTACCTGCGGACATGATGGAGGTGTTGTGGGTGAGTGTTGGGGGGGCGGGGGGCGGATGGAGGGAACCGCAACAAGAGGGTGAGGAAAAGGCCACTGATGAAAGAGGGGATTTACAGAGGAGTGTTAATTGTAGAGCAGGTTTTGCTTTTGCTGGAAGACCGGCGTGGGACAGGCCGCAGGTGTGGCGTGAGAATTTCTACAAACGGTGAGACCGTCACTACGCTTCTGTTTGTCGGTAAGCAGGAGAGGGGCACTCAGCGTGGACCCTGACAAGGGCAAGATGGGCGATAGTGCAGGACGGCATCTTCTGAGGGGGCGCTGACTGGGCAACCCAGTGATCCCAGTCGACAACTTTAGCTGTCGCCACCCCCAGTCAACAACTTTATCACCACCCCCCCACCACCTTTCCACAGTCGATAACTTTTATGCTAGCCGCCCCCGGGGGGGGGGGGGGGGGGCACTGATAGTGAAGCTTGCCTAAGGCACCATATGAGCTTCGAGTGCTACGAGGGATACTTAAGCAGTTTCTCTGGACAATGCATGAAATATTTAAGTGTTGCTGGTGGATGGAATCGGGGGAAAACAAGTTCCACCTTGGCAGAACTCTCTGGAAGACCCGTTCCCGACTTTTGGAACCAAGCTGTAAAATCGAGATCCAGGTCGAGGAAAATGTCTGTTCAACACAGACTAGTTTATGAAGGACACTAATGTTCCTTTCAAAAACATCTGGTGCAGTGAACCAGACCTGCAGGTGTCTGTTAAATGAGTCCCATCAGTTACACCGTCAAAGACGTATTTTTTACAAATGATAACAGCAAACATTAAAAGTATATTTTGGTCTTTATTATGTTACTACACTGTAGCTTAAACTGAATTATCTGGGCTGACAAGCAAAAAAAATATTCATTGTGAAGGATCTGGTCATTTAAATGAAGTGCTAGCATGAATAGAAAATGGTTATTTTAATTTTTTAATTCATATTAAGAAAAGTAAACTAAACAACTAGAACCAGAGCACACATCAAGTTAGTGTAATCTCACAGGGTTACCGAATGGCACAGAATTTGAAAGAGCAGAAGAACAGACCCCATTGAAATGAAAAGTAGTGATTTATACCTGTCATATCTGAGGCGAGATCAAGATCAAGGACATCAGTTTACAAGAGCTCAGTTAGAGACTTCAAAATGTCTCGCAAACCACAAATGACTATTGTCAAGTTATCGCCAATCTACGCCGCCGGTGAGGCGATGTCAAGTTCAGTACAAACAAACGCAAAGCAAACAAAATTAGACGAAAAAAAAAAACAGCATAGACTTGGCTTATCAAAGGCAGCTGTGCCTACATGATCCCTCTCATGCATTAAGAAGCGTATCATCAAAGTGGGATGGCGTGGGGTTTAGACATCACTTCCGCAGGTTAAACCGCAAAGTTGGGGGAGGGGGGGTGCTGGTGGTGTCAAATTAGACAGCCCTGTAGTGCATATCCACGCCTGCCCGTGCAAACACCCCAGGTGGCCTGCCAACAAGCTAATCACAAGGGGTGCCAGGAAGTAATGATCTACCCAGCTGAGCCCCCTCCCCTCCTCAAAAAATAAATAAATAAACACATCACACATCAGCACCTCTCACCCAATCAGCACCCTGTCCAGCTTCTCTTACCCAATCAGCACCCTGCCTGAGTCCACTCGCGCCCAATCAGCACCCTGTCTAGCTTTCATTGCCCCTCAGTAGGAAGAAAGAGGAAAAAGTTGTTTTGTCACATATTTATTATACAAATCCTTGTTTTCTTTACTATGCGAAGGCACCGGTATCCTGTCAGAAGTTCTTCCTGTGCTAATTCAAGCTGTTATCCGTCATGTCAGGTGTGTCTCCTCGCAAACTTGCCACATTAATTTTCTGTTGTGTTTACCTCAAGCCGTCTGCATTAACTTTGTAAATGTGGCTTCAGTGTGACAGATTTCAGGCTAAATAGGCCCTCGACACGAGCAGGTTTATTTCGGTTGTTATTGCCAGTGGCAGACGAGGAGTGCCGGGCACGCTCAATGAACAGATCATCATTGATTTCACCTCAGTGACATGTCGGGTGATACATCCTCCTGGGATTGGCCTCTCTGCTCTCCTGCCCCTGGCCCTCCTTGGTGACCCGGCCCCCCG
>JAODKE010000035.1:6386020-6396470 GCA_026779605.1 Mormyrus hasselquistii | reverse complement strand
CACACACACACACACACACACACACAGGACCTTTGCAATCACTTTACAATGATAATGTGATTATGTAAAGCATTACACGGAATTTACAGAAATTTACATTTTTGCACTAATTTTTGCATTAGTTTCAACTAAACAAGTAATACACGCAAAGGCACATACACACACACACCAATAAAATAAACTCGTGACACTCGCAGACAGTTACAGAGCTACTCAGACCATCTCTGGTGCGGTCGCTGCAGACACCACACGAAGCAGGGTACTTACTCGTCCACCTCAAGGTGACCTCTGAGCTGATTAAGAAGTGCTTGCTGATTAGCGGAGTGACGGCCTGAGCAGTACAAGCCGGGGGGGTCGACGGTCATTTACTCTCTGCGCATTAACAGCGGTGAAGAGCAACAGAAGGCACACACATTCCCAACCGGGCCGATTGGGCAAGGGGTCCGGTTATCACTGTGAAAATGATGAGGGGGTGCTGTACTGTCCATCATGGCCTTCAACCTCCGGAGCCATCCGGCTGGGAATAACATGCGTTTGCAACTTGTCGCAATCTTTCTTTCTGACAAATCCTGAACTAGCACTGTAGATAATACAGAATACGCATATCTCGTCTCCACGTTAATATAGATATAACGTCTGCATCGCATCGCCAAGGCCTCAGTCTCTCTTGAACCGAGGTGGGCACTGACGCTTTGAGGATCGTGTAGGCCCTGCCGATTGAAGGTCGCCCTTGAGAAATGTGTTACGTCCTCTCAAAGAAGGATTCCGGAATACCGGCGTTATCTGAGAGAGGATTTAAGGCATACAAAGAATGTCTATTTAACAGCCCCTTTTAAAGAGGGAAAAAAAAACTTTAAAAAAGTGGGATATTATTTTTTCCCCCCCAGATTCTCCTCATTTAAAATCTGTCCAGAGGCAATGCCAGTATAACCATTCATTTGCTCACCAATCTCTCAAGCACACACTTCAAGACTTTAGTGTACTGCGAGGAAAAGCACACCTTGGGAAACAGTGAAAGACAGCAAGAATATTTCCAGGGCTTTGCATGACAGATCGGTGATTGGAATTAAATAAAAATTCACCCCCAGCATTTCAAACTGAGGAAGTAATGTAGATCATGGAAGGGAGAAAAAAAAAAAGTTTAACACTGAACTTTAAAATGAGAAATTTCAGTCATACTTAGCAGAGCCTACGTGTTTTCACATCCCCCTCGCGCACCATTAACCAAAGCAAATGTAAATGGAAATAATAAGACCGGCTTCTTCAGTCCGATTCACTTGCCTGTACCTTTAAACGCTCAATCTCCCTCTGCTTTTCATTACTCGTGGCCTTCAGCTTCTCGAGTTCCACCTCCATCGCGTCTTTGGTCTCTCGCAAATGGCTGGAGGAGCAAACATGATAGGATTTTACCGCCAGAGCATTTTAATGATGTCATTTAAAGGAAGCGGTACTACGTGATGGCTAATGACCACTAAATCCGGACTGGAACGAGGGAGCCCGGGAACATCACCCAGTTTGAGACAAGCGCTTGCCGAATGGTAAATGGGTCACTTCTCATTTATGCCATTTCATCCTTCAGCACCACGGTGATCTAAATCTCGACAAACTTTTTTATAGTTACTTACCATTTAATTGTACCATACCAGACAATCAGAACGTTACATTAATCATCATGCACAATAACAAGCACTTTCTTGTAGTGTTAACAAGTAATGCAGAACGGCAATCTTGGGAATCAGAAATAAAATCTTAGAAAGTGGTGCCTTGCACTAACAGTGCAAAGGCCGTGGGTTCAAATCCCAGGGAGCGCACATAAATTGTAACCCTAGCTTCTGCTGAAAGTTGTTTTGAATAAAAGCATCAGATAAGTGACTTAAAATGTAAATATGTCTTAGAATGGCAGCGGCGTGATTGAAACGGTGCTGCTTATCAGAACAGAAAATGTACAGAACTGTACAACGTTTTTAGGGTAAAAAGACATTTATTTATTGACTTTTGACAAAAAAGGGGTGTGTATTTCATCTATTTATCACCTATTTCATTTATGAATAATCATAAATTAGTTTTAAAGAAGTCTGATGTTAAAGCATGATTTTTCAGGCATATCTGTCTGTTTATCTACCCAGCCATCTTCCAAACGCTTATACACTACAGGGTTGTGGGGAGGTCAGGACCCTAAGGCGGGCAGCAAAGAACACAAAGCAGATGAAGAAGCTCACACAGTATAGGCTAGTGTTTCTCAAGCCGATCCCCGGGGACCCCCAGATGTTCCACGTTTTTGTTTCCTCCCCGCTCCCTGCCAGACAGGTCACATTTTTGCTCCCAGGACCTGGGAGGGAGCAAAAATGTGGATCGTCGGGGGTCCCTGAGGACATGGTTGAGAAACACGGGTAGAAGCCACTCAGAGATACCAATTTGCCAGAATGCACATATCTGTATATTGTAGATGGAGGAAACCAGACTATCTGAAGGAAACTCAAATGATGCAGGGAAGACACACAAACTCCACACACACACAGCGTGGAGGCAGGATTAGAAGCTCCGATCCAGGAGGTGTGAGGCAACAGGCTACCCACTGAGCTACAGACAAAAAAAAAAATCTAAATAATAAAACTAATAAAGTACAAATGTATAATATATTATTCAAGTACAATAATATATTTATTCAATGAAGTTAATCCACCATTTAATATTTTTCTCTGTGGTCCTAAACTGTATCAAAACCTAAAGCACTAGATGATTTGTGTGCCTTGTCTAATCAAACCCTATCCTGAATACTATGGAATCAAATTCTGGCAGGCACAGGAATTTTCTGTTTTCTGTGGTCTATTATGACAAATTCCTGCCAAGTAAAAAAAAAAAAAAAAAAAGAAAAAAGAAAAAACAACAAATAAAAATAGCATCATATTGTAAATGTGGCAAAACTGAATATGAGATCAATGTTTGTATCTGGTGACACAACCAAACAATAAAATGTGCAACTTCCAGCAAATATATGCCAGCTATTTTTAAAATTAATGTGCTGGTATATATTAATGTCATATTAATCAGTAAGTCAGCAAAAAAAATATTCTAGCAATACTGTATTTGAAACTCTGAGTGTAAGTAAAAAATAAAAGGTAAATAACGAATTCGCATTATTTTAAGCTACCTGAAACAGCTAATGTCATATTAGGAGGGTAACAGCAGTACAAGCACATTTCCGGAGACTGTAGCATCGCTCACACCACGGAAACGCTTTATTTTGCCGCACAGCAACATTTTGCATAATCTCCCGCTAAGGAGGCGAAGTGACAGTATATGGGAGCCAAACGCGATCGCGCGCATTCCCAATCAGAGCCCGTGCGCCTGACACCGTTAATGAAACATCAAAGCAGCCGAACGCGCGCGCGCGCCTCCCCGGTCAGGAGCCGCGCGCCGTGACAGACGCAGGGAGGGGGGGTAAGCGCCGGGCGTCGCTGGGGAGTCATAGGGACATGCCGCTTGACAGGGGGGCTCTGGAGAGGACTTTGATCAAGCTCCGCGACGCACGGGACACGTCGCGACGGTGAAATAGAGCAGCCGTCAGTCGAGCTCGTCACTCTCGCTCGTTTACATCCTGAGCATCGAATTAAAAGATCTTTGTCAGCGTGTGATTAGAGACGCCCTTCTCCTGCAGGATAAATATGACCTATTTTGCAGGCATGGATATTAGGATAGCTGTTTTATGCCGACTGAACGCTACCAGACGTTTGTCGTGAACAAGTCAATCATTAATGATTTATCTAAACTTCCGTATTAACATGGGGGGCGAGTCAGCCGCTGAAACTTTTAATGCTGTACCGCCATGCTGCTCCGCCAACAGAAGCAACGACTGCTCCATATTTAAAGAGGGACGCAGTTTGCTTAACTTTCGAGTTCTCGTATCGTTAAAGATCTACGTTTTGTAAAATAAGGGCAGATGTTAATGGAAATTTAAATCTGTTGTAAAAAATGTAGCAATAATGTCTCTACGTATAACCATGGTGTGGATATAAATGTCTCACACCCTGAGGCCCACCTGTCATCCACTAATGACTTCTATATATTTCTGATGGGATTAGGGCTAACGATGATACACCCAATGATAAAGGATGTATGTCAAATCCTCTAATGGATCGTATGGGCCATCTTATTCATTGTTTTGACATGATTAACAATTTGTTTTAACAGGCATAATATGCACTGATAGGATGTCATTGTTCCCACGTACGCAAAGTAAACACAATGACCATTCTTTCGCCTCAAACCAGTTGTTTAATTCCATTAGGCATATGGGTTATTTAAATGAGCTAATTAGCTCCTGTTAAAGCAAGTGTCTGTCCCTCACCAATGGGTTGCAGAAGACGTATGTAAATGCGTGGGGCTCCCCATTCACAAAGACCACAGAACTGAAGCCCTAGGGACACTCCTCACACGTGCATTCTGCACCGTCCAGGGCTAAAGTACTACTGCCGGACTAATAGGTATGCATGTTTTTACATCAACGACCCATGTGTTTGAAAACACAGCGGGATGGACAGCGTATGATAATCACACGCAATCTCGAGGTATCTTCATCAGGCTCCATGGCGATTAATCAAAGTCAGTGTGATTGGCCGTGTTCCTTGGGTGTATAGACAAGAGGGCTTTTAGCAGCCTTTTTAATTATATATATTTTTTTAAATGCTCATTCAGAACATTTACGCTTACTGTAATTTGGGACACAGAGAGGGATAGTTTTCCTTATGACGCAAACGAGGTGTCGTGATTGTCATCCTGCTCACACTCTGCTCTCCCAGGGGTGCAATTACGTTCTGGGTCGATGGCAGCGACAGTTCTCCTTGCTTGAAACGGGGAGGGGGTAAAAACGGACAAGCTCTCCCTCCAAATCAGCCCAGAGTAAAGTTATTACGTATCACGTTATCGTGCATGGGGTCGCTTCATCGTGCAGCGGTGGGGGGCTGCATTAAATAGATAAAAAGCCGGAGTAAGTACGGTAGCTCTGGCTGACAGGACAAAAAAAAAAACACACTTTGTTAAATAAAACAGCCAATAGCAAGGCAATCTTCAAAATATATGCAAATATACTGTAAATAAATACTCCGTTACGAAGTGCCAGCTTCAGTTTTAATTGTGAGTTGCTGCAAAGACCCTGAAATTCATTCTATGTCGAGTAGTAATTATTCTGCTTAATGTTAAACTTGATGTTTCAGTTAACTGCTTTCGTGGGCTGGGTACTAACTAGCCTGTTGGCAGGGTTAGTGAAATATGAGTGTTAGTCACTATATCCAGAGTCAGCCGCATCTCCAAAACTCTGATCTATATTAGGGACCGCCTTCTGCTCACAGTGCTGCAAATGGTGCTTTGGGTTT
Source organism: Mormyrus hasselquistii (assembly GCA_026779605.1). Taxonomy (NCBI): domain Eukaryota; kingdom Metazoa; phylum Chordata; class Actinopteri; order Osteoglossiformes; family Mormyridae; genus Mormyrus; species Mormyrus hasselquistii. The sequence goes on along the minus strand of JAODKE010000035.1, from coordinate 6,391,098 downwards.
CTGGGAGTAGTTCTCCAACAATAACAGACATGGATGCATTAAAATACCATCACTTGGAGTATTAACAGTGTGCAGGGTGGCTTTGGGGAATTCATATACAATGACAGTACTACGGTATGCAGGGAAAGATAATGCAATACTACCGAATGCTCAAAGATACGAAAGACAATTTACTGTTGTGTAACAGAGAAGGGAGAGTGGTGAGTACGTGCATACTTCAGCTGATAAAACATTAAATGTTTACATTTTGTAAGTCTTGACTTACAAATGAAAAGTCAAATGAACCGAATGAAAGTCATGCCACGATCTGAAGTTTCCAAAAGTCATGTAATAATGTAATCGTAAAGGCTGACAACTGACTCTCAATTGCGTTTTTTCCGGTGCTTTTTGTGCCCAAGTGTAAATAGCATATTTGTCATGAAGGAGTAGTGATCAGAAATGTTCCGCTCCGGTCTTGCCGGTATGAGACAGGCCTCACTGCCCATCTCCACGGAACAGGACTATGTGGTGCTGCTGTAGCTCACCCATGTTTCTAACAGACCTGACATATCCGGTCGGTTTTCTGATTTGTGATGTTTGTTTACCTGCTGAGACACCTGTTAGCTTCAATCAAAATAAAGCCACGATAAGTACATATGTTGAATATTACGTAACAGGTGTGTATTCTTTTTTTGTCAGGATCATCCGCAGAGGTTTCCCTTGCCCCTCTTCAATTTTTGCATTTTTTAAAATATAATTACCTTGATATAAAGTAGCTTTGCTGTAGCTACTTTTTCTGTGTAGCCTGTACTTTAATATGATTGCCTTGCCTAAGTGTTGCCAACTTAAATGAATACAACTAAATTGTGCATATTAATATACACCCGCAATAAATTTGACAAATTTTTTGTAACATTGTATAGGTAAGTTAATAAATAAGTATGATGACACAGTGCTATTTGTATTGATGCGCGTTGACATCATTTTTTGTGCATAAACTCTGAGAATACATACCAACCAGATCACATCATTCAGACATAGCACAGTTCTGCAGGATATCAGAGGCCTTTTTACTCACTCCTTTTCCATGCTGATGAAGGACAGCAGGCTGTTCTGCTCCTTAATTTTGGTGGCGAGGCTTTTGCTGGCATTCCTGTAAGAGAGCAGACGCAATAGTGAACACACAGCACCGGTTTCAACTGTTCCAATCAGTACGGTGCAACAAAGTGACTGCTGTCACTCGAGAAACAGACATGGCTTGATCTTCAGGGAAAGCATTAAATGCGACACATCGATCATTAGGCGTCGCTATCAGTCCTGAGGTACAGTCGCATACTAAGTGAAACATCATTTTCCAAAAAGTTTTTTTGAGAACTTGATCCTTTTAACTTGAAAAAAAAAAATATTAAAAATAGTCAGAAATCACAGCCAAATGAAAGTAACCATAGAGCGCATAAGCTCAGTGGAAAAGCCTAGATAAAGTCAGTAAAGTTTCAGGCTTGGGTCCAAAGACCACACAGCACCGGGGCAAACATTAAAAACATACTGTACATCTGAACCCACTGGCTTAATGGTTTCACTCCACGTACAGCTGTTGACATTTAAATTAGCCAAAATACAGGCATGAGATTTGTACCGGGCGAGCCAAGCACTCCCACAGCTTCCAATGTGAGCTGTAACTACAGTGAAACGAAATCTGTCCGCTTTGTATTTAAATGAGAGACAGGTGCAAAAACAGAGTGAATGTTTAACGTGGGGCTTAGCGGCACAGCGGCGAGCCCAGTGTCCTGGGCACGCAGAGACTACCCACGATTCACTTCAACTTTGATAAATGCCTGAGGCACAAAGGACAAGTTGTTTTTTTTCTTTTCATTGCACAGTCACTTAACCCAAATCAGATTCATTTGCTTTAAATTATATTATGAGGAAGAAAAACAACTAAAGAACATAGGGTTTTAGTGTTGTGGGTCCTCTGTATATTCCTTGCTAAGTAGATATATAGTACATGGTGTACGTTAAGATTTTAGTAACACAAGCTTCACAGCTTGGCTTTGGATGCAGGATGAACAGATTTCTGAAGAAGCGGCCGTCAAGACGAAGACTGAATCTTCATGGTGGTTATCCTTAGATTAAACCAGCAAAAGATAGGAGACAAGAGAGGCAAGCTTGTCAGTCAGGAGTCACTCTATTAAGACACTTTTCTAAGAGCCACTGCTGATTCTTGAGGTGAAATGGATGGGAGCACCTATGCTTCTGGAAGCTGTCTGAGGAGAACATGGATAAACGTTCAGCTCCAGTTACTTCTTTGGTTAGTCACGCCCTGCAAACGGGACACGTTTAGACTGCAGCATTTATGGGTTAGTAATTTTTTTTCTACATGAACCAAATTCAGTGATATACTTTATTATTTAATCCGTTCAATTAGACCGCAAGATGTGGGTGGTCTCGAATACTTCCTCAAAACTATGGTGCACAACAAGAGCAAACTGCTTATGTAAGTATTACCTCACGTCTTGAAAATAAAAAAACGGAATGATCAAGCCTTTTTTTGTTCTGACCATCTTGAAACCGGGCCTCCTGGCATGTTAGGAGATTTGCGGCCAGGAAAAGGGGTGAAACGTCACGCTCCAGCCTGGAGCAGAGCTCACAGGTTTCACCCACCTCTGCTTGTCGATCCAGATGCTCAGGTTGGTTGCTAGCTGCTCATAGTCGCGCTGCAGGTGGGTGGTTTCCATGCGGGCAGCTTTTGTGGCCTCTTGCTGTGTCTCCAGCTTGGCGAGACAAAGAGTTGAAGATGGTGAACTCCTGGTGATATTTCATTACTACTGCTTTAATTATTGGGAGAGCACACAACTTGTGCAACAGAATAACAGCACCGTTCTATAGGAACAACTTTCCTTCTCCGGTACTAATAATAAACTTCATGACTTGTTGAGGGCAGAGCCATTTCTCTCCACTACTTCAAATAACTGAGGTTTCCTTGAACATAGTATTAATTGATTCCGTATGCTGGCACATGGACCTAAAGCTTTCCCATGTCTTAGATTAACTAGTTTATTATGCTGACTGTACACAAGACACTTTCACGCAGGGCATAATTCTAATCAGGTTCCCTTAATTAAAGACTCTTTGGTGCTTTGTTTTTTCTTTTTCCTGGCACATGAAAATGCTGCCGATTGGTGTCAACTTGAAACTCTCAGAGGGGGTGTGCGTGGAGAAAGGAATGCAAGTATTTTACGTTTGCCTTGAAATGGTCTTAACAAGTCCAGGATTGCACTTAATCAATACCAGAGGACAGACTAGGGTGTAATGTTTTGCAAATGTGTTTGGGGGAACAAAGTGTGGACAGACAAGTGTCTGGGGGAACAAAGAGAGGAGGGACAAGTGTTCGGGGAACCGAGTGAAGATAACAAGTGTCTGGGGGAACAGAGTGTGGAGGGACAAGGATCTGTGGGGAACAAAGTAAGGAAGGACAAGGATCTGGGGGAACAAAGTAAGGGGGGACAAGTGTCTGCGAACAAATAGAGGAGGGACAATGATCTATGGGGACCAAAGTAAGGAAGGACAAGGATATGGGGGAAACAAAGTAAGGTGGGACACGGATCTGGAGGAACAAAGTGAAAAGGATCTGGGGCAAACAAAGTAAGGAGGGACAAGGATCTGGGGGGAACAAAGTAAGGAGGGACAAGGATCTGGGGCGAACAAAGTAAGGAGGGACATTGATCTGTGGAGAACAAAGTAAGGAAAGACAAGGGTCTGGGGGGAACAAAGTAAGGAGGCACAAGGATCTGGAGGAACAAAGTGAAACACAAGGATCTGGGGGGAACAAAGTAAGGAGGGACAAGGATCTGGGGCGAACAAAGTAGGGAGGGACATTGATCTGTGGAGAACAAAGTAAGGAAAGACAAGGGTCTGGGGGGAACAAAGTAAGGAGGGACAAGGATCTGGGGCGAACAAAGTAAGGAGGAATATTGATCTGTGGAGAACAAAGTAAGGAGGAACAAGTGTCACAGAGGTGTTCACAGAGAACCACACCAGCATGCAGGAACAGCATGAAATGATGAATACTCTGGATTAGATAGTTATCATTTAAAAAATTGCCAGTTCACTCTGCCTTCCATTAAACACCAGGAATAATATCCCCTGTCCAAATCACAAATTCTCTATCAAATTAAATCACAATCAGGAATATGTCCGCAGGCCAGGCGCAAGCCCTACAGGGGACCATCTGTTCTGCATATTAACACAGAGTGTGAGATCTCTTAGCAGCACAGAGCGGATCACTGCTGTCCATATGATCGGCCTGGACATTTGCTTGTCTGCACAGGGTTTAGCCATCTCACTGAACTCCTAACGGTACTGGTTGTAATTATGGATTCCCGACATAAACCAGGATAACAACTGAGGGCCATCTGCAGTTTTTGTATTATATAATATTTTTTCTGCAACCAGTTGCAAGTTAAGACATGTTCTTTATATATTATTCCATGCTGGCTCACACGATATCTGCACAGAAGGCCCCTCTTAGGACTGTACTGTACATGCAGACTTTTCCGGATTTGTACATGTGTAAAGTTTTACTACAAAAGGTAAACAAAGCCGGTTCTACTGAGCTGGGGGCAAGTGGGATGTGATGAGATGGGTGGGGGGAATGGTACATATGACTGACTGACACTTTCAAATATGAGCGGTGCTCTGCTGTCTCAAGTTATCTTGAAGGATCGAGGCTGTTAGGTGGAGTGGTCTGTATATACCACATGTACCTCATGGGGGATCTTCAACCATTTCACTTTTAGATTTGGTCAGCAGTGTGCTCAGCCCTCTAACGAAAAAGTTGCTGTATCAATAATTTGGGAAATGTGGCTTTAATTTAGAACACTTACCTCTGCGCTCACAGCCGCCAGCTTCTCCTTCAGCGCACATTGTTCCATTTTCAGACCATCAACCTGTTTTAAGAAAATGTGGCTCAGAAGAGACTGAAGTAGCGCAGCAAGCAAACATCACAATTACAGATTATTATAACAATCACGTTATAATGAAATAAAGACAAATCGTGGGATGGTCAGCTGTCTGGCCACGGAACTGGCCCAGGGGTTGCC
>JAODKE010000035.1:6349179-6368994 GCA_026779605.1 Mormyrus hasselquistii | reverse complement strand
CCCCTCATGGTAATGTGACTCTGAGGGCTTCCCTCACGCCCCATGGTTACCTGTAGTGTGACTCTGAGGGCTTCCCTCACGCCCCATGGTTACCTGTAGTGTGACTCTCAGGGTGTCCCTCACCCCCCACAGTTATCTGTTTTGTGACTCTAAGGGCCTCCCTCACCCCCCATGGTTACCTGTTGTGTGACTGTGAGGGGCTCCTTGTCGGCCATGCGCTGTCTCTCCAGTATCTCCTGCTGGGCTTGCGGCAACAGCTGTTTTCCCAAAGTGGAGTCCGCCTGTAGCTTCTGCACCATCTGTCTGCGATGTGTGTGTGCGTGTGTGTGAATGAAGCGGGGGGGGGGGGGGGGGCGGGGGGCGGCGGGGGGGGGGGGGGGAGTGGTACAGACAAAGGACAACAAACAGAAAGCTCCAATCACAGGGGCTCAAACAGAGAACACATGTTGCCGCAGCTATCTCTGATGTACTTGAAATGCGCTGATCTGTAAGTATGCGCCCTCATACGCAGCTGCACCTCTGGCCAGATGCATCAGGCATTGATCATGCGTCGGCTACCAAGCGAATTGAAGCAGCTAGCCGTTTGCCATCCCTTTGTTTATTCATGTACATGTCCGGTAAATAACGAAGCCACATTAAAGGACGAGATCTCATCAATCTTTCTTCATGCGTATACTGCCAGGCTTAATAAGAAGTTTCCTCACCAAAATAACAGCATCGCTTTGGTTCATTAAGCGTCTGAAGCAAAGTGTTCATTTGAAGTATTATCATCAAACAAAAGTCTGTATTTATTAAGTCTCAGCCCTAATGTTTCCTGATATTAATGCAAGACAAATTAGGCTAGCAAGCCTAGAAAATGCCTTACACGGAAGTATGACAACTAACACGGAGAATTCTCTGAAGCACTAATTTAAGTTATAATGTGCATCCTACGCAGTGAAGAAAAAGAATACCATTCAAACACAATCGCAGCTAGCTAAATCAGTATTGACTTTATTGACGTGGTGGGGAGTGAGCGGAGACGCAGTTCTCATAATACGGTTTTAACGAAGGGCAATTAATAAAGGACTGAAAGACGAGCGCGATAACTTTTCCTTCCACGTTCGAGAGGATTCCAAAGGACACTTGGGCCTCGTGGGAGGCAGGACAAGAGCCAAAGTGCTGAGGGAAACCTGACACCAAATCCTCAGAAGTGTGATGCTACATGCTAATCAATAATGTGCCTATTCCTACCCCTAGACAATGGGGCCTGGCTGCAGCTGCCGGCTGATCGATAGTACAAATTATTACAATATCCAAAGCCTCAGCTGGACGGCCCGTTCTGGGGACAGCAGCGGTGGGGGCTGCGAACGTCACGCACGGTTGCAATGAACGAGGGGATGTAGGGAGACCGCCAGACGAAAATGCAGCCGGATAGAAGTATTGAAGTCTATCTGAGCCGAGTTGTATTTCCTGACTGTATAGTTTACATCCATCGTTGCTCATGCACGCAGACACAAAATTGGGGGCCAGATACGCACATATAAATATAACGCCGGAACAGAGCACGTCAAGCCGCATTACAGCTAGCTGCTGCAAGGCGCGCACCGCCACGACGTTCCGCAACGCGGGAGCCCGGGTTACTTTTCAGCAGGAGACATCCGGCGAGATTTGTGCGCCCGCTTTCAGAGTTTGCATGGGGGCCAAGAAAATCATACCTGTAACTACAGTGGGGAGAAAATGGGAAGGGGGGTGGGATTCATGTGTGATGGGCTATCTGGCATGGGGAGATTTGAGAGAAGAAAATAATCTAAATCGTACTTTGCTTAATCATTAACACCTGTGGTGGAGTTTTCTAATGCAAATGCAGGGGCAGGCACACTGGCAAGTTTGAAAGCTAAAATCATTCCAGATAAAGTTGCCTTATTAGACTCCAATCTTGTTCATTTATGCTGAGTATGGGTAAGGACCAGCTACCACAGAGAACGTGGTAGCAAATTGACTTTTGTAAAAAAGACATCAAACGAAATGCAGGACACTGGGAGAACATTTGGCTTCCCGTAACAATTGAAAAGAAACCATTTTGATGATTTCTATAGCATATATTTAGTTTTGCCCATCAAAGCAAACTAGGAGTAACTGTGTTTGTGCCATTGGCTGATTTCAATAATTTAAAAAGTAGCATTTGAAATAAATAAATCGCACAGTCGGAAAGACAAAGACCGTGGAAATAATTCCTCATGGGGAGTTTCGCGGAAGCTGATGCGGGACTGAGTTCCGAAGGCGGGTGTGAAGACGCCACCCCAGCCCCGCCTCCCCACGGTGTCTCCCTTACTTGAGGCGGGCGAGCTCCTCCGCGGCGACGTGGGCCCTCCCCTCGGCGCTCCTCAGCTCGACGCGGGCCTGCCGGCTACCCCGCTCCTGCCGCACAGCCTCTGCGGTCCGTATGCCGAGCTGCTCCCGCGTGGCGCTGAGGCTGGCTTCCAGCAGCGTCGTTCGCTCCTTGTGGCCGGCCAGGGCCTGGACTGGGGGGAGGTGGAGACAAGCCAGTGAGACGGAGGACCCTGCCGCTCAGGCCGGGAAAGCGGTTGAAAGCCATTTTGAACGCTCTGCTCTGTCAGAAAGGTCTTATTATTTCAGCGAAAGCTAAATGACACGAGTCACGCCTGGGTACCTGGCCAATGCACACTAGTAAATAAGTAAAAAAACACTAAAGTAAATACTGAAACTACCCGCAAAAATAACAAACTACAACGCATCAGTTGAACTTAACTAGGAATTAGACCAGAAGGAAACAAAAATATCCCTCAACAGAATAATTAAATGCTGCAATACTGCAACAAAGAATCGGCACTGACAGACCTGAATGCATTTAAACATGTTAAGATATGTTAAGAATAATAAAAAAAAAATCTGTGTACCACCCATGGAACCAGAACCTTTGTTGTCCTGCTGAACAAAAGAACAGCTTCCATTTTTGATCAGTAGATGGCACTCTCGACATGAAGCCACCGCAATGCCGGCTGCATTCAGGCAAAATATCTTTTATTTAACAGGAAATGAAATCCCCTTGTTCTGCACTTAGTACATTTAGTGCAAAGATTATATATGTAAAATATGCAGCTCTGGCGTCCATGTTAACGGAGCGTTGTGGCTCGATTTTAAGCGGGAGATGATGCTGTAATGGTCATGTTAGCTGAGGGAGCCTATCTCTCCACTCCGTGTAAAACCACCGGCGTCCTCCGTAACCTCTCTCTTCCTGTCGTTGAGATGTAGGCATCATGGCCATCCGGAAACATAGCCCGCTTTGAAGCATGAGGTTTAGCGCAATGACTGCAACTTTTAAGCACTGTTGCATTAGACTGGGACTTTCACTGCCACGGGGGTGCTGGGGGGTCAAGGAGGCAAGGTGGGGGCAAAAATTCATAGTTGGATTCAGGGTGAGGCCATGATTAATTTATGGCATTACAGAAACTCAACTGTTTAAATAGGAGCCTCGGGAAATTGCATAGCTAACTTCAATCACTAAATATTTAATGCACAATCATTATTTCCAGCCCATATTAACTAGATTACACTTTGTTTCATGTGTAAAACTTTAAATAAGAAACACGATTGCAACTTTGAGACGGACACCCAACGAATAAACACAGCAGAGCCATTTTAACAGCTTGCTGGTGGAGATCTGCTCACAGCTCTTCACCTGCTTCAGCATCCGACACGGCGCCCTGAGCCAGTGGCTGAGTCCCATCCTACTCACTCGAGAAAAGCTCACACTGAATGGGCTATACAAAAAAAAAAAAAATAGAAAAGAAAAGAAAAGCCCATAGGAATGACCCCGCTGACCTGAGATCAGGTGGCCGCTGCACGCAGCGCTTTTAAACCAGGTTTCTCAGACGGGCTGGACAGAGGCGGGGAAAGTGGGGGTTAAAATGGCACTGAATGGAGTTTACCTTTGCTTTGGATGGGAGCCCAAGCTGACTCACAGCCAGAGGCACCCACAGCTGCTCCTTTATTTACAATCCCTTTGGCAGCCTTACAAGTGCCCCAGGCTGTAACAGAGTGTACCTAATGTTAGAGCTGCCAGGTAATCTTATGTCAAACATACTCCTTTGATATAAAGTGATCAATAGATTCTTGTAAAGAAGTAATTTCTCAGATGTCTCAACCAAGATTCTTTCTTATTATAATATATTCATATATGAATTATTATTATATTTTTAAATGAGGTCGGCTTCACGCCGCAGCCATGCCGTGTGACGATGCGCCTCCGAACTCTCTGTTTAGATGTTTCCGATGCGCCGCCATTACGGATCGATAGCCCCGCACGACACGATTATCTGCAATGATCTGGTCACACTGGAGATGCAGGCTTTCTGAGAACCGTTTCTAAGATCTACAGCTGGAGTTGTATACTTAATGGACAGATTATAACATAAAAAAATTCTTGGAAAAAAAACAATACAGAATAGTGAAAAATATATTAAAAAAAATACAATATACACACACATCATCATTAAAGCATTCAAATATTATGATGCAAAAACTACACAAATATTAATAATAATAATAATAATAATACATTTTATTTATAATGCCCTTTACATCCGAAGATCTCAAAGGGCTACAAAAATAAAAGAGACTAAATGAACAGTACTGTATTATTACTGTGCTGCTAATTATTATTTGATTAATTTATGCTTTCATTCATGCTTGTTTATGTGAGAAGATGCAGATCCAGCACTGGCTTACTGCTACCAGAGTCCTCATTCATGTGAAGGGAGCATTTTATTCTGATCTGAATCTTCCCACGCTGTTCACCATATTAACTGTTAGACATGCATCATATGAAGCCCTTTTAATAGTCTGCCATTACTGCAAACCGTTTGACCCACTGCATAAAATATATCACCGCAACCCACCCACCCCCTAGCCGTTACCCTTTTTCAACATTTGCATTTAGATACTTGGCCTTAGAAACGACTTTCTGAATCTGCATCTGAATCTCTATCTGAAATGCAACGTAACATCAGCACGCTCTCCCAACCGCAGGCCTGATGAACCCATGAACCGAACTGCCATCAGCCAATCAGACGGCTCGCCTTTGTGCTGGGGCTGGACGAGGTTTTTTTTTTCCCCATGAAGCCCTATTCCTGCAGACAAAACATTACGTGTTCATATATTATGCTTCTCTTGGGATTAAGCTGAAGGTTACAAGATGGACGGACCTAAGGAGGGCCTGACAGTCAGGGGGGGGCATTGTTGTGTCCAGCTGAGGTAGCTAATTACTAACCCTGATCACAGGTGAGGTAGCTAATAAATTAATAAAAATCTCTATCAGGGCAGCAATCGTGCTACTTCATTCTATAAGACAGCGGGAGAGCCGACACTTCTACTGCAGACACTTGAGGCTTGAGAGGGAACAATCAAAGCTACTTTCTGCAGAGACCTCCTTGTGTACTTCGCTATAAATCGACGGTGCTCAAATCATGCATTAAAATTAACACTGCACATCGCAAAAAGCTCCAACGAACCCACACATCACCAAGGGGGGGGGGGGGGTGGGGGGTGGCGGCTGTTGTTCTGGAGTGTTTGGGGGGGCAAGTCGAACTCTTAACCTCTGCTCTTCAGTGATGAACACAGGTTCTTGAGACCAACAGCTCACACTCATTTAGCCAACATCATCATACAGGTCACTCGTCCACTTAAACTCATGGATCCTACAACACGCTTTCTGTCCCCACCAGTTCCTGTATTATTATCTGTTTCATTTATTTCATTGCACATTTCATGATAAATCTTTATAGTGTCCTACATGAATTGAACACACTCTAAAAATTATGATTTTGATGTGATGGAAGTGCCGCTGAAAAAATATGTCCTAACAAAAATACTCAACTATATACTAAAGAATGAACTGTATCACTAAAACCGACCTTCACCTTCAGTGATTTTAAAAATAACTAGCATAACAAGCATTCGGGAAACAAATATTCAGCCTCTTAAGCTTATGATGCCATTTAGGGAAAATGAGATGTTGAATAATAATAATAAAAAAAAAAAACTGTCATTTGACATCTTTCGTTTAAGAATCTTACTATTCAATAGCCTGCATTAGATTTTAGGAAAATTAAAAACTGTAGGTAAATGAACCCAGTCTGCAAGGTCAACATCCTCAGTGTTATGCTTAACATTTTTTGGCATTTTGACTGGCTCATACAAAGTTTTAAAATGGCTGAAATGTCAAAACTTACAATTTAACTAAAGTTCTGCTGCTTTAATAAAGGCAGGGTATGAATCATCGAATGGTAAAATCATGCGTTCATGCTTTATTTTTCAAGAGCACCTCCAACCATCTTTAAAAAGTGTCCTTCAGATTCGGAATGAAAACTGAACACTATCAGAGCCCCCCAATCCCGATGGTTATAGTCGAAACCCGTTTAGTCCATTGTTGTTTTCACTTTGTCAGTCAGTTGTCAAATCTATCATAGCCTAAATATCAACATGACTCTTCAAAGAAGCATTGCCTGGAAAAAAATGGCTGATTTTATAATATAATCTAAACTACTGAGTAAGTTAATGCAGCAGTAATAAGATGAACATTGGCATCAGCAACAAGATTTTTATTTAATAATTAAAATTTGATGACAGCAAATGTAAAAACGTATCAGTAACTGAGAAACAAATGCAGTAGCCATGGTCACATCCTGTGCCTGCAAAGCAAAGGCTTCACACCCTGATTTCCAGTACAGGGGATATTATTTATAGACGTATTCACTCTAGAGGTGTCAAAGTCCACTATGATTTCTGAAAGCTGCACTGTGTTTTTCGTTTCACCGGAGAGCTAGAGTAGGAACTCAATGGTATTGCTGAACCTGTCATGGCGTAGATCGTTCTGTGTCGATTATGACTTAGCCTTTTCAAATACATCCTAATAAATGCATGGAAAGAAGACAACTGAACCTACCTTCCTGGCCTTCATAAGTCCACTTGTACCTGTTAAGTTAAACTAAATAAATCACACTATTATCTAAGTAACAAATGCACAAAACCAGGCTAGGAAATCTATCAAGTTCTCAAAAAATAGTACAACTAAACATTATCTGAATATGCACGTAAATGATGTACTTCATATAAAAAAATAACATTAATACAAATGAGGCTTTTATATAAAATACCAGAAATACACAACAGAGCTTATATACAGTAGTTGCATTCTGGTATAACTAGTGCCACTATGAACAATTGCATACAGGTTAAATCATTAATTGCTGTTATTTGAGCAAAATAAGCTAAGTGAGGCAGGTACCAATCGACAGCGTAAACCAGTGTTTCTCAACCCAGTCTTCCAGGTGGACCACATTTTTGCTCCCTCCCAGTTTTTACTCCTCCGGGTCCCTTAGGACTGGGTTAAGAAACACTGGCATAACTTACATTAGCAATTTAAAATCTGCAAGCACCACATGCTATAATTTGATTTTAAGGGATAGAAATAATGAGCACCCAGTAGTGACATTTCTATTGGTCAGTTATTAGTTTCTTATCATTTACTTAACAAATGGTTTTACCAAAGTGACATGCAGGGTCAGCCAACAGTGCAATAACTCCATAGACTCTGGGATTTGAACCAGCAACCTTCCCATCATAGTCGCAGCATCCTAACATACTGAGACGCACACCACCCACCAACGTCAGCGACTTCGATTCAAAACCTCAGAGGACGCATACCATCTCAGCTGCTGTTTAACCACAAATAAATTTGAAATATCTTTATGATGTTTTTGACCTGGCAAAGCTAACAGCACCCAAACCTAGATGGCCGTGCTCGGCCTGGAACAGGTGATTTAAAGGTAAGGAACCAACAAACGGGGTGGAGGCAAAATTTAGCCAAAGCTAAATATGTTTTTATCATCCGGACGTGAAGAGGGAAGGGGCTGTATGGACTCAGTGTTGTCGCTCTGACACTGCTGTGGAAAAATGCAGATATCAAAGGCCAGCAAGAGCTGACCTCAGTAATGGATATATCAGTCCTGGCGAAGGAAAATGGGCCTTTCATATTTTCCAAGAATTTGTCTTTTGCTGTTTTATTTAAACCGATAATGGGTGCCTCACTTTGTGTTTTTATTCCATTAACAGCAGAGCAACATGAGCATGCACTGGTTAGGGAATAAGTATGTGCTTTTTTATAAGGTAATGATTCTACTTCCTATACTTTTACACACACACACACACACACACACACACACACATATATATATATATATGAATGTATATATGTCAAATAAAACCAAAACAGAGTTCTTCAGGGTTTTTTTCTGCAGGCATAGAGACTTTGCGGGGGGGAGATAAAAAACCCTTTTATCTGTATTTTCTGCATATAATGATTGTATTATGCAGAATATAAGAATTTTAATAAAATGATAACTTTAAAGTGATTCATGTGGTTTAAAAGGAGAATTACAGCTTAAAATTAATTCCCCCTCGGAAAGTTAAAAGGTTATTGGGCCAAGCTATTAGTATTGGTAACTACCTATTATGACCAGGACATTTAAACATAACAGGATCCAAATTTTAGTTTAAATGATCATAAATATGTAAAAATATAACTAAATTTACAATTCACTTTCAGGGTGATGAACAAGCAAATGTCCAAATTTTTCCATTAATACTTTATATTATTATTATTGCTATTAAAATAATGAGGGAATTGCAATACCCCCCGCCCTCTCAAAATCTTTACATTTATACTACAATTTTTATGATTTAATTTCCATTTTTCGTCCATGTATGGTTAGCTATTACAGAAATCCATTACTATTAGTTAATATGTATGCAAATTTGAACGTAAAACATTAAATCGGAATTCCTTTGGAACTGCAGCACCAGTAACATTACACATTATATGTTTAATTATGCAAAACTTGGAAAGTTGACTTTACAGCGCACAATTTCCCATCCACAATAAGACCTTTAAATCATTCCATATGCAGCTGCCGAAAGCGGTGAAAAAACATCACTCTGTAAAATACAGGAAGCTTAAGACAAGAGAGAGAAATGCTGTTCTTAGAAGGAAATCGAACCAAAGTTTTAATTAATATAAAAAAATATATATATATCTTGTGCCACCATTTGTGCTGCTGATAGGAAATCCATGGAAGGGTAGATTATCCGCTTTCTCATTAGGGATATCGCTACCCTCTGGCTCATATCAGAGTAAATGTAAGGGGTGTCATATTTTAAAGAAATAAGTCCAGGTGCCTCCTCATCATTAGTTCAGATTATCTTTCGTTAAGAAGAAAAGTTCACGATCACTCAGCCTGCGTGGAAGCGAGTGCATGTTTAATAAGATTCCATTACTATTCCAGACAAGTTCAGTATTGCCAAACAGTAAAATAAGTAACGTATAACAGTGGACACTGCGGTGTATAAAACAAGCCCATGTAAAACAGTCTTTCTGTTGAATGTAATGCTCAATAACGACACCAGTGTAACTTAACGTACAATTTTTAACAATCCAGACCGGGTTCAGGTTCGGTGCGGTGCCAGAGATTATGAGTTCAGAGCGAAGTCCAATGCGAAAGGCGTGGTTTCTGAACCGTGGGCACCGTATTCAGGGTGATGATTATATATCCGTCGGGTAATAGGCTGTGAGCCAGCGAGGTGAGATTTACTGCCTGCTGTATCAAGCCTAGTTCAGCCTGTGTGATTTTCCTCTGGCATTGGAGGTAACGGCTGTGCAGCTGAGGCTGGAGAATTAGGACAATTAGAGGTAAATCAGGACAAGCTGGAGATGTTTGTCAGCCAAAATTAATTTCGTTGTTTATAATTATATTTTGTGTGCGTATACAAATTTCAAAACAAAAACAACCTAAATTACAAAATGCATAACGTAGTAGTTTACAACACACAATGGTCCCTACTTGTTTTCTGGTTTTCAATGATTTCTTCCCCTATTATATGAATGGAAACACAGTCGGTGTATTAAACAGGCCCGAAGGCGTTTTAACGCCATCGCGGTTTCGAGGGGACGCGAAAGTGGCCCGGTGAGGCAGGCACACTGCGGGAAGATCATAAACGTGTCTCGGCAGGCAAAGGGGGCCTCACCACTCTGGCTGATCGGGGAGCCCCGGACGGAGGAGGACCCTGCCGGGGAGACCGTCCCCTGGTAGCCGCAGGTTGCAGGAGTTAATTCTTAATGAGACAAATCAGCATGGGAAACAGTGGCGTCACCTTGGAGGAGGGGGTTAGGGATTCAGGGACTCAGATGGGGAACAAAGGCCTCCTCTGCTGCATATGATGAGATCTCCGCAAGGGATCCACCAGCGGGAAAGGTGAATCATTACCAGGCGTATCTCTGTATCTCACGCGGTGGACATGGCCCCATCATTAAGGTGAGGGATGCTTCCAACGCTCTGACAGAGACTGACAGCCTCTGTGTCCAGGCACCTGTTACGGCACCGGCAGGAGGAACAGGGTGAGGGTTGGGGGGGGGGGACCATGCTGGATAACAGAAAACAGCGCTTGTGAGGGGCACGTATTCACAAGAGCCATTGTCTTCCGCGAATTTAAACAGTGACGGATAAAGACCGGAGGAGCTGTCGTTTCCTCTTCCTCTGCTGGTAATCGCGTCTTTCAGAGGAGAAGCTTCTTCTTCTTCTTCTTTTTTAAGTGATTTCTTTGTGCTCTTCAAACTGACATGTAGGGAGGGGGCAGAGTGATCTCAGCGAGTCCCTGGAGGACAGCAGGCGCTATCAGAGGCGCTCATCTCAGACTGACTCATCGGGAGATAAGGATTTTACTCCTTCCACTTAATTAAAAATTGGTATGAAGAATTCCTGAGGGACAAGGGGCAGCCAAATCAGACAAAAAAACAAGAGGATTTATGCTAAGATTTCACAAAATAGTCTTATTACATGCCTGTTGCCTGCAAAAACACATAAAAAATATCAGCAAGTTATAAAATAACTATCCTGAAGCTGGACAGTAACAGTGGCTGCTAAGAAGTAATAACACTAATCTGATAAGCAAGTATGCGGATTTAGTGGTTTTAAATCTTGCAGGTACATCGGCAGGTGACTCTGCTAAAGTGAGAGAGGGTGCCGGTGAATCATGAGCAGGTGCACCCTGGATCTGCGTCCTCCGTTACATGGAACTTCTGCAGATGGTTCCCGGGGCTGGGCCGTGTCTGTCGCCGGCCGCACCGTCATGGAGCTTGACTACCAGGGCAAAATATGGGTTGGCCTCGGGCCCAGAAACTTTCCGTGGCTGTTAGAGCTGCTCCTCCCAGCTGTCTCTTAACGCTTAAATAATTCACTCCTCACGTTCCAAATGACTTTAATGGCGACCAAATTCTAATACGCATGTAACATAAAAAATATGACCTGAGTTATCATTTTAAATTCCAAAGAATAATCTTTTGCATTTTAAATTGTGGAAATTTCTTGGATGTACAGTATATCCATCATTCCTGTTGGTAATCAGCAGTATGATTTGATATTTAAAATGCTTGCAAATAAAAGGTATATACGCTCAGAATTACATTTCATGCACTTCAACCTGAAGATAAAACAATATTTATAAAATGTACGACAGTACTATTTTCAGTTTATAATTCTTGCTCACAGAATATCTCTACATAATTGAGGGATCCATTGTGCCTTAAAAAATTCCAGTGATATACTATGATTCATATTAAATATAAAACTACAGAAGAGCATAGAATATCACATGGGTGATCAAACTATATGTACATTTACATTTTACATAATTAGCAGATGCAAGAAGTGAGACAAATCGCAATCATGTGCTGTCAACTAGGCTGAAGTGCAGCTAGGTTGAGCTTCCAGTGAATGTCCTGGTACAGGTGTAAGCAGGGTTGGGGCAGGAGCTACAAAACAACATCTAACAAAGCAAGAATCCAATAAGGCTATTCATGGACCAGAAGTGCAACGTAGAACCTAATGAGGCATCAGTCTAGTAGAGAAATTCCTGGACCCGATGGGTCTTGAGATGTTTCTTGAAGATAAAGGGCAAATCTGATGACGAGGCGTGGTTCAGCATCCCGTGCCACCATTGAGGAACCACACAAGAGAATTTCAAAGCAAACTAAATGTAAGAGCAAGTTAAGTTAGTATCTGTCTTTTACCTTTGCTCATTCCCTGATTGGCACTAACAGATATTGCTGGCATGGTCTCCTATGCCCACTTGGGCTGATATAAAGTACCCTACTGACTGTACTAGCAACACACTACACTCCACCAAACGCAATGCAGACAGAGACGCGATCAGAATTAAGATTCACTCTGAAGTCTCAAAAACACTCACGGCTGTCAAGGGTCTCGCCCTAAAAGGTGAGGGTGGGAGGCTGCTGATGTTTCGGGGGGTTACGTAAGCGCAGGTGAGCGTGGGATACAAACTGCCAGGAAGCGAAAAGGCCCCTCACCGCTCTGCCTGTGCTGCCTGTGGAGCTCTTGCATCTGCTGTTCCAGCTGTTTCACCTCAGCCCTGAGGGACAGATTTTCCTGCTCTCTTTGTCTCCTCTCTTCCTCCCAGGTCTGGGCTTCTCTCCTCAGGTCTGTGTTGGTGCGTTCCAGGGTCCGCCGCTCCAGCTCCTTGCTCTCAAAGGCCTCCCTGGCCTGGATGAGGTCGGCCTCACACCTCTTTATGAGGTCAGCTCTCGCCCTGAGAGCCTGATGGACAGAGTAGATAGCTAAAGAAACTCCACTCAGCTGCAGTAAATGGGTTTGATTTATTTTCCGAATTATTTACTCTGACTCTCTAGCGACTACGCTGCCTGATGATCCGATGCTCCTTTAAAAACAGGTTTTGTAATTGACCATAGTCACACTTTAATCGCATTACATCCTGTGACACTCATTGTCTTCATTCTCATGCCGGTTTATGCCAGAGTTATGTTCAGGTATCGATGCTCTGCCTAGGCTTTGGGCGATATTGAGATAGCACAATACACTGTTATATTTTGGGTATACCGTGGCATTTTGAAATCATCAGCAAAATTTGCAGAGCAGGGAGTTAGGAGACTCCTCCCCCTTCAGCAAATTTTATCACCGAGATTTCAAAACGCCACAATAGCACTGCTTTTGAAAATACCGTCGAGATACCGTACACAACAGTATAATGTCTAGACGATTTGACACCACGCAAAATTAGATACCACTCAGGCCTAGTTCTGTCACTGTTTGTTTTACCTGCTGTGTCAGTCACAGTGTCAACAAACTGAACGAGTGAATCTGAGTGGAAAGAAGCAGCGTTTGTGGGAGAAATGCCAGCGTGCTCAAGCTCTCCCACGTGGCTCGTCTCGACACCCACGAATGCCTGCCTCAGGCTGGCACACTTCCACCACTCAGCCCCCGATCATGTCCTATCATGTTCGCCCTAATTTGAATGCTTAACGTCCTTTTCGCGTCTTAATTGTGGCAAATTGCATTCTCTTGGCACGGCTCCTTTAAAACTGATCCCAGAGTAATTATCTCCTGTCAACCAATGAGAGGCAGATCTGTGATGTGAGGGCCTCCCCTGTATTTAACGCGAGCCTTTAATTACCCATGCTGGCATGCCACATGCTCTTCAACGGCTAACCAGCTCTGCCCGGGAGGTCGGATCATGTTAGCCAAGGGACGACCACCAGATAACAACCGACAAAGCCAGAAAGAAAAATACAGCACACTGAATTATTTTGCCATCCTTGGTCCTATAACAAAATATATTCTAAAAAATTACACTATAAAGAATTACCTCCACATAGTTCAAGCCAGAATTCAGCTATTACTATTGTAATGTAATTTAAGCACAAAGAAAATACAGATTAAAATGTAATCTAAAAAAAAGGAGCCCTTTTCTGCAATTCCATTGTCAAACGGCCCCTTTTAGAGCCCTGAGCATGACCAGAATTCAATATTTTATTTCTGTGGCCAGCATGGCCCATTAATTAGCGGGCAGACTCATGATTGTCAGGCTGTTTGTGTTCCTAGCCTAAGGATAAGTCTTCCCATATTACACATGCAGAGGAATAAGCAGGTCTTGGGGGCACAATTTATTGTTTTTCTGCTTAATCTTATGAAATACTTGTTATTCATCTTCCTCACTCACATGTATCCACAATCAATTTAAACCACTGCAGTATTTATTTATAAATTTATTTTTTTTTCCTTGGAAGAGTGACAGTTTTTGCTGTATGACTGTATATGTGTGTATGCATTAGACCGTTTTGTGCTGTGCAGTTGCGCATGACTAGCCATGCTTTTCCGCATTGCTGGATAGCGGGGAAACAGTTTAAGGTAACCCCGGAGCCTGTAGATCGCACTCTGCGACGTGCGATGTATGACATATGACACGTATAAACAGATCATCCATACCAGTGTGAGCGTGCCTACGAGCTAGTAGAAGCTAACATCTTCGCCGCTGACGCTCCGAGTGGTAAAGCGTGACGACAGGCCGAGAATAAAGCGAGAGCGCCACCTGGTCCTTCTGGGCGCAGGTTCTCCTGGAATCGGCAAGGTCCCCCTCCAGCTGTGCCACCTCCTGCTCCAGCCGGGCTAGCGCCACCTTGTGGTCCTGGTGGGCCGATGCCGCGTCCAGGTGCAGCGACTGCAGGGTGTGCTCGAGGTTGCGGTTCTCATCCTCGCGCCTCCGAAGCTCCGCCCCCTGGTTCGTGGTGTTGGCCTTCAGCGCCTGGAAGTCCCTCTCCAGCCTCACGGCCCTTTCGCCCTGCTCCCCGTACTGCCGCTGCAGGGACTCCAGATCCTGGGCAGGCAAAGAACAGGAGCTAAGCCTTTCTCCATGATCTTAATAAAACCAAATCCATATAAC
This sequence comes from Mormyrus hasselquistii, assembly GCA_026779605.1. NCBI lineage: Eukaryota > Metazoa > Chordata > Actinopteri > Osteoglossiformes > Mormyridae > Mormyrus > Mormyrus hasselquistii. Next base: position 6,354,186 of record JAODKE010000035.1, on the reverse strand, counting down.
AAAGGGAACAGGGCAGAAAAATAGATTCATTCTTTTTTTTTTAAGTACTTTAACTAGGATGCAAAGATAACCAGGCTGCTCAAAGTAATGTAACCGGGAAACAGAGAGGCATCATGGGAAAAACACAGGAATAAATCAAAACTACCAATCAGTAAATATTTCACTTGCTATTCCAATTTAGTTATAATACAGCATCAGAATGTCAACAAAAAAACTGGTAACCATACTCATATGATATGTAATGCTGATTAGTGAAGGATTCCGAAATACAGTGAAACTACTGAAAGAGAACAGAAAGGCAAATACTGGGTCTGAAATAGATTCTGCGACCCTGCTCCTAAGCTCCTAGAGCTTCTGAGGAGCTGTCCTCAGTGCCGCGGGACGGCGGACGCCCCGAGAGCACTCACCTCTCTCAGGAGGTCGCACTGTTCCTGTAAAGCCTCGCACCCCTCATTGGAGTAACTGTGACTCTGTCGATATGACGCCACGTCCGACTGGAGATCCAGGGAGGCCTTCTCACGCTCCAGGAGCTGCGTCCATTTATTCCGAGAGAGGAGGAAGAAGCAAAAATCCATTTCCATAATTTCTATTTTATGCATATGCAAAGTAGCTTGAAGCAGCCATCTCTGATTAAAAGGTAAATGATTAAAGAGACAAATGTGTGCCTTTTGGTCAGATAATGAATTCAGTTTCACCAGTAGGGTTCAACTTTTCATACGACATCTCACAAAAAAAAGAACCTGAGTGATATAAAATCATCAAGCCATCAATTTATGAACAGAGGATTTCCCAGCAGACAAGTAAGAACGTAAAAATGACAGCATGTTCTTCTGTGTGAGACTTATTAAAGCAAAGTGTTGCAAATACTCCCCTTAACAAAACCAATAAATTCAAACTCATTACTAAATGTAATAAAGTATCAGATACAGTAAACTCAAACTGGCTGATCTTTTATAACATAAAAATTGAATTTTATTTGATTAAAATTTCATTCTGCCAGCCTGACCTTGTAGGCAGAAGTTCATACAAATTAGGTCTCGCTGCAATAAAAAAAAATCATTCATTTATTGCCGCACATAGTAAACATCCTTGATCGCGCCAAAACCAAATATCAAATGGGACACTACAATAGCATCATACCTCAGTGATGTGCTTTAATTAGTACAAAATTCAGTTGTAGATATATTATAATCATTTTGGATATTTATATTAATAAAGAGAAAATTATTATATGAGTATGAGGTATGAGTATGTCTGAAAGCATAACAACGAAAAATGTCCACCTTCCTCTTACTTGGCTAGGATAGGCTCCAGTGGTTTGGATAGCAGATAAAAAGCTAAAACGAAAATAGACAGACCGATGCAGATTGAAGATTTTTCACTACATGGGAGTTAGTAAATGACACTGATCTGAGTGCTCCACGTTGCTAAGAGTATGCAATGAAATGGCAGGGAGCAGAGCAGGGCTGCGGCCTTTCCTGCTGCTGCTGTAGTGTCTCACCTCTTCCTGTTGCACGTGTACCTGCCGCCCAAGTCTGCCGATCAGCCGCTCGCACTCTGAGACGCGGAGCCTGCTGACCTTCAGGGCCTCCTGCGTGGACTGGAGTTCCTCGGCCAGCTGCTCCATGGCTTCCGTCGAGTTCTCCGCATGTCCACACTTCTCGCTGTAGCAGCGCTCCAGGCTCAGGATCTCCGCCGTCAAGCTGCTGACCTTTTCCTGGGCCTGACAGACCTTCTCAAAGAAAGACACGGGATGGTCAGCAGAGAAGATTCCAGCGTAACACATGCACAGCTCAGAACAACATATTTCTGTGATGATGTTTAGCATTTTAAAACAATACTTGGATTCTACTGCAAATTTTGGTTTGGAGGCAATATAAAATTGTTACAGACACAAATTGGTGGCCAAAACATTGCCTTGAAAACACAGCTGATGGAATCTTACCCTGACACATTTGAGCTTTGGATAAAACTAAAACCATCAGCTCTGCTTGTATTTCCAGTCAGATAACAAGATACCAAAACAGAAGTTTATCTCTACGAAACAATACCCTGCACTCTCCCTTCGAGAACTTTTCTATACTCTTTTGGTTTCATAACCTTCAAGTGCATCACAATGTGGAAAATAAGCAAACGGTCAACTGGTACAAATAATCTCTCTCTCTTCTCAAAATCCATTTTTCAAAAGACATGCATGTTTTACAAAAATCCATAACATGTGTTAAACATCCGAGTGGCCCAAATCCCTCAAAATAGACGACAGGAAGCTCCCAGAAAAGAAATGTTCCAGAATATGGTACATCCAATATCGTAGCCAAGAAAATCAATACTTGCGATCATTTAAGTCTAATAAGCAAACATCCAAATTAATCAATCATGCAGATCACAATCAGCACATGGACACACCAGTGCAATTATGGTGCTCTGCTAACAGCAATGGCGCACATTCACCCCTCACTGTACACCAGAAGGGACACGTAAAAATGAAATGATCTGGACTTCTATGCAAAGTAACAGTGCAAGGTCGTGATCAAAGGACAGGGTGGAGGAACAAAGAGAACTTGCAAGTTCATTCACCCTCTCAATCTTCATGCGAGTCAATCCACAGGAATAATCGACTAAGAGTATTACGGATGGCACAGGCCTGGATGCTAACTCATTTGGGGAGAAGGCCATTTCAATCATTGTAAAATCGATACTCAAATTCCATGCAGACGATGCAGTGGCTTAGCATTGCACGTTTTTTTAACCTTAGTTAAGCTTTCACATGGGTATTTTTTTTTCTCAAAACAAAAAGTAGATCAGAAATAGCACAAAAAAATTCTAAACTAAATAGAATTTGGTAACACTTAAAGCAGTCACATATAATGCATTATAATGCATTCATAAACACAGCTATAACAATTTATATAAAAGCATAACACATCATAGCCCTGTTTATTATGCATTATGAATGCTATCAGGCTCTCATCTAAAATGCACTAGAAATACCTTCATAATGCAGAATAAAACAACCTTAATTCTTATAATGACCATTATAAGGCATTATGAAGGTATCTATAGTGCATTATAGATGACAGCTTCATACAGCATTCATAATTCTCATATAGCCGTGTTTTAGTACTTTATGAATGCATTATAATGCATTATGAAATTATCTACAGAAAAACACCCGATACGGGGCAACAGCACCAACATCGCACAATGACAAGTGTGGATGCAGGATTACTCACCTGGACTTTGGAGTAACGGGCTTCCTCCTCGAGACCCGCCATCTGGCCCTCCAGTAGCTGAACCTTCTCCATGGCGGCTTGGTATTTCTGCCTGAAGATGGCTGAGGCTGATTCATGAGCCTCAGCCACAGCCTTGGTGTCACGCAGTTCCTTCTGGAAGTCCCTCTGCTGCTGTATCAACAGTGTGGCTTCTATGCTTTTCCTCTTCGCCAGCTCATCTCCCTCCTGGACCTGCGGGTGAAGGAGTGATTTGACGGTGTGCCGCTTACAGAAGGACGCGGGAAAGCTGTTACTTCATTTTTGTTTTAGCTGATTCTATATTGCAGCTATGCTGATTATGTCATCGCTATGATATACTGTAAAGGCCTTGGGTTGTTTCACACTGTTTAAGGCGGCATGCTATGAGATGGAACTGTTTTAGGCCTGTATACTCTGCTATACTAAAATGTAAGAAATGCGTAAAAAAATACATCTTGTCATTTCCAAGTGTATTGTCTTTTAAACATATAATAAATATGTGTGTGTGTGTGTGTGTGTGTGTGTGACACAAAGAAATCACAAACATTACAATACAGAAACATTACAAATCAGTTTATTAATGTTCCCCTTCCCCCCGCCCCCAAAAATAAACTACATTCCAATGATGTCTTTTAAATGCTACCCATACATTTTAAATTCCTGCTGCAATCGTCCGTGTCCTATTCGGCTTTTCTGTTTCATTCGGTCAAATATCATAAGAAAAATAGCTCCATTTTCCATAAAGACTGTGCTTCTCAGACTGAATAGGGACTTAATCTGCAACAATTCAGATTTAAAAATGCTTTTAGCACTGAATGATTAGTGGTGCTGTTCTTCAAGCGATTCTTGATAAACAAAATACAAGACAAAACAAGCTGGCAAACCATGAAAAGAGGTTTAAATGGGAGTTTATGGGAATTTTAGGTGATTTTCACAGTAGTTTACAGTAGTTTTAGGTATATTAGCAGACAGGGGTGAAAGGATCTACAGGCTCACAGAATGCTAAAAATGATGATAATGGAGAATCTATTATTGATGATTCTTTTATTACGCACATTAGCAATATTTGAATGCATTAAAATATTGTTCCCATATAAAATCTATTTTACAGTAGGGGGAAAAAAATCCTCCAAAATTTTCTCAGGGGAAAAAATATAATTAAAACATTTATTCTGCCCTTTTATGAATCTGATACCTCAAAAGAATTAGTGACTTTTCAAAACACTCCCAGAGGGGATAATACAACATTTCAAGGCACCGGGACTAAGTGCAGATACACAGTAGAGAGTAACGTTTATGCTCTGGACTGTGAGCCGCACAGTCTTGTGGGATGCATGTCGTGGTACTACATCTGCATCTCTGACAGGCAGAAACATGATTTATGTAAACCATGCAGCTTCTTCATACATACATACACACACACACACACACACACATTTTTTCTCTTTTATTTTACTATTACTTAAGGTCTTCAGCAAATTTTACCTGCTTGGAAAATTCCCTCAGTGGGAAATGGAGGAATAACAATTTTAGCCGTCACTCCATTATAGTACACAAAATTGTACTGCCATGGTTTATATGAGGTTTCTGTGGTCAGAGAATTTGTAAATTCTTCTAAGGAATGGAAATGAAACACTCTGATATACATCTACTTCAAATGCATTAAATTGCAGATGGAATGAAGCAGTGATCCCAGCGGTGAGACAGAGAGTGAGAGAGAGAAAGTGAGAGAGAGAGAGAGAGAGAGAGAGAGAGA
>JAODKE010000035.1:6335665-6345782 GCA_026779605.1 Mormyrus hasselquistii | reverse complement strand
AGGTATATGTTTTGAAGCACTTCATCCCTGGCAGGGTTTTGACCCCCCTAAGGGCCCACCCCCCCCCCCCCCCCCGGCACACAGAGAGCATGCCGCACGTGTTCACCTACAATCCATTAACAGTTTAGGCTGGGGAATGGAAAGTACGAAACCTTCGCGTTGAACGACTGGGCTGAGGCTTCCGCCGTCGTCCAGCAACCGGAGGGAAGCCTGATTCGACACGCAATAAACGGCGACGGGCGTTTTGGGGAAAAAAAAACCCGAAAAGAACAAAAGGCTTCCCATGTCCTGCCCCGCGCTACCTCTTGTCGTGCCGTTCTCTGCTTCTCCATGACAACCGTCATCTCCTGTTCCAGCTTTGTCTTCTCGCTGCTCAGCCTGCTAATGTCCTGGGACTGCTCTTTTATTTGGGCTGTCAGCTGTACGGTCTCCTCCTTCAGCTTCTGCAGGAGATCTTCCCTGAGGAGTAACTGGAAGCAAGAAGAAGTAAAAAGAGAAAAAAAAACAAGGATGCGAGACTCATTTTAAATCACTTAACCCCCATCTTCAAATAGTTTATCTGTTCTTCCTTGTGGCGGCACCTTAAACGTGAGCAAGAGTATCCGTTCTGTCAGAACGAGGCGTGAATGAAACTGCTTTACAGAAGGGAAATTTAAATAAAATATACCCAAAATGAAAAATAAGTATAGCTGACAACAAAGCTAAATCATAACTGAAGTAGGGAACGGATGGACCCAGCCTAACACCGTAAAATTGAAACTTTTGCATGTATTTTGGCTATATGTGCATAAATGTGAAGTGCACTCTATGAAGTGCTTTTTATTTGTTTTAAACTTTTACTACATGCAAAACACTTCAGATAAAAACTTTATGAAGTGAGATACTTACCGCACTGTTACATTCAGAGAACTGCTTTTGGACGTCTAACAATTTCTTCTGCAACAATCCAATTTTGTTGTCTCTTTTAGAAATCTGTAGATCACAAACAGAGAACCACGAGGTCTAAGTCAAACTTTGGGATTTATTAGAGAAGAGATAATGACAATATCTGAGCCACCAGCAAGAGCTCTTGCATGTACAACGCAATGTGTTTTCCTGATTTCGGCAAAACAAGTTTGTTTCATTCTGTACACATTTCCTGTCACATTCTGAACCTCACACAACCAGCTGTCTGTTTTAAATGTAGGGTATTTAGGGTATTCAAATGAAGGTTCCAAACACAACCACTCCTTATTTAGTGACCATTTGCATATACTTGATAATAAAAGTTTCATACTCTGACAAATGGAATGTACAAAATATTGTTAAAAACGTCCATTTCATGAGGGATAAAAAAAAAGGAATACGGAAGGCTGAAGTAAAGTCATAAATATGGTTGTGGTAAATCTTAGGCTACCATGATTTCCATTTAGCGGCCATTTTCTTTTATGATCTGGGGTGAGTTTCCTGTAGCCTGTTAAAAGATAGAACTTACGAACGATGTAGCATTAAGAAGGCTTCAGGAAATTCACCTCTGGTCAATGGGAAAGAACTTGGTCGCCAAACAAAGAGCATAACAATAGCGAATAAAAAAAAAACATTTATTACGGACATGATAAGGCCCTTCAAGAACAAGACCTTACAGCTTGATACATAACATATAAAATTAAGCCAGCAAGATACTGCAACTTAGTCAATACCCTTTAATTGTAATACATCAGAATTTTTTTTGTATAGATGTTGTTGATAATATAACCAGCATCTTTACATGCTAGATGTTTATCCCTGGTTACGTTAACATCTGCAGTCTTCTGATTTAGGAAAAGTAATGAAAAAAGAATCGAAAGAGATGGGAGATTTTTTTAAGCAATATTAGTTTCAATCAGCACACGGGGTGAATGAGCCATTTAGAAAGACCTCAGTGAAGTGACTGTCTGCGCAACATGAAAAGCTCTTATGTTTCCCGGTCTTCTAAACACAGAAAAATGCATCCCTCCTATTCAGAATATCGAATGTCTTATGGAAAGTGAAAGGTCGTTTGTAACTGTCCATAGGATTGATGGAGTTAAGATAGCTCCTTGACCTTTACCCTGCACTCACGAAGAACGGTCTCAGATGACAGAGCATCGGGCAACTTTACACACGATCTCTGCATTTATTCCAAATTGCATCTCCTTCTGCCGAGCGCCGCGCGCAACTTAACGACATGCAGTCCTGCTTCGTTAAACGGTGGGCCGTCATTTGACACCGTGCACTGAATGTTTGCGATTTGCTTTAATTCAGCTTCTGCTGCCTGCTTTCGTCTGTCCTTTCAAACCCCCCCCCCCACCCTACTGGAGAGGGATTGCTTTTGTGGCCTAGATAAACACTGTCAAGGTCGATCTCGACGTAGCAGCGTCAAAGTCGGGTCGTATGCCTATGGTCGAGTCAACGCACTGGACTTAGTGACGCTAAGGGCCTTGTGCACCTGCTCCGAATCTCTGGACAGATGCCAGAATCAGAATCAGAATCAGAATCAGCTTTATTGTCATTTAAACCACTTGACATGATAAGAACGAAACACACTTTCTCAAATCTCGGTGTGCGCAGTGTGGCTGCTGAACAGTAAATATATAAAATAATAGTAAAATACTAGAATAAAATATCTAAACTGGATATAAAATAGAATGCACTAAGATAAAACCTCTGAAATAAAAAAGAGAGATGTAAAATATTGCACATTCTGTTTTGTCATTGACAGCACACCCAGTCTCATCCATGATTAGCAGCATGCCTGTTCACTGAAAAACATCTACGGCATCCATCGATATCTTAAGACATAATGTTCCATCTTAAGCTAGCATTTAATACCCTAATTAGAACTTCTTGACTAGCATAGGAAAGTCACAATGGACCAGAGTTTTCCAAATAATTCTAGGGTAAGATTCTAGTGGATCGACTGGTGCTTACAGTAGACTATTTAGCCTGTGGCCCGATAAGCAGTTAATAGGGCCTGTGGGCTCTTGGGCATGAATGGCTCATGAGGGAACAGTATCTGTGTATCTGTACTGCATAATGTCTGTGTTTGTACATCTTATGCGTGCATAATGTTACAAGCCTGCACAAGTCCATCTACCAGGCTCATCGCGACGGAACTGCACGGCAGTGACACTGGACGTGCTCGGAAACCGACATTAAACTCTTGGGGAAGCCAGTGAAAATGGACCAAAACAAACGAGGGGCTGGAAGGCAGGCGAAGCTCCCACTGAAAAGTGACACGATTCCCGAAGATCGGCGTAGCTTTGGATCCTGCTAGCATTAGCTGTCGCGTTTAATCGGCACGCAGCTACTGAGTGACTTTTCAACGTCTCTGTGACGGTCAGCATGTTAGAGGTGCATTAATTAGCACGCGTTTTTGCCCAAAGTGACGTATAAGTGAGACAGACGATACATCGTGTCAAGGCATAAGTGCAAGTGAGCTTCCAGTGAGGACCAGTAACGCATGTAAATTAGCATCGTCGCAAGAGCTATACAAGCTATACAAAACATTATAAGAATCGATCAGAAGAACTATTTAAATAAAATATTATGAGGACTAGTTTCCTGTTAAGTAAGTGCAAAATACTCTAGAGTTTGCAAGAGAACATAACCAAAGAACAGCCAATGAAGACAGAGCAGGTCAGTGATCTGAAGGCTAGCAGAGTTGTTCCTGGAAACAATGAGTCTTGAAGTATTTAAAAACACAAAGGAAACTTCACTGGCATGCACACTCATAAACGCCTGTGTCTATTTTCATTAAAACCAGCTCACTGTCGCATACACGTGAAGACCATGAATATTGTGGAAGACTCACATATTCACATAATGACTGTGTGCATATGTATTATATTACAATAATATTTAGAAACAGCAAACATAATGGGTAATAAAGAAAAGGTACAGGAGAAAGAAAGATGAATTTCCTAAATATATACTAAGATGATCTGTATATAAATTAAAATATACTGTTAAAGTCCCAAGACACATTTACAGCATAAGTGGTTTGAAGATAGATGGATGGATGGATGGATGGATGGATGGATGGATGGATGGATGACGAATGGATGTTAATCCCTCTCTACTCTATCCATGGTAGGAGAATCAGAACTGACATGCATATATAACAAAAGTAACAAACAGAAGATAGGAGAGACATGGGAAATGGCTTTTAAGTAAAACTTCCTTGTGAGAGACAGGAGGGATGTAGGGGTCCCGCTAGACCCCATGCTCTTTTAATCACACCCTGAACGCAGATTTCTTCCTGTGTTATAGGATCAGCACCTGAGTGGACTGACAGGGGTGAGTGTTGTCAGACAATGCTGCCCAAAGCCCTGCCCGCTTTAAGGCAAGGCTCCTGGGATGCCGTCGCTCTCAGCCAATGGATTCTGTCGTGGAGTCTGGCTGGCTGGGAGCCTAAACGCAGCCAGTGCCATTGTCCCCCCCATGTCCTCCAAATGCACCGGCTTCACAGCACAGACTTATTTTTGGTGATGGAGGCTGGGTGGGGGGGGGCTGCTGAAACGTCCTGCCCCTCGACACTCTTCGTCTTATTAGAAACCCAGCAGCAATTAGAGCATTTTTGTCTAAACCAAAACTGACCTCCAAGTTCCTTGACAGCCCGCTTTACAACAAAAGAATGAAAAAGACCATCCGCGAGTCGACGCAGCTACTCACGAACAATAAAGGGTCTTAATACGAAACTGTTAAGACTGTATTAAAATAAACTCGAGAAACGGCCCCGGCGGAAATGGCTCGACGTATTTGTTCAGCTGTGCTAATGTTAGGAAAGTTAAGAACAAATACTATTATTGTCCTACGCGTTCTTTTACAGGAAACAGACAGTGGCAAAAGCTACAGTAGTTCAACATATGAGATCAGAGAGATGGTTTTTACAGTAAACTGGATCCAGATGCTGGAAAAGACATGGGAAGCCGGCAAAAATTAATGGCTTTGTAAATCTTCGGATGAAAGGGAAGGGGACTGGCCAACACAGCTCACACTGTCTGCCATCTCCCCGATCCAATAAACGCGGGTTCAAACAGACGGCAGGTCTCACGCATGGAGCGAATATTACAGTTGAGTTCAGTCACAATCTCAAAGTTGTGGTCAAAAGCGGCACTTTATGCCTTTCGCTGTACCTGAAATTCATTTCATTTGAAAATGAAAAAGACTGCTGTACTGTATGAAAAAAAACATCTTTTGCCAAGCAAATCTAAAATACCAGAACAGTTTTCTGAGATCAAAAAACTGACTTTTCTCCTAGTTATCGCAGAAGCTGCTCGCATAAGGCACGGCTGCCTTTAATTTTAATGCACGCCAAGGCAAATAAGGAGCGCGAAAGACCAAAATTTAGACAGGACAGTGTGAAATTAGTGCAATGGAAAGCGTGTTCTTCCAAACACCATGTCCTGGGAATTCTTCATCACAGGGGGAAAGTAGGTTGGCAAAGAGACTTTTTTTATTTCATAAAGAAAGGGGAAAAAAGGTTTCCTTCGCTTTTTTTACCTTACTGCCAGCTGCTTTCTTTGTGTTTCTCAGAGTTTCGGTTGCCCTACTTAGGGCCTCCTGCTGTTTCACAATTTGATCTTGCAGCTGTTGAGATTGTTCTGTCTTCTCCTGTAATTTGGACTTCAGTAGACAAAGTTCTAAATCCAGGCTGTTCACTATGGATTCATTATCCTGCAGCTACAGTATGAGGGAAGGCAATTACAGAAATTACAATTACAAGAATTACAATCACAAAAATTACAATTACAAAAAAAAATTACAATTACTGAGAAGAGAAGCTGTGAACATGCCTACGTAAAACATAACGAGGCCCATTTGGGTTAAATACATTCACATCATTTGGAAACATAGATAAGATAGATCTATTCCCATTCATCCATAAATGAGAACAAAATAAGTATTGACAAAATTACAGAAACTCTAGACACATTGTTGGAACTATTATAACAATAACAGATTACATCAGTCATTAAGTAATGCATTAGAGTTACACAGAAAGCTTGAAATGTAATATTGTTCCTGCCTATTATTAGTGTGTGGATATCTAAAGCAAACATTGTCAGCTCTAGTTGTTCATTGATTTGGGTACAATTACACAGAAAAGGCCCTGATCCAGAACATTTTTTCCCATAATACACCTGTATTGGTTCATTTGGCTTATTGGTTTGATGCTGCCCCTAACTATATATTGAAAAATACTCTGTAATTCTTCATTAGGCTACAATATAAATTTGAAGCCTGGCTGACTTCATGCAATCTTGGTGCGACACAAAGAGGTGCCATATTGTTGGTGGCTATACAGTTGGCCATTATTTTCAAATTCAGCAGAACTCATGTTACGATTTGCAAATGGTAACGTGCCAGAAGATTACACTGCTGCATGTTCCTCGCCTCAGGCAGGGAAACAGAGCACACTGATTTGACAGATGGTTTTTAAAGGGAGATCACTTTCAAAGGTAGGCCTGTCATATTTTCTCATCGACATCAGCCACGGGCCCCCGGTAGACCAAGGCCTGAGACCCACGCATCCCCAGAAGCTCCGGCGATAAGCGCAATTTCAAGGCTCATGGGTACAACAGCAGGGCCCACGCTGAGATCCGGGCACTCGGCTTCTTCAATGCATGACACCGGTTCAGCTAAATAATTCATTAAGCAAAAATGTCAATAATAATCCAAAAAAACCTAACTCTAAGAACACAACGGTAGTGTGAAATGCACTGATGTGCTTACCTTCAAATTCAAGCAAGACTATTACAAAAAATAAAGAAAAAGAAAGAAAGAAAAGGCAAGTGATTCCACGGGAAATTTAGCGACAATTATTCAACCTGCTCAAGGCAGGTAGCTACATTAATCCATTCTGGCATACGTGATAAATTATTTACGCAAACATGCAGAGCGGAACTGGCCTTTTTTTCAGAGCACTCTGCTGTTTCATTGTAATATAAAGCCCAGCTGAAAACAAAACTACATGTAGCCGATCAGTGGGTCCACCAGCTGCCGACATTTCCCTCTCCAGCAAGGACACGTCCAGCCCCATCGGTAGGAACTCGGGAAAGTTATTCGAAAGAAAATTTAACACCAATTACATTCATCATTAGTATGCTTTGTTAATGTACTCATTTACTATTAAATAGCACTCATAAAAAGGTAAAACTACATTTTACATTTCCCGCTAAATGAAATTTAAATCAACTGAAATCCTTCATTTATGCACCGAGCCCAGCAAATCCTCAGCGTACCCGAAATGACCGCATTACAATATTGAATATCAGACGTAATAAACTCCACCGGACGATTAAAATGAAAGCAAGTCCCAGCGCCCCCATTTGCGATTTCATTAAAAAGTGAAATGTACCTTGTTTCTGCGGCACTCCAAGGCCCAGCTCGCGTCGGCGCACTCCGGGGAGGGTTCCGTGTTAAAGTGCTCCTTCATTGTCAGTGTCCTTTTCAAAGACTCCTGTGTGGCTTTTGCTGAGGTCACATCCAGCTGCAAGTGCCGCGCACTTTCCCCACCTTCATTTATCTCAATTGCGGGGAAAAGAAAACAACTGTCGACCTATCGGCGAATTTGTAAAAAGGCTGTTTTTTTATTTTTCCCTGAGACAGACCGTAGTCACGCAGAATGTGGATAACAATAATGAAAGAGTGAAAAGCTGAAAAGGAACGTCGTTTTTACTTTGGTTGGTTTTGTTTTGTGCCATCAGAAGAAATGCAGTAAACCAGGGTTTGTGTTACACGGAAGCTGAGGTTTGTATCACCTGAAGCTGAAGTTTGTATCACTTGAAGCTGAGATTTAAGTCACACAGAAGCTGAGATTTGTGTGCTCCAAAGCTAAGGTTTGTATCACCAGAACCCGAGGTTTATGTCACAGAGAAGCTGAGGTTTGTGTCCCCTGTAGCTGAAGTTTGTATAATTTGAAGCTGAGGTTTATGGCACACAGAAGCTGAAGTTTGCCTCAAGAGAAGCCGTGGTTTGCATCATGTGATGCTGATTTTTGAATCACATGTAAGCTGAGATTTCCATCACATGCAAACCACTGATAAAGCGGGCTGGTCACATCACTGAAGCACTTGCTTTTTAAAAAATAAATTAATTAATTAAAAAATCAGACTATTGTATACTTGGCAGAGTGTGAACTCCACAAAAAATGGCAACAAACAACAGACCAGGTAGCAGATGATGTTTATGAAAGTGGCTCAGTATACATGAACACGTGAACAAAGATGGCCATTCATACTTTACATGTCATACTGAGACTGGGAGACAGGGACCCATCAGATACCAAAAAAACAAATGCAAAGCCCCTAGATGGGAAATATCCCTGCAAGATAAAGGATTATGTGCTTGTAAAGTGTACCGAGAGGATTAAAATGTAAGAACGAATGTTTACAAGCACAAACTGCATCGTGCCGGCATGGTAAAAACTCACATGTCAACGGTAGAATACCCGGATCATTAAAAATCAACAGGAACCCTAGGCATCGGAAAGTGGAATTCTCACTCGGAATGACAACTCGTGGTGAACGAGAGACGGAAGATGGGGGAGGGGGGGTATCACGTTCTCCCCCATTAAATGAATACCTGTGGGAACAGTTCCAATAGCTTATTAAAGAGATTTGCCGGGGTATCTCTGTACCTCTGGCCATCTTTAAAGAGCGGCCTGTCAGGACACGTTTGGCCATTACTTGGCCGACGCCGGGCAGAAGAGAGAAACGTCTCCTGTTATCTGATCAATCACGGGGCGAAGCATGTGACGGGCGCAAATGGGGATGCGACCGCTTCTCAGGCGGCCCTGTGCAGTTCCTCACTCGGCTTAATTTGAATAACAACGTCTAAGAAAATGGAAGCACTGTGTCTGAAGGTTGTCCCGGGGACACTCGGGTGTCCTCCTTTCTGCCTGCACGGGGAGGAAGCAGCCCGACAGTGGCGTTCAGACATTAAGGTAGACATTATAACGGGAGTCCATATTATAAATCTGGGAATATCGCCCCCGCAGCCCTGGGTCTGAGGCGGACCCTGAAGACACGTAAAATGTCATAGCCGAAGGGTGATAGTGTCAAAATACGGTTTTATTTCACCACACGGCAGTGAGAAATTCACCTTCCCCTCAGAAACAGAGGCCAGGTGAAATGCCAGACCAGTGAGTCTTGTCTCGTTTTTTCAGACGGGCACCGTGATAGATGGACATCTCAACAGAGATTTGAGAGGAACAAGGACCCGATCCCGTTTCATACCACAACCTTATATATTTGATCGCCCTGAACCTCGCATAAACTTACTGATATATTAAAAGGAATTCGAGATTATACTTAAAAAGTCAATTAATGCTACAGCTGAGACCACACAGACGTGATGAATAATTACTTAAAATAAATCTGACGTCAATGTGAGCTGGGGGTGAAGGGTGACACACAGCATGGGGAGTTTTCACCCTCTGCAGGTCAACGCTGGAGGGTAAACAAGGCAGAAGTAATTCATTTTAAACAGAGGGCAGCAGAAAACCTTGGAACCATTAAGGCCTTATATAAAAATGAACGACCATCGGGGCACCGCCGTGTACCAACAAGACCTGGGATGCCGGTTGAGAATTATTCGGGTCTCAGCCACCTGCGTTGCCACACTTCTATTCCAAAAAACAATCACATCCCTCGATGACTACAGGGAGAGTCCACGTTTCCATTGGACTATTTAATTAGAACCACAGTTTGGCCAAAATATATCACCATCATGTTTTTGTGTGTGTCACTGGATCACCTTCCAGTCGAGAGCTAGTTTTCACCTTAAAAAAGCAAGCTGGCGGACAGTGACTTTAATTAATCGGTTAATTAATCGCCAGAGGGAGCTTGGCTGCCTTATGTACTACCTCCCGCTGCAGGGACAGTGACGGATGTTAAGTGTCCTTTGCAGACGCTGGTATTCCAGCAGCCGATTGTGAGTGAGGACATTTATTTGCCTTACTGTACCATCAGGAGCAGCCCATCAATCAAGGAGGGACAGCGAATTGTGGTGTGGCGTGATGTGGGGGGGGGGGGGGGGGGGGAGGCCGGACACACCCGGAACTGTCAGAACGAGAGAAAAGGGCGCGGGGGGAAAAAAAACCCCCCTGCCGATT
>JAODKE010000035.1:6324838-6335565 GCA_026779605.1 Mormyrus hasselquistii | reverse complement strand
GGCTTGGGGGGGGGTCGGTCGGGCGCGCGGGGCGGGGGCGGGGGGGGGCGGGGCGGGGGGGGGGGGGGGGCGGGGGGGGGGGGGGGGGGGGGGGGGGCAGAGCTGCACACACAGCAGCTGCCAAGACGAGAGAAGAGGGCGACGGGAGAAATAAGGACGCCATGGCAATTGGCCCGTTAGAATAAGGCGAGCCATCCCCAGAACGGGTGAACTTTTACTGCTCCGTTTGTCCGTCAAGCTAACCTCCATGGCGTGGCTGGCGTGACGTGGCACCCCCACACAAACACGAATCCCACACAGTCACAGAGACCGGCTGCCCCGTAAAGCACCACACGGACGTTATTAATATTTCACGAACACGAATGTCGTGTCCTCTTCCAGCGTACGACATAAGCTCACCTCACTGACAGCATCTTTGCCTGAAACCTGTGACATTAAGCCCCTTTTCCAGTGAATAGACTGGGCTGAAACTGTTTTAACTTCACTTCCCGCAGAAAGGGGTTTTACCTCCTGAAGTAAATCTGCCAGCGAACTGCAATGCACATAAACCAAACAAGTAAAGCGATGATTAACTTTTCAATGACTCAACATTTTTTTTTCTCATCAAAAGGACTGTTTTCAACTAAATCCAGTATACTTAAACTTCAATGCAAAAGTGCTGTGACTATAACTCAAATTGGGGTCACAGAAAGCCTGAAGTCTATCACAGAAACACAGAGGGTGGGGCAAGGAGCACCCTGGCTTGGATGGCAACCCATCACGGGTACCGAAGACCTACCTATAGCTAATAAGCACCTCCACCTTTAATACCACGTCACCATATCAGCTCTGCCATTTCTCAGACCTGAGCTAGTGAGTGTTACCATCTTTATTTTATTTTTAATTTTTATATTATTTTCATCATTTCATTTTTATCTGAAAGCCAGTTTTATTTTAGTTTTTAGTACAGTTTTACCAATTTCTATTAGGTATTTTAAAAGATATTCCTGTTTAGTTTATATATTTTAGTTTGTTTAAGGTTTAGTGATTTTATATATATATATATATATATATATATATATATATATATATATATAGCTGTTATTTTTATTTGTCAATATGATTTTATGTGCATTTTATGTGGTAACAGAAAGTATTTGACATTTTTGTGTGTGGTTTTTATTTTACTTCAGTGATGTTGAAGTGTTCTTTTTACATTTTAGTTTTGTATCTTATTCTGTTCAATTTTTACAAAAAATTGTTTTCTTATAGTTTTAGTTAATGATAATAAACCTGACTTGAACCATCTTCTCCCAATCCACCAGCCTCTGTCTTCATAGACAAATCTCACCACACTGCACACGGAACCCAACTCGCAGACCAGAAGTATCAATAATCCAGATTCATAATCTCCTAGAATTAAAGTGCATGAATAAACAGAGAACTGCTCCTACTGTACAGGCGAACCAGAAAGACTGGTAAGTACATGTGAAACGCACAAAAAATCCAAATCCCTCCAAATATAAAAACTTAGCGAAATAATAAACGTTGGTCTTAATTAAACAGACGTAGCGACATGTGCCCTGTAGCATCAGATATCTCCACGACGTTAATGAGAACTGCTCACTGCAAAGAGATTAACTTGGTCCAGGACTTGAACTGAGGAATGAAAATTAAAAAAGTAATTGAACATGCCATCCTTAGGCAGTCTGAAAGACACCTGAGAAAGACTTATCTGAAAAAAACCAGCAAACAAACGGGAAACATTTAAATCGGGAATATAAATTGGTGTTTTAAACATTTTTCTAAGAATAACTTTGAATACTCTCCTGTATCCATAATATTAATATGCCTTTGTTTAATATCACCAAAGATAAAAAAAAAATCATATTTATTCTTCTTTAACTATGAGTTGTCGAAAGTAAGTAGGCAATAGTGAAATCACTATTTATTGCAAGGATGTCTAAATGCTGAAAAAAGGACACAAAATGCCATTCAATAAAGCCAATAAAATACTGCGCAATAAAGTAACAAAGAAGGAATCTAACAGCTCTTTCTGACAAAAAGGTACATGCACAACATTGCATAAGCTTTCCTGATAACTGCCTGATTCCACTGCATGACCGCTCATCAAAATATCCATCTTAATGTTATTCATTAAATCGATAAATTCCGTTCTGGATGTGTTTACAGCGCTGTAAATGTTTTCTTCAAACCACCGCATTTTACATGCTTTTATATTTTAAATGCACATTAAAAATTCCTCACCTTAGGCAATCTTTGAGACTGAATAAAATATACTGAAATTCTGAAAAAGAACATTTATGCCCAGAAATAACACTTAAATTACACATATTTTCATCAGATGATCTGAGCACTTAATAGCAAGATGAAATCTTCACACTGGGTAGTGTGAGGTCAAAATGGACTGCATTCTCACCATGGCAACCTACCAATTGGCATTACAGTACACAGATAAAAAAAAAACAATAAACTAGATGCTACATGTTTGTTTTGCATGTAAACAAGTGTGAACATGTCTCTCGAATTAGCAGGGGAAAAATGACATCCATGCAAATATGAGCTAAAAGCCCATCATTACGCCCATCGGCCAATCGTAAATTAATTACTTTTAGTTATTTCTGGCGCAGCGCTTCAAAATGTAGGGAAAGAGGATCAGATTCCACATGTTTCCTGTCTGCTGTCAATATACAGGCCTCAAACCCGGGCCTAAGACCCGATCACTTTCAATTTGATGATCCATTAGCTTCTCCCTTGGGTTAGGATAAAAGGGGGATTATTTAGGCTGCATGGACTCTGAAGATGACCCAGGTAATGCTTTTTCCCGAAAGCCCGGCCAGCAGCATTAGATGGGGACAAAAAGCTGTTTTAGTTTTTAGCATAAATGAGGAAAAAGGTATCGCTTTAAAACATAATATAATCTGAGGCGACAGTAAAACCCGCCCCCCCCCCCACTCGTCTGTATGTTGACGGATGGGCAAGGCGCAGATGCTCTCAGTCAATTTCTACTGAATTGACTTCTTCCCATAAACTCAATAAAAACACCATTCCTCCATTCAAGTTCTTGAAGGCAGCAAAACCTCAGCTGAGTGACCAGTGTCGACTGAGTAGGTGCCACAATGCAATCAAACCAGATATGCATATATATATTTTATTAACTGTTTATAGTTGATGACATTTGACTTCATAAAAAGGGGTATATATGTAGGCCCCAGAAACACCCCATTTAAATAAAAATAAAATTAAAAAATAGCAGGGAAACGTTACATAAACAAGGGTAAACCCAAAAGCCCAATAACACGTTTTTAAATCCAAAGCAAAACTATCAACATAGCAAAACAACGATATACAAACTACAACGTAACTCAATCTACAACACGTTTACATTTTCCTTATTTAACAGGTGCTTTTATCCATACAATCCAGAAAACAATGTCAGACGGTCCCTGGACAAATTGGGGGTTAAGGGACTTGTGGGGGCCCAACAGTGACATCACACAGGGATTAGAACCAGTGATCCTCCGATGACAAGCACAGCGTCTTAACCCAGTGAGACACACACAACCCCAACATGTACAGTTGCAAAAATGACTAAATAAAAATCCTATTATAAGAGATATCTATGATTGAATAGCTATAATGTAAACGTCAGCACCACATTGTGGTATATGAAGACAAAAACAAAGATTCATGCAGTATTGATGATTAATATGCATTAGAGCTGATCTGTTGTTACAATGACGATGGCCTTCTCCATGGCTTCAACACTTTCGGCAAACTGCAAGCTCATCAGTAATGCTATGTCGCATAAAACTAGAAAGCCTACACATATATTAGAAAGTGGAATGCAGAATCATACATTATCACGTCATGTCTAACTATGCCTGATGCACTGTAAGGGCACGCGTCTTCCCCAGCCCTGATATCGTACAAGCCTGTTGTGTTCCACTAATCAAGGAATTCATGAAGAGCCGATTAGCTGAAAAAGACAGTCTAGAGAGGCTGAAGCAAAAGAACATGTGGATTTGCATGCGGTCTCCGAGGACAGATTTGCGAAGCCAAGCCGTATGGCACCATCATTAAGTGCGTGATTTATACCCCTTGCATATACAGACTTTGAGTGCGCACATTAAGCGTGTGACATATATGCCGTTACATACATATGCAATATTCGTATCACAGCGGTCCCGAAGTAGCGGAAACGAAGCCGGGGGTGGGGGGACCTTTTAAAATGAACAACATTGGGGGTCAGGGCTCTTTATTAAAACAGGGGATGTACTGCGATAACTCAAAATGAGCGTGTTGGGATTCGGATCCTTCTGGGACGGCTTTGGAGAATAGCTTACAGGGGCCGAAAAAGGACACGGTAGAACTCCGCCCCACTTAATATCGGGGGGCAGGGGGGGTATTGGGGGAGGGGCTTACCACAGAGCCAGGACGGAAACCCTCGACTGGAGGAGAGCTTAGAAATGCAGGGAGCAAGCAGACAGGTCCAGACTGATAGATGGTCAGAAGCATGGCTTTCTGCACTGAGCTGCCCCTCGATAAGGAGGCTGCATTAGGAGAAAAATACTGTGATATTTTTATACTTTTAAATATCAGACATCTTTATCGCAATCAACATTGCATTTATTTAGCCGACACTTTTATCCAAAACGACGCACATCATGTTTCAATGCTCCACACGTGAAATCTCTGTGCTGACCCTGAGACCAATGACCCTCTGATCACACACACACACACACACACACACACACACACACACATACAGTGCCTCCCCCAAACCTAACCTCCTGTTATCAACCCCAGTTGTTCCCTCACGAGTACAGTATATTTTCTTGCCTATGTTCATGTCGTTAATATGGGAATGGCTTTACATCCGGCTAATTAACCACGGCTGCACAAACGAGCTATAACTAACGCATGCACACGCTCAAAGGCGGAGGAATTAGAATTCATAGCCCGTCTAAATATGGTCTGAGCAGGTGATGTTCTCTGGGTGAGATCTAGTGCAAATATTAATGCGCGGGGTCCGACGTGGCTCTCTTTGCTTAGTGTGAGGGCAGCGAATTAACAGCTGCAAACACGCTGAAACCAGAGGCAGAGTGAGACAGGAGATAATGAGGCCCGCCAAAACGGGACGGGCCAACAGACAATTCATTAAGTAATTAGGCTAATGACTTCTTTACTCAAGCGCTCCCTCCCTATCTTCCTCCCCCCCCCCCCATTTGGCTGGTGATATGAATTAATTACAATGGGTAATTAAATTAAGCAGGTTATAATTTCACAGCTGCACTTGGGGGTCCTCTTGGCCCACGTTGTGTTAATAAGACTCAAGCTCCAGGTGGGGAGGATTGCAGGATTGAGGCCTTGACATCTTCCTCCCTGGCGCCCTGATACCTCACTTCACTTGGCAACACTGGAAGGCACACGGCCCTGTCTGTATTCGCACAGCTCGATTCGTCTGTTCCATTAGCGGCCCAGCTTGACATTCTGGATCCAGAGGGGTTACCTGCGGACAACGGTGGTGTTTACCACGACTCAAACTACTCGTGGGCCACAACTGGCCACAAACTCACTACACAAAACATTAAATAAACATGCTCCTTATGTAGGAGATGCTGAAGCAGCATGTTCTGCTAACCAGCAAGCTAGGATCTTCTGACCCTACTTGCCAGCTATACATTCAGCTTTTAAAACATTTCACGGGGAGGGGGGGGGATTTGGCTTTTTGAGTAGGGCCGCAGAAACAGCAAACCTGCTCCCACTAGAGCAGCTTAAACGACACACTGACCACATCCCGTCTCTTACAGGGCATTTTACTGAACTTCAGGCTAAACAGAAAAATTCATTTTTATGCCTTTTTTGTATTACATATACTAACTATGCTTTGGTATTGTTGTAGTAAAAAATGTAATTCGTCCATCTGGTAATCTCACAAATTAAACAGCAATTTTCAGGCAGAATGAACATATGAGTCACATATAAGGAACTCCAATAAGGACTGACCTTGAGTGACTTTCTCTCCTGTCTCCTCCACTTAAACTCTACTCGTTTGACGCCGACATAAATTCTCTAAATGTCATGCAAGAAGACTATCTTTGATTCCATTTCACAGGGAAAAAAAAGGGGAACGGGAACGGAGGGCGGAGATATTAGATCTCTTCGACGACGTGTTGGAAGGTTTGACGTTTGACGAGTTAACTTTTCGCTCCTTCCTGGCAGAGACATGCTTCTCCCTGAGGTCGGCCGGCTCCTCATTCATCAGTCTCGTCGTCGTCGGTGCCCTTGCGACCCGCCTCCACGCTCGCCGCCATCTTGGCTTCAGCTTGGGAGACGTCGCTCGTTTGTAAAGATCCTGTTTATGCGGCTAGCTTTAAAACAAGCATGCATTATGTATGCGGGATGTCAGCGGCTGGGAGTACCGGCTCGGCCTGCACGCGCCGGGCCGCCCGACGGCCAAAACTCATATTAGCAGGGGTGGCTGAAAACGGACTACAATATGACAGGTAGGAGAATACTGCATACATAAGTAATGATGGACAGATCATCATGAGCTGTATGGTTTACATGTAACAAGAGTTTCACCCTTGACCTCATGGACGTCTACACGTACCCACACAATAATCACCAAACACACCAAATACAATTTTAATAAAATATACAATAAAATATACAAAGAAAGAATCACCACTGTCATATAAGTTTAATGACAATTAAATGTGGATGTGAAATGAAGCCTGCAGGCAGCAGGTATCTTTAAAAACGCAGGACGGCTTCAACAAAACACTCCAGTGCAAAAGTGAAAATGAACTATGGGGACATCAGCTGTCATTCATTCATTAGGTGCTAGAGAGCCAACGTCACACACAAAGGTTTGACAAAATGCTAAAAGAGAGCATAAAATGTCTTGCTAAGTCCCCTCCCCCCTGGAATCCATACAGCATTCCAAACCAAATCTACACCAGCCCACATCTTTTAAGATAAGATAAGAATCGTTATTGTCCAGGCACAGAGCAGCAAAATGTTGTACAGTGAAACGTTTTGTATCTGTCCTCTTGTCTTTGTTTCAATTTTATCTTTCACTGCAGGCCACTGTCATTTTACTTATTGATCATTTTTTAAATGCTGAGCAGTACTGTACTGTGTGGACTGGCTTTCTCTTCTGCCATCTGCGATCAGCTATGTCCAGATTCCCTGCTCTAGTTTCCCAAACGCCGCAATGCACCATAAGCCCACCAGGAGGCGTCGGCCACAGCAACGGTTGCCCCGGGATGCGCTGCGTGAGTTCTCCACCGTCGAGCACGGTGGACCATTCGGTCCAATCTGAGTGAAAATGAGAGATTAATGGGGGAAAGGGAATCGCTTGGCAAATCCACCAACTGTAAATCACATCTAAAAGAGGCCGGCATTCTTTATTCATTTACCAGACGGACATCACTGCCGTCATCCTTATGCATGGATGTAGACGGGGCTTTTCCAGATTTACAGATAGCAAAGGGAACCTTCAGGTCAAGCTGGAGTGGAATCTGGCACGCGTCATGTTATGATTTTATTGTATTTTCCTATTACTTCTTCACAACTGCATTTGGTAGCGATTTTGATTACACAACTATCAATAACTTACAACAGACTTTAATTCAGTGTTTAATTCAGTTAAATTTAAGATTTTAGTAATTTATTTACCATACTTGTCATTTTACCATGAAGCGGTTATCTGGCATCACTCTGGTTTTTCAACCCTCTGCAAGAATGAGGTCATAGCCTTCTTCCTAAAAAGTTTTGATGATTACATTTCAGCTCCAAAAGAGTAAAAAAAAAGAAATATTTCATTATTTGATGTGATTGATTAACTATTTTTCCGCAGCAGTCCTTCTTGACCCTTTCTCGCATCCATTTTCTTTTTTTTTAATAAGGGGTGAAGAATTCATTTTATTCTTGTCCTTCATATCAATTTTGATATACCCTAGTGCCATTTTCTCATCATATTGGCTCTTCCAAGAAAAAATAAAATAAAAAATTCCTGCATTTAGATTTACGTTCCGCCCCTGCGGGTTGATAAGGAATATAATATGTCTTTGACGTGGCGGCCATTTTGATTTGATTAACGCGCTTTGTTTTACGGTGAACCTCTAAAAGCAATCGCTCTCTCTCACTCATCACAGGGAGGGAGAATGAGTGACGAGGAAAAATGGTTGATTGCTTCTGAATGTCTCGCGTTTCCGTCGCCTTAGCTATCCTCTCATCAACTTGAGCGTTCAACAGAGGCTTAGGACTGCGCCCCGCTCTGCCCGCGCCTTTGGCACACACTGCGATGATAAACCTGCCAGTAATTGGAAGCTTCGATTCGGTATCTTCCACATCTCCTAGGGTATAACTCAGTCAATATTTCTACAAGTTTTTCTACTGTATACATAGAAGGAAAAAACCAACAACAAAATGGCTGTATTGAACAGAATCTTACTTCAGTTGCCTGTCACTTTATATATATTTATAATGCTATTGACAGCATGGTTTTATTTAGGCCTGAAATAGTGGTTTGTCTTTTATTTAAGTATGGGGGGAAAATGTGTTCTTTTTTGAGAGGAAGAAAAAAAAAGAAACAGTCTGAGTATATAAAAATCACCCCAAGTCAAGAGGAAAGAGGAAGCCTTGATATGAAGCCATACTCAATTCTATATACTCACAGATAGATGCAGACAGTGTCATTAGTCAGTGTCCCCTCGGAAAATAAAATCCCCACTTTTACTCCCAAAAATCTTTATACCCCCTTGTGAGTTAATTTATACTATCCCCTGGGGAAGTCATTTTTTCCATCCAGTGACACACTGTGCATATAACCTTTCCCAGTCTCCTCAATGAGCTAAAATGCTATCATTGGTGTGTGATTCGCCCCTAAAATTACACTCCCGGATACCATTGTGTATAGGGAGAAAAACACTTTCAATACGAAGCTGAAAAACTGCATAAAAAGGAAAAAAATAAAACATTACGTAGGTCATTAGGCTGGTATTTGCAAACAGGCAATAATCAATATATTATCTTAATGCTGTCAAAAGAACCTAAACCATTCAGGATGATCAAATAACTCGATTTGGTTCGTGGAAAACAGAAAGGAAACCTTTTGTTCTACTCAGTTTCCTGTACTAAACCCAGTACCCCAAATGTCGGGAGGACATTAATGACGGCAAAATGACTTATCCACATGCAAAAGCCGATCGTCTTTATTGATGGACAATGTCGTAAAGCCATCGTCCGGTTTATAGACGTTTAATTGAAGACAGCATAAAACGATAAACTAAAAAACATGCATGGTTGACTCCCCCGATTCAAACCATAAATCATACTGATGTTCAGACAAGTTGGCCAGACACAAATTCTGATGATAGATGACCCATTTAACTTTGATTTTTGAAAGCAATGAGCTCGCTAGCAATACCTCACACTGACTAATACCATGTATGGTCATGGAAGAACTCGTGAAAAATCGCTTCCCTCACCCCCCCGGCAGGGATGCAAAAATAATCTGGCAAATGAAAATCAGTATAATGCAGCTAGAATGTTAAATGTCATAAATACTGAGTGTCGAGGGTGTATGGGGGTGTCTGCAGGAGTGAAATGCCTTGTTGATTTGTTTATTACAAAAATGTCACTTAAAGGCACATTTGTCTACATATCTGTCCAAAGATACGCTTGCATAAGCAAAAATAGGTATGAATACGGACGCTATACATCAAACCCTTACTAAGCATGAACACTCTCCAGGAAACAATGCAGATTTACAGAAGCAACTGAAAATGACAGTGCAGTCATATATGGAAAGACTGAATTACAGCAGACTGATAGAGTTCACAATTAACGCAATTAAAATGCTCTGAATGAGCGGCTCGGGTGTCGTTATATGCTACGTGCCCCTCTAATGGGACAGATGCCTCGTGCTGATTGGACACCCTGAATGATTAACTCCCAGCATGCAACGGCAGTCCATTTGACACAGGTGAATTCGCCAGTACGAGACTCCAGAGCAGGAACCTCCAGCTGGTGGCTCTCTCTCACTGTCTGTGCTGCCGGGCGCCAATCCGGGGGGGGCGAGGGGGGTTGGTTTTAGATGGACACGCGGCTCGGGTATCCTAATGCATAGGATATGGGCGTAGCCTCCCTGGGGGCCTGTTTAGTCACTACACCGTGAGGCCAGACTCTTCGTCTTGTTAGTAAGCAGTCTGGGCGTAAGGGGCTCCAGGCGCAGTAAACATTAAATTGCATTCATTAGCAGAAGACGCCATTTTCAGGCTAACGGAAGGGCCCTAAACTCGCACATGCAGAGACACACACGAGGATTACCGGACAGCCCCCTCATTTATTGCTATAGTTTTTTTATTTCCCAACCCACTTTAACAAACCCAAGAATAACTTTAATTATTTAAGCTGTTGTTTCTTTCCCCCTTTGTATCCATTCTCCCACACCTCAGGAGTGTGCAGCATTCATACCAAGACACCCATAAAGTCTAATTAATCGTCCAGCACGTGTCACCTAAACCACACCCCCCCAGCTGAGTGACCTCAACAAAATAGAGTAGCACTCTGTTTACATGAGCATAGTGCAAGAGCGGGGAGAACACAGGGGGGGGGGGGACGCAAAGGAAAACACAGCAAAACTTGGGGGGGGGGGTGGATAGGCCTTGGGCGGGCTGGAGGCCCCAAGGCCAAGAGAGGGACCGGGGCGTGGC
>JAODKE010000035.1:6302838-6324738 GCA_026779605.1 Mormyrus hasselquistii | reverse complement strand
AAAGTGGGGGGGGGGGGGTGTTGGCCATAGGCAGGGTGAAGGCCATCTGGATGAAGAAATGACCCGGGCTTGGTCAACGGTGACAAGACGCTCCCATACCTCGACCCGGAAAGCCTCACACCATCTTCGCGCCCCTGCCAGCTCAGCCCCCACCCCCAGCTCCCGCTTGGTAGCACCCAGCTGGAATAAATGAAAGCGCAGTGATATTTAGATGGATGACTTGCACACCGGGAAGAGAAAACTACCAAACACAAACCTGAAGCGATCCCCTGTCTTCACATGCTTGATTTCATCCCTTAATTAGAGCCATTAATCAAGAGCCTGGAGATATGAGGCTTCGGAAGGGCCTGACGACAGACACCTCACCACCTGTCAAAATTACAGCTTCCCGTTCAAACGCTATTCCTCAAGCAGTTATTTTCTACAAGCCCGGCTGCACCCTGCCGTCGGGCCGTTCCCCCATGTCGTCCCGCCTCGATGCAGGCCAGTGGGGATCCCGCTGAAGGCCACGGGGAATGGCGGACAGACGGACCGACACTGGGCACTCTGCGTCACTAACTCCAGCTGCACCTCCAACATCAGTTCTCATTGCTTTCAAGCAATTATTATTAAAATGAAGAGCAAGCGTGTGCCTCTGATATGCTGCTTAGAAAAACAGTAATTGGCACGTCACATATTGCAATAATAAAACCACTGCAGGGTTCATTTTTCACTGAAATCTAAAATACACCATACATGTGTAATATTTTTAGGTGTCAGATACGTTTCCTCAATTTCCCCTGTTTTCAGCTCAATTTCGGCCATAAGGTCTTAGCTGGAGAAAATCAGATGAGAAAATTATCAGAAAAAGACAGTAATAGCTGCAGCCGGCCCACCCCCTGCATCAAATTTATTTTCTGATAGGTTGCCATCAGGTAAGGCATTATTAAGTGAATACTGATGGACGGTTAGCATGATCCTTCAGGACGGAGCGCTCAAGCCGTGCCTTTTCGGCATCCTTCCACACATCTTTGTGACAGATTCCTAGCATTAAGGCACTGAGTATTACTCACCCCATGTACGCGGTAATAATTTCACACTAACGTATAATAAAAGGCCTGTGAGAATTTATGCGGCTAGGTATCGAATATAATTCTGCAATGCAACATTTGGGGGGGGGTGAGACTGAAAAAAGCCTGGATCTCTAGCCCCATAAAAACACCGGAAACCCCCCTAAAATATATTAAACAGTGTGTTGGGGCATGGAATAAGATTTTATTTCACATTTGCACAAAATTTCAATGCATGATTTGGATGCCTATTTAAATAATGTATATGTATATAGAGATTATACCTATAGGAGCATAGAAGCAGATAACCAAAAATAGAGAGTTGGAGTAAATGGCTGCTTTCGTTACCCCCCCATGTGTTAAACGTTGAGGTGGCTCTTTACAGAGTCGCGTGAAATCAGATTTGGGAGGTTCAAAAAAGCAGCCCGCCAGCAGGAGGCGTTATCTGGGAAGCCAAGTGCACATCCCTAGAACACCGTCCCCCTAGTGCAAAAGGGGTTAACAGTTTTATCTTAAAAAAATCTTTACTTTTTGTACCTAAAAAAATTCCCAGGGCATTAATTTGTAAACCTAAAAAAGGTTCTCTCTTCTCCCTGGTAAAATCCTGCTTGCTAAATATGTTTTAGCATAAGTGAAGCTGCAAAGCAAATTAACACTGTGATATATGTTTGGAGCACAACTCAGGATTCAACCTAAAGATACATACATTTATACTGGGTGACAGTTAATTATCTTTTATGAGCCGAAAAGGTAAGTAAATTTAATGCTCCGATTTAAAAGATATAACACCTTTTTAATAATGCGTCACAGCTCAGTGAATTATGGGGTCAGAAAATCAGTACAGATAGCAGGTAGCACATTGGTAGAGTGCCTGACCATGTGACCAAAAGGTTACAAGCCTATTGGACCTTAGAAAGCCAATAAGAATCACTCCAATAAAATGTCTTGCTGTACAACTAGGTAATAAGGCAAGCTATGGCCTTCAAGTGCCTTCAGATGCTTAGCGACTTATTTCATGAACTACAACAGCAGATCCAATGAGACACATTGTTACATGATGTAATGAAATTACGTCAGCACCAGGAATAAATCAAACGGGTGAGCACAAAGAAATGCAATTTTGTGCATAACAAGAAAAAAAGTTAGCAAAGTATAAATTTAAAAGCTTACTAACTACAAAAGTGATATTAACGCTGAGAAAGATGGGCTATTTATGCACAGAAGTGGGTCCTGCATTTTATTTAATATTACATAAATGACAAACAGCTAGCCCTTATTACTCCTGATGGTTATTACTTCTGTTATTGTGCCTTTAATTACTTTTATAAATTGCTCTAAGGAAACGTGACCATTCAGTGGGCAGACGATATTAATACACAATTTCAACTAAACATTTCCAACCATCCTATTAATCAGTTCAGTTACTCACATTAGATCAAAGGACGTGTAACTTCAGGGGGAGGCCGTGAGTGTGTTTGAGTGTGTTCGTGTGTGTTTGTGAGTGTTTGAGTGTTTGGGGGGGGGGCGTTAAAAAAAGAAAAGAAATTTGCACAAGCATAATACTTCTCCAAAAGCCATACAGGCCATGAACGTTAGGCTTGCCTTTGAATTTGGGCAAATTATAAAAGCTTTAATTACAATATGATATGAATTTCCAAAGGAAAATCCCAGAAGTCAACATGGAGCGGCTTTAAGGAAATGACCGGATCAGATTATCCAATAGGACCGTCCAAACACAAGATCCTCGGAGTGATGTTAGTGGGGTGGCATCCATCCCCATGTAGGAATGAAATTGGTAGACCTACTATGCAATTCATAAAGCCCAGGCAGTGTGCACACATTTTTCACCTTCAATTTTATTTTTTCATTAGTCTTGGAGCCACAAAGCAGATTCAATTAGGTTTTCTGATTGGGGTACTGGCATTCTGTTAGGTCACCCAAAGGTTAAATAATTCAGCGCTACAAACATGATTATGCTACTGTAGCATTTGATCAAACACACCGTTTATCATACAAGCCGTCTCAGTTTTGAAGTCTCGAAATAATGACATTTTTGAGATTCCTCTGCAGGTAATTGGCAGGGTATTTTATATCTTCGATGGCTTAACTACCATCATTTCAAGTTAAATAAATTCATAAGGAGTAGACGCGGAAGCACCACGGGGCTTACATTATGGTGGTGCGACAGCCACAAAAGCCAGGGGAACGTGCTAAATCACTTTTACGCAAGGAAGACAACGTGCGCGGTGGATAACTTTGGATTTTTACAAGCTTGAGGCACATAATTAGCATCCTAAAAAGTCCAAGTTTGGTGTCAACTCCCAGCTGTAATTTAAAGGTTGGGTACAAGCGCACCCTGAATCATATCTAAATCCAAGAAGTTCATTTGCATATATCTGTACAGCAATCTAATAATTAAGCAGATCCTAAAGCTTCAGAATCTTACCAGGCCCTTAACTCACCAAAGAAATGCCTCTCGCGACTGCTACTTTGCAACACATAAATATTTTTTTTACACCTGGCACATCAACGACCTAGAAATTAGCTATGCGTGCAGCGTGGATGTGGCTGATTTTGTTTCTGTAAAGACACGTGCCGCACAAACCAGATATATATTTAAATATAGAATTGGCACCGCATAAACTGCAGGAACCCTGCAATGTTAATTTCCTGTGCCTTCCCTCTCGTGCCCTTAGAAGCCGAATTCTTCCCGTCTTCAATGATTGGTACAACACATATGCCATGACAACAGATTTCCAAACAACAAGGGATAGGTGAAATCCTGAATAATGCATGAGGAACTTTAATATTTGGAGTGATGCTTGTCAATCACCATCCTCTCAATCAAGGAGACAGTACGGATCATTTCCATTTCAATTATTGGTTATTCAAGTCTGAGTCACAGCTGAAGTATTCTGGGTAACCAGTCAATCTATGTATTTGTAAGAGATCCCAGGCTGTACTTCAATTACAGCATGAATAAAAATACACCAAAACTCTGAACACTGCACACTAATTCAACTTATAGATTTAATATCTGTATTTACATGCCAACATTACTGAGCAAACAAGCTCATTTAAAAGTTCATATGCTAATGTGTGACATTTAAAGCAAACTTTACACGAGAGGAGGACATACAGCAATGGATTTTGATTCTTTTCATGTCCCTGAACTTATGCATCTTCAATATTTATAACTTTAAAACCATGACACCTTTGCAAAAGAATATAAGGTGAAAGGAGGACAGTCTGATTGTGCATTCAGTAGTTTTTGGAAGGAAAAAAAAAAACATTTCCATCAGAATTTTTATACTGAAAGGGGAAGGTATGAATAGTTTGACAAAGAAAGAAACTAGAAGTTTTGCAATACAACCAGAGAGTTCCAAAATGAGCTTTTTTAAACCCTTATATTTGATTTTGTTTTATAATTACTGCTTTATGGTCAGGTACAAACTGGACCCCCCAGTGAAGATCCACAGTGGCAGTTCAGTAGGGTGGCCCCTGGGCGTAACACCCAACTTCTCCTTCTCCTGTATCCTCTGCTCCCAAGTCAGAAGCTATAACTAAGTACCCAAAAAGCAGACTCTCAAATCACCAAAACTTTATTTTTTTCCAATCATTTTTATTCCATTATTTTGCACCCAATGTGCCAACAATGCCAGAGGCATGCAAAATAGCAGCAAATGTCACAATGTTGGTCACAGGGGTTGCGGTATTTAGCAAGGTCCATCGCAAACCTATTATTTCTCTATTATATGTCCATAATATAACATCAATGAAAAACTATTATTATTATTATTGTTATTATTATTCCAGAGTGTTGACCAGAAAGACTGAGATATTTTAATTATTAAAAAAGAACACATTTCAGATCCGCTGCTAGAATCACAGACAGTTGTCGATTCACTTTTCTGGACCTGGTTTTGTACCTCAGACCTGAGTTCAGCCTCCTTGCATCAGCTTCTCCGTGTCTCCTGAATGCTCCCTGCTCTTTCTAAGCTGCGAGTTTGCACACAATAGAAAACCACAATGCCAACCAACTGCACCTCACTTAAGAAACCTTGATGATCGATCCGCAAAGCAGAGGATGAACAGGAGCTCGGTTCTCCAGTATGGTGTTCAAACTGCTCATTCATTAAAAGATGCTCTTTCTTATTGATTTCGGCTTAAGTAATGAGAAAGCTTATCCAAAAATCTTTAGCATTTGGGTTCGAGTTAAGGAAATCGATGCAACCATTTCCCATTTTAACAGCATATGTGAATTTTATGTACAAAAGACAAGACAAATCCAAAATCAGATAAAATCAATAAGCTTCGTCGATACAACATAAAGCTGATAAATGGCATTTTTAGGCAATTAAAGTGAGCTGTAAACATGCAAAGGCTAATCAATTCAGATGTATATCTATTATCAGTAGTTAAACACAGATTTAAAATACGGCCATAATTCTACTCTAAACCTCTCAAAGGCCACATTTATGGATATGCTACAAAAGTGCATTAAAATCTTATGGCTTCGACTTTAGCTTAATAAAAACATAATACCGCAGTAGACTTTTGATGTCAAGTGTTTCTCAGATATTTTCAGTAAATAGATTGAAAGGCTTGAATTTATTTTGTTTGTTTTTTTTAACAAAAGTACCATTTGAAAGTAGAGGAAAGCAATGAACCGAAGAAGAACTACCAGTTCAAGATTCGGATCGAGGTGCAAAGCACATTTGGAAAAGTCCATGACTTAGCCGCGGAGGAGGGGGTGTCTGCTCGCTGCAGGTCACGCACACTGAACTTCCATGACATTTTCTGGTCAGGTGTCCACATGTACGTAAGAAATTACGCAAGGGAAAAACAAATGATTTACAAAGACTTTAAAAAATCCATTTCAGAAAGAGCTGGCATATCTTAAGTTTGAGTGCCAGAAGTAGCTGCTTCTTTTTGGGAGATTTTCAGTCGTTAACTCTGAAGCCTGTGAGTTTCGTGTTAAGAAAGTTAAAAAAACTACAAAAGAAATGATTTCCCAGAGGGATCTACGTGCTTATTAATATTCACCAGATCCTGATTTTACATCTGTGGCATGTTTAGTCTCTGATGTGCCATATTATCTGCCATCTGTGGAATTCACACCATCTACATATGCAATAACCACATAAAAATGTATTAATAATATCCAAGGGAAAATTCTTTCTTACATAATTTAAAGTGCTATCGAAGATTTTGTGAATTCCATACTGGCGTTTGTTCGTTGCATTTTCAAGTTCTCCAGCCACAATTCTGTCTTACAGAGGTGGTTTAATCACGCGTACAAAATAACTAGCTTCTCTGTTCGTGAAGCATGACATTTCAATTGTGCAGCCAATAAACGCATTACATGAAGGGGGCTGAAATGATTTACTATCTGGAAAACCCGACGACCAAGGTTACCATGGTGAGCTACCTTTTCCATGTCTACAAGGTCAAGTGAGAATGACCTATCAGTGTACAAACCTCAGTTTCATCTCATAATAATGTTTTCAAAGAACAGGTTGTTGCTTCCATGAATTCTTATTACTAATATTTCCGGTTTTATGCAGCAAAAAATATACTATCGTGCATATACATTTATTCCAATGAAGTCCAATGCAACGCTGATAATATTGACAATTATTTGATTAGTAGAATTGTATGAGGATCTGTAAAAGAAGGTAATGATAACAAAATTGCTTTGGCAGCTCAGATTTCTTTCTTACCTTTTCAGAGCTATATGCCTCCCTGCCCCCTGATGAACACGTGCCTCAAAATGATGGAAAAAAACCTCAGTTTCACATAGTTGCAGCATTTAATTTTTATTTGACTATATTGTGTTTTTAAGTGAAAACATAGAATGCACTACTGCGAAAAGCAGAGAAAAAAATGGTTCATATTTAATGCAGGTTAACAAAAAATCCATTAGTTTGGAATTCAGTGAAATTATTTATTGTTACCGTTCAAACCTATGTAGAGCCCATTAAACAAATCATCAAATATTTAAAAAAAATGTAAAAAAAAATGGAATTTTGGAATTGTTCTTGTTGTTATTATTACTATCGAATATTAAAATGCTTAAAAAGTTAACAAAAATGATTACAAAAAAATTCTACTACAAAATGCTGAATAGATGAATAGATGTATCATGAAGATTTCAAATTAGAATTCTGAAATATAAAAGAATTCTGTAAAAATGGGTTCAATATGATAAATTCAGAATTCTACTGAGAAAATGGAATGCTTCATGTTTTTTTTTCTCCCCGGGACTGTGATATAATTAATTCACCCCTAAATGATTCAATCCATTCTTATTCATCCCAGACAAACAATAACCTAAAACACATGAACTATTTATGACAAAAACACAAATAATGACTCTCTACTTAGGTAAAGATCAGTTTCTTCAAGAATGGAAAACACAATAAAGATTTGCCTGCGGCTTCTTGAACAAAATAATAATCCGCTTCTCCAATGCTAAGCACACTGCGAAACGGTTGCTCTGTGGTTTAAAATAGGCTGAAATTACACCTTCTTGCCAAAAAGATTTACTTATGTCCTAGGGCTTGTCATGGGCTGAAAGAAATATGTTCTTTTTTCACAAATTACATCTTAAAAATAACTCCGCAGACACATTCAAATAATTAAAGCAACCACATGAGATGAGAGATGCTGTTCGTACTACAGCCAACTGAGGGATGAACTTTTTAACATTCTCTAGTCAACTGTAAATCTTGCTAAATATACAGGAAAAAAAAACGTAAGCAGAGCTACAATGGGCTCTCGTACCAATGTACTGTTTTGTAATTTTTGTATTCCCCCCCCATTACAACCACATTTATCCATTTAGGGGATTAACAGTTTCAGCCAATATTTTTCATCTGGGTGTCTTACACTGAATCAAGTACTCCACCCATGAGTACCACAAGAGACCCCCTCCTGGGATTGAAACTGGAAGCATTAAGGTCACAAATCTCATCCAAGAGGGAAAGAGAAAAAAGAACTAAATTAAAAGTAACTTATATCAAAGAATAGCAACAGTTGTATTGAAATAAACCAGATATTCAACAAATATTTCTGGGGGAAAAAAGTTGCCGTCATAATACACAAAGACAGGTGAAACAGTTGCTGTTTTTTTATTATATGTTTCTAAAGATGCACCACAAACCAGGTGCTGATTTGTCAAAGCCGGCATGTGACTGTCTACTTCGATCTCATGAAGGGCAAGGAAGAGCATCTGCGATGGAAAACCCGTCGGCGAAACACTCATGCCTCATGACAACTTTGTCTGTTGTACCCTAATGCTGTACGTGTTCTTGGGAGTTACACGACCTTATGTCCAAATTCCCAGGGATCCCACAAGGCGATTCGCGCAATGCACTCGGAGCCAGTGTGACACAACAGGAAGTGACCTCATCGCAAACTTTTTCCACCAATCTTGAAGCTGATTTCCTCTATCCCTTTGCTACAACAAAGCCATTTTGTTTCTCCACAGATTTTATTACCCCTTTAATGCGCAAACCAAATTTAAAGGCTACACTGTGAACCACACGGGTGCCTTTGTTCCACATGTCACCAGCGCTCAACCCCGAGCTCTCTCCTGCAAATGCTCTTTTTGAAGAACTGCATGCCACAGAAGTACATCAAAGAGCCTTCAAATAAGGCTTTCTATCCATTCCATCCATCGGAAACAGCGCGTTTCACACGGTATAAACCAAGAATTCGGGATGAACCCTACAATTAGAACCCCCTCCACCATAAATCATCTTCTTTTTGAGTTTTCTACTTCGATCATCCACGTTCCAGCTGCTTCACAAGACAAGAAAGTCACAGAAGTGACTTCAATGCACACCTAATTAAGTCATTTCCACAAAGAAGGTCTCCATTAATGACTTCACAACTTTGGATTGGGGCATACATTGTATCTGTAGGAACAATCTCTACAGTCCCGTGACCCTGCACAGGACAAGTGGGTATGGAAAATGGATGGATGGATGGATGGATGGATCTAATGAAGAGTCCAATGTTCAAAGCTTTAACAATTACCAATTTAACAATCAGTTATTTAAAAAGAAAGAAAGAAACAAACAAATGAATAATAATAATAAATTAAAAACAAGGCTCAAGCAGCTACTGGTTTCTTTATTTATGAAGCAGAGAAAAAGCAGATCGATTCTGAAGAAAGAAATTCTCAAAAACGTCTTTTTCTCTCCATGCCTAAATTAACAGCACAATGCATTGAACATGCAATCTGTCTTCATCAATGTCAATGCATCAAATGCCAGTCTAAATGACGCATTCCAATGAAAAGCCTGTGTGATTATACTTTTCCCTAAGGAGACACTTGTGGTAATTTTTGTTGGCATCTTAGCTCAGAGATAGACAATTGAATAGCCCAGAATTGCAGGTACACCATGCATGCACATACAGAAACACACACAGAATTTTTTACACAGCCTACACACAAGATTTTGGCATCCCAAAGTCCTGA
This sequence comes from Mormyrus hasselquistii, assembly GCA_026779605.1. NCBI lineage: Eukaryota > Metazoa > Chordata > Actinopteri > Osteoglossiformes > Mormyridae > Mormyrus > Mormyrus hasselquistii. The sequence goes on along the minus strand of JAODKE010000035.1, from coordinate 6,315,201 downwards.
AAACAACACAGCCTATTACAGCATCAAAGATGAACAGAGTAATAACTGAAAATAATTATAAGCCATTATCGTCTAGCCAATGGGAACACCTTCTGTTATAACTCAACAATGGTACATCTGAATTGTGGGTGGTATTTATATAATATTATACACACACACATTATAATTAGGGTTAGAAAAAACACAAACATTGCAGACCGTAATGGCACGTGGAAAAGTGCAGTATGAATTAAGTTTAGCATACCAATGTTAACGTTTTACGCAGAAAACCGCAGAGATGCAGCCAATCAATGGCAAAAATCACTCTCAACAATTGTCGTCTCCGACTATTATCGACGTTATAGATTAGTTGTTGCAGCCCTACTCATAATAGCTAATTATCCCACTTTACTATAGGTCACTCAACCCATAACTCCTACATCAACTAGCGGGTATAGAAGACCTTCGCCATCCTTTCTCAGCCACCCACTACTAGCCACTTCGTGAGCTTCTTCGAGTGACATTACGCGCCTGACAGAGAGCATCAGTTGTTTGATTCTACTCAGAGCCCCACTGCGAGCTCCAGGTCAACAGCGGACGCTCATCCAGATCTCTACGGAAGGAAGCGCCTTGGCTGACTGTTAGGCTACAGTGGAGAGGCCTACAAAGGCATCATCTGAAAATGCTCCTGAGTAATGAAGCTGAAGGTTAGTCAAATTAACACAGACGGATGAGCAAGAAGGAGACAGTATGAAGTCATGGTGGAATTTTGGATGCGAAAAGGAGGAATTAGCGATCCCTGCAGGATTTTACGGCGAAAAAGTCACAAATCTATTACAAGTTACTGTCGAACCATTGCCAATATGAAACTGAACTGCAAAAACATCACGGATGCACTTCCTCAAATTATCTATCCTTTCAATAACTTTAATTAATCTACCTTATACTGGCACATACAAAATTTATTTTTGCATCCTGTTCTGATGACTCAATGGTTTGCTGAATTTCGAACGATGTACAATTTGCAAATGAATATTTTAGATAATTAAAACTTTGTGTAATAAAATTTTAAAGCTGTGGCACTTTAAAAATCTAACTCAGGGTCCAGACTGCTAGGACTGCCAACACCAAGGTGACCTCCCTCAGCACGGTCTGCCTGACCCAGTTTTCTGCTTGTAAGGATGTTGTGACCTTCCGTAGGGAGTGTCTTGATGGTACTGTTCACCATCCACTTCATGATGATTGGCCGAGTGGTTAAAAAAAAAAAACAGGTCCTACTTCCAATTCTGCTACTGCTACAGCTAACCGACATCATCCCTGGGAAATTTTGACTGCTCTTTAATTTTCTCATGGTTGAATCCCAGGTTCAGAATTTCCTACCAAACCCAAAGATGCTGTACAGAAAGTTGCAATTACACGCAGACCACTGTTACCTAGGCCAGATACTGGACAGAAGGCTCCTGTTACCTGGCAATGTAATTTTGAGAACCTGAGCTGATTAATTTTTACCATGGCAAGGGGTCTAAACGCTCATGCAATCAAATATGTTTCAATTACTTTTAAATAAAAACAGATGCAACAGATCGAAAGATGATTTCTTATTTATAATTACAGAGTCTAAGGCAATAATAATCAAAACAAAATCAAAAACTACTGTGGATTGGGCAGCTACCTTTGATAGCCACACGTACACCTACTGCACTGGAATGCAAAGCATCTTTTAATTTTTCCACCCTGCACAAGCCACAGAAAACTGGGTTCGCCACACAGCCCCTTCTGGCATCACACTAACATTACAGCAGCCGGCATGTCCCAGAAACCCACGGTGTCGCACCCGAAGCCATGACACCAGCAAGCGGAAGATGATGTCAGCAAATATGTAAATGTGATTAGCTCTCCCAACAGAGCACATTAGAGGCAGATTTGTTTTTTTTTTTTTTTTTGTAAACAGATTATGGGGAGAGGAGGTGCATCTGTGTTCTTGTGACTTGAATGCTGGTGGGGATTTGGAACCATGCCATGCAATGGCACTCGAGGGGGGGGGGAGGGAGGTTGGGCAAACAACTGAAAGGCAAGCTTACCAGAGAACATCACAGAACCCGCATTATTGAGTAATTACACCCCCCCCCCCCCCACACCTCCTTCCCAGGAGTAACCAAGGATGTCTAATACATTGTTTGGAATAACCTGTTCCAAGCAACTGTAAATAGGTAAGATGGATTCATTCTGTCACCTTCCACAGACAGATACACGGGGAAAGAGAGAAAAACAGAGGACGACAGAGATATGCGAACACATAAACACCCAAAATATCCTAAATGAGCTGATGACTAATAGTTCTACTCACTTTCAGTACAAGAACCATGTTTCACCATGGGGTGCTAATTAGGCCAACACTGACACTCTCCACATTCTGCTGATTTGCAGCGGCGCCGTCATCTTGTACTGTACAAAAAGGTTTTGGTGAATAAATACAACAGGCAAGAAACTTGTGCCGCATGCGACGAAGACCAGTAACCTTTGGGATTGTTCAGACTTTTTCAAACAAGGTGAAGTTGATGGATCTTCCAAGCGCTGAAATCTCCCTCTTTACCTCCAGTTCCTATTGTCTTCAGTTAACATTACAAAATTCTGGATGCAATTTTGTTCAGTTTCAACGAGGATAAACGCTGCATAACTACTGTTCTGTAAATGGGGAACATTCTGAGAATAGCTGTTTATGGTAATTACTTTCATTCACTAGCTAGTAAAAGAAAGCAGTGGTATTTACTAACACTCAAAACGCATGGAGTCCCAAGGTACAAAAGTCCCAAGAAGTACATTCCTTGTTTAGGAGAAGCAGCATTCTAAAGAGCAGCTAGCTAGCTGCAATCTGCTGACTCTACTTGCTAGCTATTTAATTTAGTTTTTGAACCATCAGAGAAGACTTTTTGAGAGAGGCCCCGGAAACAACAAGCCCGTCCCTGGTGATAGAAACAAAACAGCACACTATAACCAATCTCTCAGCCAATTACAATTACCAATACATACAGTAAACTGCTTAAATTTGCAAACGACACCATGGTGGGTGGTGTAGCAGATACTGATCTAGCAGCAGAGAGGCTACAACAGGATCTGGATTTAATTAGCGACTGGGCTGATACCTGGCAGATAAAATTTAACACAGATAAATGTAAGGTAATCCATGCAGGGAGCAGAAATATAAAAGTACAGATATTTTATGGGTTCCACTGAAATAAAGGTAGCTGATTGCGAGAAAGATCTCGGTGTGTATGTTGATGCTTCCATGTCCCACTCTCACCAGTGTGGGGAAGCAATAATAAAGGGCAATAGGGTGTTGGATTATATCTCTAGGTGTGTGGAGTTTAAGTCAACAGAGGTGATGTTACATTTATATAATTCCTTGGTAAGACCCCACCTAAAATATTGTGTGCAGGTTTGGTCACCATACCCTAAGAAGGACATTGCTGCCTTAGAAAAGGTGCAACAGAGGGCTACAAGAATGATTCCTGGTCTTAGAGGAATGTCTTATGAGGAGAGGTTAACTGAGCTGAATCTGTTTAGCCTCGAGCAAAGGAGACTAAGGAGGGACATGATCCAGTTATATAAGATTCTAACAGGTCTGGATGCTGTTCAGCCAAATGGTTATTTCAATATTAGTTTAAATACTAGAACCCGTGGCCATAAGTGGAAATTAGCAGGAGAAGATTTTAAAACAAATTTGAGGAAGCACTTCTTTACACAGCCTGTAGTTAGCGTATGGAATAGTCTTCCTGCTAGTGTAGTGGAAGCTAAAACACTGGGTTCCCTTAAATCAGAGCTAGATAAGATTTTAACAACTCTGAGCTATTAGTTAAGTTCCCCCCAAACAAGCTTGATGGGCCGAATGGCCTCCTCTTGTTTGTAAATTTCTTATGTTATGTTCTAAGCAATGTGCACATTTTACCTAAAGAGACAAATCTAAATAAATTGACTGTTATATAATAATGTAGATTCTTCATTCACCTGCTGCTCATGACAGAAATTTAGCCGAAATTGAGACCTTGATATATAACATTGCCTGAATCCTTCAGCATTTACATGAATGGGTCTAGAATTTACGTAGTGAAATTATAGCTTTTTTAAGTATGTCTTGAGATTCTAAACTTCTGTTTAAACATTCAGCATTGCGTAAAGAGGGACTAGGTGATATACTGCCAGTTCTGGGATATAAATATAAAATGCAACTGAAAACCTTTGAAATTTCACTTTTGCATTTTTGGCTACATTTTAAACACAGAAGCCTGTTTCCCTTGCTTTGATTGCAACACGTGCGGCTTAAGGAGAAACACAGCACGCTTTCAAGAGACCCTGACACCCTGTTGAGGTTAACAACATTATTCGAGGAATCGGCATATTTAATTAAGCTCCCTGATAAGGGTAAGTACTGTTTATTCAATTTGCTCCATTTTGTAGCTGGCGCGGATTCAATGGAAATCACTGAAGCAGATGGAGACTGTGTGAAAAACAATTAACGAACGCTTATGAATTCACCAAAACAGATGCTAACAATCAGTTGGGTTTTCAAACGAGACCTCTTCAGTTTCATTACAATTAGGCTATACCCGGACGGGGCGGCTGCGTGTGCCAACTCTGCTAATGTGGCTCGTCTTCTAGCAAAGTTGTTGGGGTAGCTAGCTACATTTAATGAGTCTCCTCCGACGGCAATGTGAATTTTTATAATGCAGTTACATTTAGTTACAAGACACATTTCCTTCTAAGCCAGAAGCTATTGGACTAATAAATTATTCATCTTCACTTTACAAATGTACATTAATTAATTAGAAGGATTAATATATTAAATATTGGAGGCAGGAAGAAGACCTTCAGATTAATATTCACAGGATTGTGTTTCAACAATTTGAAAACAGTATCTTTTTTAATAAGAGTTGCAATGAAAAGTATTAAATTTTAATCCATCTTGATCTGGGTACGAAAAAAGAGTGATCAGATCCTTCTTCACTCTGACATGATTTTCTGTTAAAACATTCATATGAAGCTCCATGTAATAATTACAAAATAATGCATCAGTGGTTTTCAAAAGAAAATGAATCTTATCATCTGTGTTTATTGACTTCTGCCTGCTTCAGTCTAGCTGGTTGTTGCTGAAACCAACAACGCACTATAAAAACAACAAAAAGAACTGTGACTTCACCCCAAGTACTTCAATCTGTTGGTTTCAAAGAAGAAATATGTGAAGAGGTCTGGTTTCTTAGTAACTATGTCATCTTTATTGGATATGTTCATAGCAGGCGTATTGCGAACGAAACCAAACTAACCACTAACGCGTGTCCTTGCAGCTCATACCTTAATACTTAACATTCGAATAATATTGCAATCGTTTCCTTTATTATTCATATTTGTGCATTAAATTGTAGTGAAGTGCATTTTACGTTGGTAAATCTTGTATTAGCAAATTTTCTCTTTCCTCTCACAATTCTGATACGCTGCTGTTCCTACGTCCTCAGGCTGGGTTGATGTTCTTTGAATTCCTTGGCAACTGTCCAGCTCTCCAGGTTTGAGTGGGATAAAATGTAAATACCCCCCCCCCCCCCAGGAAAGAGTCTGACTCCAACTGTCAGTATTGTGATGCTAGCTCAGAAGGCTCTGTCACTATTACTTCGGCCCAAACCATAATTTTGTGTGAAATTCCATCCAGTCACGCCGTAACATGGTACTCATTAACAGTTACGCAACCCCAAGGCAGTGGTGAAAAAATATACAAATAAACGAAAATCTCTCAGCGCCACCCTGACATGAAATATTAGGCTGTGCCCACCGCTACAGGTGAGCAGCTGCTGCTTCCAACATATTCCACCATTTATTTCATGTCAGCGCCGTGATAAATAATTTCGGGGGGGGGGGGCAGGGTGTTGCTGCCCCCCTGTTTTCACGGCAGTTTTCGCCCCTTCTCCCGGATGTCAGCCGCCCGTACTCTGCATCGCAAACTAGAACCAACGGACAGTAACAGCTACAGCTGGGGGGGGTTTATATTAATGACCCCCCCCCCCCCCATCCGCATGTCATGAAGTGACAGTGGAAATAAAGCAGGGAGACAGAGGATGGCGTGAGGCGGCCGGTTGAGTCTAACCTGGGCCGTCAGCTCCGCCACCTCCTTCGCCAGCTGTCCACGCAACTTGAGAGGGAGCTGGCCCTGGACCTCCTCCACAGCGCCTGTCTCTCCTCCTAGGATCCCGGCCGCCTCCTGCAGCTAGACAAGGTGCAAAATTTTATGCGTTTCCATCTCTTAGGCAAAATAAATGCAATTTCATAATCATTTCAGAAATTAGCATAGTCTGTAAAATGCTACGGCACGGGGGTGGAGCCGGGGGGACCTGAGCACCTGCCCCTTTTGCTTGAATGAATGAAAGTGCCCCCCTCACCCCCAGAATGTTCCAGGTGCCCTTTTTTTTAATAATTTACTGACAATCATGCTAAATCACGCACCAAGCCCCCTTCCACCAATCGCAAAAACTGAGCCCCCTGCTCCCGGCTAGAAAAACGTAGTGGTCGGCCACACCCCCGTGTTCAAGCACGTGTCCCACGAAAACTTTGTGCATGTCACTGCAAAACTGGCGGCCATGATCTGTGCACGCGCTCCCTGTAGCAAACTGGGCATTCCTGATCACCTTCACATTCTGTGCAGCCCTTCCGTCACTCCGAGTGACCCGAAGCTCAGCTTTCGATATTCCGGCTCTGATATGTCCATCTGCTACCTGGCTCTCTTCCTCCATTCCTGCATTATGAAGAGAGCTCCGCTTGCTCCGTAGAATCACAATACTGTCTTCCCTTCCAGACAACTGAAAGATAAAACAGACGGCCAAAGATTTTCAGGGTTAGTGATCAAATGCATCAGGCGTGGCATGCCAAATCAGATAAACAGGCCTTTAAGAGTTACTAACTAGTTTACTGGTTTTAATGATTAAATGTAGTATGTTTTACAGCATGGGAAATGTAGCTGCCAAAAGTTTATCTAAAACAGGAATAAACAATAAATAAATTATGCTAGGAATTAGGAGGGTAGGGTGGTTTAAGGATGTAAAATAGTGTTACTCCTGTAACCTGCTTCATTTATAGAGGTATAACTCATAAACAGTATGAGAGCATAGTTCCTAATTTGGTATGGGGAGCAGTAAAACTTCTTTTCAAACGTATTCCTGCTTCTAACCTCCGGGACAGAAGTGTTTCTGTTATGTGCACGTGCAGAGGGCATCGTTTAATATGTAACACGTGTGGATGTCACGACACAAGTGGCAGGCAATATCACAAAAACCGTCACTATGGCTAAAAACTAAGCTGTCTCCGCGTAGTTAAGAAAAACATTGTAGCTCTCTCCTACTCAGCACACTTTCAAGTAAACTTCTCTTAATTTCCTCTTAGAGATCTCAAATAATCCCATCTTCGGCCTTTGACTGAGACCTACGATTATCGACATACGGCTCCATAGTGTCGCCTGGCTTATGGCTGCGGGGAAGATAACCGGTGGAATATTAACAACTTCAAAAGCGAAGCCCCTAAAAGCCCTTTAAAACATCCTGCGTTAAATATTATGAAGAAGAACTGAATATTTTTCTAGAGAATTAATTCAATGATAAAACTAACCGCTGTAGGCAAAAAAATATATAAGTAAAACATAACTGTGTAACTGAAGATTATGTATGACAATAAAATTAGCAACACCCAAAGTGGGGAGAGGGAAAAGTATTATTAAAAAAATAAATAAATAAAAAATTTAAAAAACTTTAAAGAAATACCCCTTTAAGAAATCTATTAATAATTAAACACTTTGAAATCTGCAAACAAAGTATATTATCTGCAACCGGTTGTCATGTCAACAACAACCTCACTATGTAAGACAATGAGGATAAGAAAATGGCTGCCCCGTTACTGTATAATTTTCTTTTGTTTTACAAATCTGGAAAATCATAAACACAGAACTGGCCATCTGTAATTTTATGGCAAGGGAAAAAAATACCCACATACAGACAATATGGTTAAATATAAATTCCGGAGTCAACCGCTCACTCTTCAGGCTGGAAATCTGCATTGGCAGGAAAAAAATGTACAAAAATCCAGAAAAGAACTCATTAGCTCGTACAAAGATAGCTCAGACCTATGTCTACAGGCGGTAGTGTAAGGGCGCCGGCTGAAAGACTGCAATCAGTCAGGGGAGCCAACTCTCCTGTTGCTCATCAGAGGAGACAAGGAAGGAACGTAGCAATGAGAATTGGACAGACTTGGGATTTTGGGAGACACTGTGACAGGGCACAGCAACAACCGGGCTGTAAGTGGCAATAGCTTAGGGGAGTTTGCAGCTGTCAAAGTCTCAGATAATTCCGGAGACATTTCGGCAGTCCTAAGACAAAACAGCTTCCCTAATAGGCATGACAAGCTTCTGGACACTTAGAGCTGAGATGAGATTTTCAATTAGCCGCTTAGCGGTTTTGGCTAGGCAGGTGTGAAACACAGAGGCGTGTGTCTGAATATATTAAAAATATATATTGTTCCTTAAGGATTCGGAGGAAAAGGTGATGTGGATCCTTTGTTTGCTAGCTGGCTAGCCCCAGCGATGACTTTTTTGTTTTGGATGATCTACACATCGAATGAAAAACACAGGCGTGATCACATACAGGCCTGCCCGCGGTGTCCCAGCAAAAAGCCAGCTTCTCATCTCAGATGCACAAACAAAGAAAAGGCAAGGCCAGCAATTTACAGCCGTCAGTATAAATATGGCATTAAAAGGAGGAGCAAATTATGTATCTCACCAAATCGGCTCACTGGCCGTCTGCCGTGTCATTTTTTTTTTTCCTCGATACCACAGCAGAATTTTGCATTGACAGCAGTTTTTTTCATTAAGAGGCATGTGACATTTGTCAAGGGGAAAAAAAAAAACAAAAAAACATCACGGGGACAAAGGCATCTTTGTACGGACGTCCTGCCGTCAACGCCGATCCGGTCACGCGCTACAAAGGTGATTTCCTGCGAAGGGCGGCTCACCACAGAGGAGGGTCCACTGGACTGAGAAACCCCTTGCCGTTGTTCACAGGGGGAAGCAGGTTGCTAACAGGCAAACGGCCTCCAGGGGGCGGTGGTGGGGGTTGGGAAAGCGTACACAAATTGCTGCTCCGAGGCGCCAACACCCAGGGGGTGCCCATTTACCCAATCACTTCAGACGCACACGCCGGATGCTCCCCGGCCCCCCCGCCCCCCCAAACTTCATCACACCGCCGGCCTGGCCGCACTGCTTTAGATGTTGCCTAGCTAGCCTGACATACAATTAGAGATTGATCGTCTCATGCATATGTTAGTGAGAATATTAGAGAGTTAGAGAGTAATTGCAACCAGAACAGTCTTAAAATTCAAGGACACATGATACTCAGTTTCTGGCTATTTCTCTTAACCCTAAATATTAATCCCATGCTTAATGCGTAGAATATTACTATTAGTGCAAAATAGCCTTAATATTTCAAAGCGACAAATACATTAAATGTCCTTCATATTTGCTGGCGGAAAATTGCGGCAGGCGATCTTAATACATATGCGAGCAGGTATCACGTTTAAATGATATTGCTGTATTTTTTCATGTTATAAGTTAATATATAGACCTCATTTCACAACAGTCATCTGTTTTGCAGTATAAAATGAAGCCCATGCACTAAGATAAAATTAGAACACTTTATAAATTACATTATGTCAGGCTGACAAATGGTTGGACCTGTTACATTTAGCAACTAAGTATCTTAATGATCATTCAGCATTCATACGGTTGGAAGGGAAGTCAGCCTTGCTTTGCTGGCTACAAAAAAAGCCTCTCGATTTTTCATACTGTCATTCTGCTCTATTAGCAAAGCCTAACACAATTACTTATGAATATGCAGTAATAACATGCAAATCGTCCCCCCCCCCATTGCCCCCAGGCAGTGGTCCCTCCCTTTCTAAACCCAATTCTTTCTACATCATTACAGCAGCTTGGCATCATTCATCAGAATTGTATTTATAAGAAAAAAAAGATCACATGACCAGGCCTTATTGCGTCGGCTTAGCGACCGTAACCGCCGGCGCCCATCAACCGCCTGGCGACGACAGCGATGTTAACCACACTGTCCCGGAGCCCCGCCACCACGCCACTTGTACGCGTCTCCCCAGGGTGATGTTAGACACTACATTTGCGCCCGCCAGAACAATTAACCCCTCTGTTAATTAGCAGGGAAAAATGTCAGGCGCACAGATGGTACGAGCTGGCACTCAGCCATCCCGCCAACTGCCCCCCCCCCCCCACACCCGCCCGCGGCCGACAGCTGCTCAGCCACGCCCCCACCGCGCCAGCAGATGTCAAAACTTTCCGCCGGAGGACTTCAGAGGCGGGGCGGGTGGATGGGCACGTGCGTGTTTGGGGGTGGGCTCACAAGCAGTGCCGAGCACTTTCCACCCGTGGCTTGAGCACAGAAAAAAGGCAGCCTGTTACGACATGTGTGGTGCACGGGGCCCCAAGGACAGACTACAATCCACGCCATATAACCCATAGACCTTGCAGTTATCACACACATTGTTGAAGCACTAATCAATGGCCCCATAGATATTGTTATCGTCATTATTCAGAAATATCAGTTTTACACATTATTATGCATTATTATTATGCATATGTCTTTTTTACTACAAATGATATTGTTTATGTTTTGTGTCCATGCAGGCATGTTTTATTTTATTCTTATAAGCAAAATTCAACATTTAATTCTTGAAATTCCATATACGTGGCATTAATTAAAATATTAATTAATCTACCTGAATTGGTACTGAGCTTCCAACTTTTCTGTTGGGAGGCCCACTCAAGAACCTGCCCAATATTATATAAAAAAACACTTTAGGTCATCGCTGTTAAACCATTTTAAAAGCGCTACGCTGACTTGATATCATATTACTGCTTTGTTCTGCATGCGAGCGCGACAGATCGCTGCAGAGGATGAGACGACGGCCGTGGGATTTCCTAAATCACTAGTGACGGCAGGCCTGGGTCGCCACCCGCACTCCCTGGTCACCGTGTAGTATATCGATTTGTTTGCTACACTAATAGGAGGGTGGCTCGCGCAAAGCAAGGGCCTGAAACAAGTCAATACAGGAAAATCGGATGGTTTAAACCAGAATGTGAGCTCTGCCGGAAAAGTAAGTGTGATGGTGAGTTCAGGTGAGAGATCTGTACTGATGTGCGACATTATTAAATCTATATATAATTACAGCTCACACTGATTCATACTTATATTTATTATATTAATTTAATTATTTATATGCATATATAGGTATAGATATTTTATATAGATATTATTTTATATAGAGATATATTTATATAGTTTTAGAAATAACTACAAAAAATGTCTTAGTTAAAAAGCACAATGGAAAAAAGATCCTGTTTACTAAAATGAATATATTTTAGATCCAATAAAACTGCATTACAAAACAAAACAGAAAAAAATCCACAAAGCAGCGACATTAATAAAGAAGGGGCTGACTTATTCTGACTGATTCTGCTTTTATTAAAAAATATAAATAAACATATGTGTAAACAAAGCAATCACAAACAAGAAAACAGATGAAAGACTCCAAACTTTGTCACCTACCACAGTGATAGCACCCCTGGGGGTAATTTCAGTGTGCTCCTTTTATAGCCCACCCCTGTGGCATGTTGCTGACTAAGTTTTTATATTTTCATCATTAAATTTCTCCCCAATCTCTTTAAGTGGAGTTTGTCTGAACAAACTCCAGGGCCAGCTGTGAAAAAATAACTACAGGACGAAGTCGAAAAAATAAATAAATAAAATAATAATGATAATAATAATAATAATATATAAAATGTGCATGCTCTGGCATATTTTGCCGATACCTGTGAAAAGATCGGCCGCATGTGGCAGCACATATCGCTTTGAACATACACCCCCCCCAGAGGATCGCTCCCGTGCCCCGGGCGAGTTAAGAAATGCCTCGGCATCTCTCATTAGCCCCATGGGGTGGGGGGTGGGGGGGGGGGGCAGATCTAAAGCCAGGAAAAGTTTTCCCAGACGAAGTCGAGCATGGCCACGCAGATGAATGAAGATACTGACTGAAATGGGCTTCCTCACTGATTCTTCACAGTTACATATTCACTGAAATGACGAGATTCCCAGAACAGCTACTGGGAAGACAGGATGAAAACTGGACCTGGCAGAACCAAAATATTCATTGCCGTGATGCTGAGACATCAGTACAGGAGGGGGGGGGGGGGGGGGGGGACCGACTTCCCCCCCCCCCCCCCCCGGGGAAGCCCTCCCCCTTCCGGCTGTTTATGGGAACCGAAAGGCTGTGGGATCCCCCCCC
>JAODKE010000035.1:6280283-6298145 GCA_026779605.1 Mormyrus hasselquistii | reverse complement strand
CCCCCCCCCCCCCCCCCCCCCCCCCCCCCCCCCCCTTTCCCCCCCCCCCCCCCCCCCCCCCCCCCCCCCCCCCCCCCCCCCCCCGGCTTTTTCAGAACGCCTTATATTCCCTATAACCTTTCCCTTTAAAAGGATACTGAGGTTTTTAAGTTATAAAAAAGGTATAATTGAGACTACATATGAAAAGCACCTTCATGGTCTTTTTGAGGGGTGGGGAGGATTACATGTACACTTACAGCATTTAGCAGACGCTCTTATCCAGAGCCAGAACCAGATTCCATTTTTCTAAATACAGGGACAGTCCCCCTAGGGCAAGTTGGGTCTTGCTCAGGGAGCCAGTGATTGTAGTGCTAGGTGGGACTCGAACCTGTGATCTCCTGGTCCAGGGGCAAGCATCCTAACCACCAGATCATCAACACCCCTCCAGGTGGTGAGCTAGCCCTGTTTATCCAGGTGAGGGTGAGACGGCAGTCTGCGTTATTTTATCATGCAGAAATCCCCTCATTCTCTCACAGTATCAGTGCTGAAAGAACAAAATAGCAGGCACACTAAAAAAAATAGCAGGCACACTAAAAAGCCCCCACGCCCCATCCTGCTAATGCACTCTCTTCATAATGATAAACAAAAAAAGGTTCCCATCATTTGGGATCGATATTGTCAAAGCCATCACTCGCAATATAATTAACGTGCTGCTGATTCAATTAAACGTGTATAAACTGACTTTTATACAGCCTACTGAAAATGCAGTCTCACCGCACCAGCGATCCGCAGTCCTCACCAAACCCCAAATTAATTACAATTAATTAGACTGTTAATTCAATTCTGACCATAATTTGACCTATCCTGACATTTAGCAATTATTCTGAGATATTGGGAGTACTGGAGAAGGAAAAATAAAAAAGTTCAAATAATATAGTGCCAAAAGTAATTGCAATAAATAAAATATTTAACCATTAGATTACTTAATAGATCACAAGCTCTTAAATAATTAAGTGACTGATTAGTCCTATTTAAATTTGCAATACTGGATGAGGTGCAGAAATGTAGCAAAGTTAGTATAGCATTATTGCTATGGAACCAGTAACTTTTATTATGAGTAACATCTAGATCATTATTCTTAAGCAGCTATGCATCATGAATTAAGCTGCTAAGAACAAAAGCTAGTGCACGGTGGGAGGCTGCACCCTCGTTTATAGCCGTTTCCGCTTTGTGAGGGCACCCCTCTGATCCCAGCGCACTGATCCCAGATACAGTATGCCACCATCTGCTGTCCAGGCCTGATATATTAACATGGGTTTACAGGGGCACACAACTACATATGTAAGTTTGCCCTTATTGCTGACCTTACAATGCACTTAGTATCTTGTACTTGAATAATGCTGTCTCTGCTACTACAAGCAATTTATTCTAACTAACGACCGTCAGCCGTTCATAAATCAGCGTTAGATCCCCTTTTTTCCACCGAGCTGGTGACTTCTTGCCAAACGGAGATAGAGACCACATTCGGAATCCTAACCTTGTATTGACACCTGTATTGATTTTAATTACTCTAATTAGTTCATTATTTCAAAAATCAAACAACACATTTATTACAGGGCTCCCAATAGTGACATATGATTAGGGAGTTAATACAGTAATGAAGCAGATCAATTATCGCTCAGAATGAAGTAATTATCTCTGTCTCACACACACAGTTCATGTCCCGGTCCCCGAAGTCACCACGACCCAATGGACCATGGTCACAGACAGGATTGTCATGTCCCATAGTTCTAGCTTAAATGCTCAAGCAAAGTTTTTTTTTTTGTTTGTTCACTCACAGCAGCTCAGCTTCCAAAGTATACCTTACTCAACACCACAGCTTAGCACTGATGTCTCCCATGGTCCTCAACACCACATCATGCTCCCACATGCTGGGGGCAGCTTTCCACGGCCCCTCAAGGTCACATTTATTTTTTTACTTTGAAATGTTATGGCTAGGCCACACCCCTACATCACGTCCTATCCGAGCCACTTAAACTGATCCATGGCAACAGCACCTTGCGTTTCTCAGCCACTATCAAGGACAGCGTACGGTTTAAGAGACCTTGACAGTAGCCTCTGTGGTCATCCTGGGTAATGTCTGCTGGGTCAAATCCCATGGTCAAAACCGTGATCCCACCACTGGGTCCTTGAGCAAGGACCTTAACCCATATCGTATATCCCGTATATGGAAAAGGATACGCATTAGGCTAGATGGCTAGATAAATAAAAGATTCTGGTTCTCAATCTACAAACACAAGTTCATATGAAACTAAGTAAACCTAAACAATTCTGTTCTAAAAAGAATATCAGTTGTTTAGTATTTTATCCATTAAGACACAGCTCATAATTCCACATTATAGATGTTTGAACAACAGGATTTTTTACTGAAACAACTGAGGTTGAGGGTATAACATCAGAACCTCCCCAGAAGAAGACAATGTTTTGAATTTCATTTCCCATCCAGGCACAGAATAAATTTCTGTTCTTTGTTTTATGGTTAAAAATAATTACGACTTTTTTGTTTCTTTAAGAGAGTTGACTCCGCTAGATCTCCACATAAGACAGTATTGCCCTTCATATCTAAGTTCTGAACACCATCAACAATGTCAAAATTGTCCTCTAGAAAACACATCTGGTGACCCAGACGCATAAGGACTGTATACGGTGTTTAAGGTTTAAGTCTGCATCCCGGCTTTTTGTTTGTTCCAGGTGTGCTCTTTAAAAGTGCAAAGACAAAAGAGCAGAACAACCTGTTCACTACAGCGGCTTATTACAATAGCACTACTGGCTCCACTTTGAGGTGAAACCCAGCAAAGTACGATTCTTGCATGCTTTTTCGTTATGCTTAAAACCCTAAATCAGAGCAAACTGGATTGTGCAGGACAGGCCACAGAGAACGCTCAAGAAGTTATATTACACTGGGTCTATCTAAACCAGGAAACCAGCAATGCACGCGAGAGGTAAGAGGATTCTGCCTTACAGCATGTGCATCAATGCAAACCACGGTAAACCAACACTAGGTATTGCCTTTCAAAATAACGCATTTGAAAATACTGATGGTTAAATAAAAAAATTACAACATTCTATTAGTGTCTCATATTACCAACTGCAGTGCGTTCTTTGTAGTTTCAAGAGGGACC
This sequence comes from Mormyrus hasselquistii, assembly GCA_026779605.1. NCBI lineage: Eukaryota > Metazoa > Chordata > Actinopteri > Osteoglossiformes > Mormyridae > Mormyrus > Mormyrus hasselquistii. Next base: position 6,294,984 of record JAODKE010000035.1, on the reverse strand, counting down.
AAAGTAGCTTTTAATCCACTGAATCGGATTCATTTACAATTATAGTCATTATAATAATGTTTACCAGCCAGAGGACAATGTGATATGCTTCAGAAGCAGTCAACCACCGTTGCCGACTCCAATCTAATCCTTGTGACTCTAGCTACCAAAGAGAGATGTAAACAAACTGCTTCACTGATGAATAACTCAAAATAGAGTGCACTAACCAATAAACTCTGCAGTAATATAATAACGGCCTCATTTATCTTAAGCTCAAAAACGTAGTTTTCGTTGAGCCCCATGTAGGCTGTCATTCATTTCTATATTGTTAATGGAAATACAAGGATTTTTTTGACGATTTAGCAATGACCAAATGCTGACTATAAGCAGAAATTTTCGATATGCACTAATATTTTATGCATTTAGAAAACCATTTTATTTACACACTGAACATTTACCACTCAGGGGTAAATAATTTAATGTGAGTAATAAATTATTAAACAGCTATCAGCACAAAGAAACAAATCATACTTTTACGCCAGAGGTTGCATTTGCAGGATACCGTTTGGACAGTGGCTCATGATAATGTGGCACATCAAAAACATAGAGCTTTTGTTACTGATATGGCAGAAATATTGCTCTCAATATCACCTCTTTTCATAAGTCACAAATATTTAAACAGAAACATCTTCATAGTAAAATTGCTTTGAAAATTCTAAAATCCTCAAAAAAACATATCTGTATATGAGTGGTATATTAAAAGATGACATAAGTAAATATCTGACCATATGTAAAGACTTATGCTTAAAGATCTTACATCTTTTTCATAGTAATTTTCTCTTCAATATTTCCCCCACCAGAAAATATACAGTTTATTATGAGCATGCATATTTGCCTTCATGCAGTCTAAATACCTTAAAATTAGATTATATTTCTTTAAATCTACAGAAAATATCTTTGCATGGCAATGATTGATAATGCTCCCTTGTCTTTAGACCAGCATGGTTATGTCCCATCATGTGTGTTTAATCTAGCGCTAAGACTTTAAATATGCTTTATATTACTTCCATTCCAGACTTCCATAAACAAAACAGTAGTGTGATGGGTGCTTCCTCCCGTTACAACTCTTATGAGCAAAGAGAATGACATAAACCAACCAAAATGTAAAAAATGGAACAGGAATTTAAAAAGCCTTATCGTAATCACCTGATCAGAACTGCCAATTTTTGCCTGCAGAACGGCCAACTTGTCATTGGCTTCTGTCTCAAGGTCTTCCACTGTCCAAACCAAAATCTGGTTTTGGTCACAAAGATCATTCACGTAGGATCGCAGAATCTGCACTTTCTTCTGAAAAAAAAAATAATCAAGTGTGAGACACTAAGGGCACTTTTCTACCACACCAGGTATTGTACTTTCGATACTTCCATAAAGTACCAAAAGTACGGTACTTCTTTTGTGTCGGTTTTCCACTGGTGTAAAAACTGGTACCGGAGCCAAATGACATCATCAGTGACCGCCCCTGACCTGGCATTGTTCGGTGTTTTGCCCCATTTCTTCCAAGCGGCTTGCTATTAGGGAAAATACTTTTTTATTTCGAGTCGTACCATCCAAATCCCACTGGATCTCTTCATCTGACGATATGGCCACTAAAGCCTGTGTTTCCTCGTTTGTCCAACCTTCCATTTCACTTTTTTAATATTTTTGTTTCTACTGCTTATTATTTCATGTCTAGCTGTTTGCTGTGTGTTTCAAAAGATGGCTTGTATTTTGTGTTTCAGTGGCAGGCTATTTGCATAACCAATCGACAGCAAATACGTTTGCAAGTCCCACCCCAAAGTACCGAAGTACCAAAGTAGTACCCCAGCTGGTTTGGCACTTTCGGTATTGGAACTTTAGGTACTGTACTGGTACTCGGCCGAAGTCAATGGAAAGGTGAAAGTATCGAAAGTACCATACTTTGTGTGGTGGAAAAGCGCCCTAACATGGGCGTAAATTACGGAGGGGATGGGGGGGTTGTAGCCCCCCAATAAATCAAAACCAGCTAATACACCCCCCCCCCCCCCCGATAATCATGTTTCCCCCGTAATGGGTGAGGACCTCAAACCCCCAATGTTCCAGCCAAAGTTACGCCCTTGGACACTAACGTCTACATGAGTAACCTTGCAGACAAATCGTATTTACGTTTAGCTGCGTAGCTGACAGAACATTTTTGTTGTTTATTTTACCCATTTTTACAGTCAGGTGTTTCATTTAATCCCTATTAAGTACTGTGCACAAGGGTACTAGACCAGGGCCTTGCTTGCACTTGAACCAGCAACCTTGAAGTTACAGGTTCATAACCACTACACTACATACTTGCTCCTGTCCTATTATTAACCTTAAAGGAATAATTGTGCTCAGTTAGTAAATAAGTGTCTTAAGCAATACACGGTGGGTGAGTTCTCTCACCTATTTCCGCCAATGCAACATTGGAGATATGTTCGTGACATGGCACTCTGCTACAGGACATGGTTCAGGAGGTGCGACATCCCTTGCACCTACTCCCTGCCCTGTTTTGCTGGCATCCTTGTAGGCTGCATGGTAAACGGCCCACTTCACTACACCAAGGATGAGGCACGCATGGAAAAAGAATGGTGCTAGGCTTTGACCACCCTAGTCCCGAAAATTCAGTCATTTACTTGACTTATGGCTGTGCGCCAATATGACATTTTGTATACCTGTTATCTCTGCATTTCCCTGAACGCTTTGAATGGGCCATAGACCATTATTATGCCCAGTCTGCCATTGTTTTTTTAAAACAATGACAATAAAGATCTATTGTATTTTATTATTTGAAAATTACTTGAAACTTATTTGAAAACAGCCAGACTAGTAAAGATAGATAGATAGATAGATAGATAGATAGATAGATAGATAGATAGATAGATAGATAACCATTAAATATTCAGTATTGTCAGATGTGTTCTTGAAGGTTTGAATGGTAAAAGGGAAATTATCATAGACCACTTGATGTCCCTTAATTTAATTGCTACAAAATCACCTTGTAAACATGGCTGCACATCAGGTAAAATTGTAAATATCAACCGCCTCTCATATGGGTGAATCACCCAAGCATTACTTCGTAAACTTCATTACAGTGGTTTTGATGTATAGGCTGGGATTTCAGCATGTAACTGAATAATTTCACATGACAATTTAAATGATTTGGAGCCTTTTAAACGTGAATCTAGAGGAAGATCCTTTGATCCACGCTGCAGGATGGGAGCCTAATGCAATTTGCCATCTGATAAAAGTAGGCTGCTTCTATGGATCTACCTTGTGATGTACTGTTAGGGCGCATAGTTGGAGCTACTCATGGCATTTGTGCAGTCGTAATGAATATTTGTGACTAAATGTAAGCACTGCACCTACCATATTGTTGTAAACCCATACCCTCTCCAAAAAAAAAGATTACCCATGTCTACTGGCGAATTTCTGTCAATAAAAGTAAATGAATCGTGCTGCTTTCCAGCGTAATCTGAAGAGTTTTGTACCCAAAGTAGTATTTATAAATCTACATGCTGCAAAGCCGTAACTGTAATATATGCCGGGAGCTCACAATGCCCAACCAAATATATATTATAATTACGGCCTGTATAACCCCCCACCCGCCCCCCACCCGCCCATGACTCCATGGCTACGGTTATGATATGCTGGCCTCCTTCTCCTGCAATTTCTACAGGATTGTAGCTGGGGCACATAAAATAACTAAATAACTATCTTAACATCTGGAACGTTTTTATTAATTTTGTTTGGGGTAAACATACTTAAAGTGCTTCATCAGTCCGTCGAATGTCACCTTTAATCGCACTTTGATTCTGGGGTCACACAGAAAAAATACAGATTCCCCCACTAATAGAGACACAGCAGCAGCTTCGGACATAGGCGCAGTTTTCCTTTCCTCTGCACAATGGAACATCTCTTTGGTCAGATCGGAGAGTAATACTTTTGAAAGCCGCTGGTGCAGCTTCTTGCAAAGCGTGCGGAGACGTGATGGACAACACGGGAGGCTCCCTTACCCGCAGCACCTCTTCGCGATCGCCGGCTCTCCGCTCCAGGGACTCCAAGCGCTCCAGCTGTTCCTCGTATAGGGTTTTGAATCGGTGCAGCAAGACTTGCATGTTTCTAGTTGCGGGTCTGTGGAGGACCGTGCACGCTTCAGCACCGCTCACTTCTGCCGATCTCATCTCATAGGTTAATACATGACTTTTATCCATGTTGCCCTTTGATTCCATAACATTGTTGGTTTTAGTCTCATTCTCTATTTCAAAAGAACATTTTAAACGATTCCCGAATGCGATTAATGTGGTTATATAATAGTCAAAAGGTTGTTAAATATTATATTGAGCAGTTGATTTTCATCCTTTAATATTAACAACTTGTGCACTGCAACAACTAATAACTGTATTTTCTTTTCTGATTAATGTCATGTAAACTCGTTCTTATTAGGTATGAATTTAGTTTTCAAATTATTTATTGTATTTATTTAAGTATTTATTGTATTGCTCATTAAGTGTCAGACATAAATTTAACTGCACTACCTACCTAATTCAAACGGAGAGTTTACAGTTGTTCAATCTAGTTTGCTTCTCTCTGCGGCCCGCCCATCACCAAATCCGATTGGTTCTCACGTCACTAAAATCTTGACTTTCAGCGGCGATTGGTTTAAACGCCCGTACCGAACGAGTGCTATGGTGATTTTAATAAACAATCTGAGGGATTTTGGCGCTGAGATTTTCGTTTTTGCCTCCCTGAACAGCATAGCCTGGCCGGCAAAAGGCGATTGGTCCCAAATGATCACGGGATCTAGTTACAAATGATTTTATTGGCCTACTTTTCAAACGCCTTGTGACTGCTGCCACGACCCGGAAATTAGGTTTGTTTCCGCACCGAAAGGATTTGAACTTGCTCGTGGGATATTTATCATGGGTAAATATTTATTGTTTTTAAATACATTTCTGTAAATATTATATTATGAAAGCTCGCGGCAGTAAACTAAGATGGTGAACCGAAAGGATATGGACTGTTTTGCGTTGCAAGGCAAGTTCGAGTAGTTATTATGGATAGAATTATTACAGGTCTTGTACTGACATGTCAGATCAGAGATCTAACTTCCAAACTTCTGCAATTCGTAAATCAGTTCACCTTTATTTCGATAATAAGAACATGCTTAGCAGGATCTGTTTGTCCATTAACCGTAAACAAGGTTGAATTTTGTGACATTCGCTTCTTATTAACTTGTAACTTGCATTTTGCTTTATTTACATCTTAAGGTATAATAATTTGTTTTGGCAACGAAGTTTGCTAGTACATCAACAATAATGATTTTACCGCCGAAGATGTCAAAAATATCCTTTATAAATATCTTGGTTATAAAGCGATGGGCATTAAAGTCTTTAGTTTAACCTGTTTTGTCTTGGTATTTAATATAATTAAATAAATAAAAATAACAAAAAAACGAATTAATACCCAGCTGCGCGAGGCATTTTTTTTTTTTTTTTTTGGATCAGTGCATTACGTTCCTATATGCACCCCTCGCAGATATCCTGCGTATTCGGATGAATGTCATTCCGATGGAGTGAGTGAGCCCAGGTTATGTCAGGATAAGCTCTTTTGCTTGTAAGCAGGACTCCTTGCGGGCTGTCAACGCACACATGCGAACCTGTTTACTGGGAACAGTTATGAACTATTTGTTACAGAATATCGCTTTGCCTCCCTGCTCACATGTTTTAATGCTTCTCGACATGCGAGCGGTTTCATTTTCCGGCGTTACGGCAGATCTGTGCAAAATAGCCTGAACTTAACAATTTAGTACTGTAGATTGAAACGGGATGATCATAGCCAACCCTGAACTCTCCTGCTTTGGCCTGAAATACTTCTGAGTAATACACATGCATCATTATTTTGGGATATACAGATGCCCAGTTCTGCTTTTAGGTACTTCTTTTCTTTTCCCTTTAAATTCACTAATAGGTTTCTATTGCTATTTTAGTATTTTGATTGTTTAGTTTTAATGAAGGGAAACATGGTGAAATTATGCCTTCTTCAAAGTCGTCAATGTCTTATTGCTAATTAAAGCCATTCATGCAAAGTGTTTGCTAGGAGGTGATCTACATAAAAGTCCATACATTAAAAGATTAAAATGCGTTGTAAAATACTGTTACTGGAAATATTCAAAAATATTTGCACATCCATTTGTAGAGCAAAGTGAAAAACAAGTAAAGATTAGACAGTCTGTAGAGCAACTGGGGTTAAGTTCCTTGCTGAAGAGTTCAATAGTGATACTGGGATTCTACTGGCCATGGGATTTGAACCTATTGACCTTCTGATCATGCATATAAAGCCTTAAACTGCACAGCAAATTGATATGTAATAATGTTCACTGTACTTTGCAAATGGTGTTATGTATTGTTTATTGCTGAAGTTGTTATACTGAAATCATATTTCATAGAAAATGTTTATTTTATATAGTATTGTGTAACTCTCCAGAAATACTGTTAAAGCTACTTCTTGTGTTGCTTCTGAACACAAACAATAGCATAGGGATCAAAGGTCATCCCAATACCCCTGTTAGTGCTAGAAAAACACTAAGATTTGGTTGACATAATTGACATGGTGGTGCAGTGGTTAGCACTATTACCTCACACCTCTGGGACGCAGGTTCGAGCCTCCGCCTGGGTTACATGTGTGTGGATATCTATCCGAGATAGGCTCCGGACCCCACGTGACCCGAAAGGATAAAGTGGGTTGGAAAATGAATGAATGAATGAATAAATAAAATTGTACAGACATTAGAATCAAAATATATAGCACAGTAAAAAAAAATGTTTTACTTTTTAAAGTTTTGTGACTTGAGTTTTAAAGTAATTGGTCTTTACAGAGGGAAGTGTGATCTTAAGATGGCCAAAAGGTTGTCTATACATTGGAACAAAAGGGGCATTTAAGAATTATTTGAACGTTACATTGGCAAGGAATTCCATCTATTTATTTTGCAGATGTGCTGTAATGTTTACCTTGAAAGTACAGGCAATGACAGGTTCTTGCTTCTTTTCCAAAAAATGTCTCAGGGACGTGCTTGGTTTATTGCATGTGCAACAAATCTCTGCGAACTCCTGATTCCAACAAGAGAGATGTAATGCTGTACGTCTCATACGAGCTACAGCACTGTAAAAGTTTGGGCGAAACTTGGCAAAACAATTCCCTCTAATATGTGTTCGTAACAAATGTACCAAAAATGATCTTTTTTTAAAAAAAAATAAAAAAATAAAAAATCAGTTTGCACAGCATTAATTTGAACAATTGTCCATTATACAGTTGGACATTTTTAGAGATGCAATTTTGGATAATTACTTTGTTAGAAAATAACACGCCCCCAAGAGTCACTGGTTAGCAAATCTTTCAGATTGAAGTGAGAATTTGCCTGACCTGCTATTTGACAGCTGTAGTTATGAGAGAATCTGCGTGGTTACGCAAAATTCACAGAGAGCTGTTTTGCTGAGCTTTTTTTTTTTTTATTTTTAAATGCTGAAAATTTGCAATTAAATGATACACTGAATAATAATGTTTTATAGAATGGGTTTTAATTACCACCATAAATTTGCTTCTTTAAGCCAGACACTAGGAATTAAATAGGACTGATGAAGACCAAGGTTTGCAAACAGAACATTTAGCTGTATTCCCATTGTATTATCATTCAGTGCATTGATCTTAACATTTGCCATCTTTTCATAGGTTCTGTGTTCTGCATATTGATTGGAAGCAGACAGTTTCTCATGGGAGGATAAGGTGTTTGGCAAACAGTCTTCTTATAACCCAAGTCAGTATTTTATTTGCCTGGCCATTTTAATTATAGTGGCATTTAGCACTGCATAACTGGCAACTAAAATATACAAATTGTATCTCTGTCCTTGAAGATTTACTTAGCGGAATATATGTTGTTCGGTTCATTCAGCAGTTTTTCCCCTGCACGCATTGGCCCGTTTTAACGGAGAAGTGTTTGAATTAGTTAAATATGCTGACACGTTTTTATTGGTATGCCGTAAAAGTTTTGCACTCGGTTTAGCGTGTTTAGACTTTACTCTCCTCTCATTAACTATCTTTTCCCTCCTTTCTGGTGTTGTAGCATGCCGCCTCAGCCGTTAAATGTTTCATGAATCTCTAAGCTGTTTTCCCCAGGACCCTCTGTTCTTATTAGTTACACAGGCCTTGCATCTTCCACCTTCCAAACTCACAAAATCAATTAATTCCTTTAAATAATATATCTTCAGTGCAAACCAGATTAGGTGGGGCACATATCTTTGTGTCAGCTTTGTTTTAAAGCACGTTTTTCAGACATTAAGTTCTTGTACCCCCCCCAGGCTTTCAGAATTTCTTCTGCGATTAGGGATATGGGGCCGCCCCTTATGAAGCATTAGTGCGCGACAGCGGAGTCATCGTACATCGCATTCATTTTTTATCACTTGAACCTATAACAATTAGCCAGGACAGTTTCGACCGAATGGATGTCAAGAAACCGAAGGCTGTGTGTCTCAGTCAGCTTTTGCTGCGCTTTGCTGAAAGTTTAGCCGTGTTTCATTTCGAACGCATACATTCTCCCCCTTGTTTACGGTCCTCCCCCTTGTTTACGGTCCTCCCCCTTGCCAGTCTGTACAGAAGACCGGTGACGTGGAGTTGTGACGTCAGTGTGGAATAGCTGAGTCCGCAGTATCGGTATCGGACGGCCCCACAAATATCTCCAAAGTATGTCGAACTCTCCTGTTCGCGTTCATATTAAGAACAGATATATCTCCGATGGACGGACACTCAAATGGCAGCTATTTCACCAGGGTGGTTGGCTCCCATTTAGAGATAAATTACACCTCTGTTAAACTAGCTTGTAATGATTATGTGGTCTCAGTATTACAGACCTCGGAACCTGTGATCGGGAGGTCACCAGTTTGAATCCCGTCCATGGCAGAATAGCCACATGTCCGTTGGGCATTTGAGCAAGACCCATAACCTCCCCCCGAAATGCTTCAGGGGTGCCGAATAAATGACCAGAGCCTGTACTCAAGCCTAAGCTTCACTCTTATCTGTGTGTGTGTGTGTGTTTGCATAGATCACATTTGAGGACCAAATTGTCCCCAAAGTGTAGTTAAACCTGAACTTTCCCTACTTTCGGGGACATCTTTTGAGGTCCCCATTTGGATAACCTCAGTTTTATAAAAATCTGTGAATGCAATCTCAACAGAGAGCATGGTGGGATTTGTGCAAAGTAGCATTCCAACGTACCTGTTTTTGTGCGAATGGCAAATGAAGCATCATTTCATTATTGCAAGACGCAGTGGACAATGAAACCGAGGCGTCTTGTCCACATCACCTCGCCAGGCGAAAGGACTGTTAAGGGTTCTGGAATCGCATCACTTTTCCACATCCTCTGCTCTAGCTTTCATATTCCTTTGCCTTTTTCGACCCATAAGGAATGAGAGTTTGAACGGCTCATGGTCCGGCAATGGACCCGGTCATCCATGCCACCTTCACCCTTGGCGGGACGTGGAGGGCATGAATGCTGCCCGTTTTGACTCCCTGCCAGCTTCTCCTCTCTCTCTCTCTGCCTTTTGGACTCCTATAGGTATGGAAACTGGAATCTTCCAGACCCCCTGACTCATCTTGGGATAGTCAGTGAATCGAGGAAACTGGTGCATAAAGTATAATCGGTTATAATTACCAAACTCCCTGCGATGGGTTGGTGCCCCATCTTGGGTCGTTGCCTTGTGCCCATAGGCTCCAGACCCCCTGCAACCCTGAATAGGACAAGCAGGTTCAGAAGATGCATGGATAGTTTAATAATCATCCATCCATCTCACTACCAGTCAGCATATCACAGGGAAAAAGGCAGGACACACCCTGGCCATAGGTAGGGCATAGAGTTGTACACTAAGTAGAAAGATCAGATCCCCAAACTGCATGTTTTTGCACTGCGTGTGACCATCCATGCAAACGTGGGAGAACAGGTGGGAACTGAACCCACAACCACACACGCGCTAAGCCCCTTTTATATATGAATGTCTAAATAAACTGTGCCTCTGTCATACTGCGTGTCTTTCCGTCACCCGTGTTACGCAGCCATCTTTATGCTCGAGGAAACTACACTGAACCTCAAGTGAGAGATGGTTGGTTTGTCATGCTCTCAGTCAACCGGAACCTTCCGTGTGTCATCGGTCTTTTTATTCCTTCGCCGTGCAGCGATACAGATAGGTGAGACAGACGGGAAGTGTCTGTTTTCCAGAAGCGTGTGTATATATAAGATATTCTAAAATGAATGAACCTGACATGTCACAGTCTGCCAATACAACTCTTCTCTCGCGCTGATAGATATGAGTGGATTTCTAAGTTGTCGAGGACTTGCTGGTATGCACCACGAAAGGCAGGCGGCTCTCTTTGTACACACTGGCAGCAAACACAGTCATCGATTACAAGTTTCGATGACTGCTTAAGAACATGGATTTTCTTTTCTGTGGCTGAAGCCTTGTAAATTTCAGCCCTTAATTTTTATAGGCACTGGCCATTGACGGAGGAGTCTAGTTGTTATATATCTGGAAGCTACGCTGAAGTCTGAAGGGACCTGTCGATAGTAATCCTGCTATTGACGGCTGCTCCGTAGGAGATGTTCTTTGCCCCAGCTAACGTCTGTGTGATCTTTTAAATCATAATTACATTAATATTGACAGGTCCATGACAATAGTCACATTACTATTGATGGGGCCCTGTCAATGATACGTGTCCAAATAAAACATGTTCATTCATAACTTGTAAACTGTTCAATAAACACTTTGGAAAGGATATCGAGGCTTCGCATCCCCGGAGTGTGGGTGAGATGCCATTGTTTTTCCTAGCCTGGCCTCGAAAACCAGACAGCCATCGCTGAGTTGGGGCTTTAATTCCAGCTGTGGTCGCGTTTATATTCGGAGATGGATCACATTCTGTCTCATGCTGAATATGCATACAGATATGTACGCCTTCTGTCCCAACCCCACCCCCCCCACACACTTTTTTTTTTTTTTGTCTTTCTTTTCCATTTAAAATAAAATTCTACACCACATTGACATGTTAATAAGCATAAGTAGTAAGTTTACTCTCATTTTCCATTTTTAATGTCTGATTCCGTAAACGAAAGCTTGGATTCTTGTTTGAACTTGTTTGAGCCAAACTGACCCCCACTGTTCATGTCGGGCTCAGGTATATAATGAAAGGCTGGGACACGTCACGCCATCCACGCCGCTGATGTTTATTGCCCTGCCGGGCCCATGCATTTCGGATAATAGTTCCGTTATTTTGGCTAATTTAGGATGGAAGCTAGATGGTTAAATTCTTTGATTGGGCTGTTTGACGACCATCACCTTAAGTTGTGCTGATGTGTTCCAGCGCAGATTTGTTAATCGGCCATGGTAGGAGCTGGTATTCTGTGGTTGTTTTGTGTAACCATTTTAAAGGTGTGCTTTGGGCGTCTGATGTTCGAAGAAAGTTTTCCTCCCAGATACACAAAGACATGACGCTGTTCTTTCTGTAGATGAGGCCAGAGGAGGCGGGTCCTTCGCCGAAGACGACGTGAGCACCTCGACTCGGGTGTTGCGGATAAGCCAACTTGACGCCTACGAGTTGGATACGGCACTGGAGCAGCTCGTCTGGACGCAGCTCAGCCGGTGCTTCCAGTACTTCAAGCCAGGATTCCTGACCCCCTGCGAAGCTGAGCTGAAGGCCCTCCTGCAGCTCCTCCTGTGGAGGTTCACCGTCTACTCCCACGACGCCACTGTCGGCCAGTCCCTGCTCAACATCCGGTACTGCAATGACGCGAGCCGCGCCCACGGGTTCCGGCCTCTGAACCGGAGGCAGAAGCTCTGTTTTGGTTTGTGGACGGTTGGGGAGAAGTGGGTGAAGGAGAGGGCGCACGGGCTGTTTCTCAACCGGCCCGCCGAATCGCCCCTCCTCAAGATCAGACGCATCTTCGCCATCCTCAGCGGCGTGGCCAAAGTGGCCAGCCTATTGAACTTCCTGCATTTCTTGCGCCGGGGTCGGTTCCCCACGCTGACGGAGCGCCTGCTGGGCATGCGGGTGGTTTTTACGGGGTCACCCGGAGCCCTTGATGCCGGCTACCAGTACGTGAACCGTGAGCTGCTGTGGCACGGATTCGCAGAGTTCCTTATCTTCCTGCTGCCTCTCATGGGTGCCTGGCGGCTCAGAGCCCGCACCCTTCTGGCTCCCCCGCGGCAGGAGCCGGGCCTACCGGGCACCGAGTGCGCTCTCTGTGGGGAGTGGCCCACCATGGCGCACACGGCGGGCTGCCGCCATGTCTTCTGCTATTACTGCATCAAGAGCCACATGATGGCAGAGGTGAGCTTCTCTTGCCCGTGCTGTGGACAAGAGGCCCAGGACCCAGAGCCAGTTAAAATCCAGATGGAAATGACCAGATTCCAGTGAACGCAAGGAACCGTCACATTCTCTCCGAATGATTATGAATTCACCTTCTGTTAAAATGTACAGGTTATATTGTGTATTGTATATTTCTGTATAATAATAATGATAATAATAATAATAATAAATAGTGTGACCACCAGTGTGTGTTAGCCTACAGTGGTATTAATTGATCAGCATAATGAATTTTAATATTTATTGCAAGCCAAATTAATAAATGTACCTCAAAAAGAATTCCATATTCATTCGTTTGTTGATTTGCTGTATTATCTTTCAGATCTATCTTTCAGATGTCCAGTTTGAAATTCAAGGATGAGCGTCAAATCTGAGGGCTGTCGAAATGATCAAACAAGATGGGGGGTGGATTCGAGGGTTGTATGTGTACCCACACCAGGATGGCTGTCTCGAATATGGAGGTCTGCCCGCCACGGCGTAACGAAAGCTAGCAGGGTGGCAGGGCTGGGTGCCACGTTGCGCGCTAACGCGGCTAATGGCCGCGAGGATCGTTATTTATCCCGGCAGTAGCCTTCCTGCGCGAGCCGCGCTCGAGGCGACGTGCGCCAGAGCGGGCCCAGAACCGCTGGAGAGCGTCAGGCCTTTTTTTTGATCGCGCTGGCTTAATTACAGATCAGCGAGGCAATCAATCTCGTCTCCCTGCATGATGGGCTTCTTTGATAGTTCAGCGCCGCGTGTGTGCGCTAACCCACCACCCCCCGCCCACCACCCTTTCCTGTGGCCTGAACAGGCAGACACATGTAACAAAGTGGTAAATATGTCCATGTAATGTCTTCACGTGATTCATGCCTTTGCATACAGTAGTTCTGTTGTGGCATATAGGAAACTGAAGGTGCATCGACTGCCCCCCACCCCTTTTTTTTTTTTTTTTTTTTTTTTTTTTACACACAAAAGAGGCTCTTGTGGGGGGGGGGGGGGTTATCGCAAACAAACTTGTGTCTTTGCAGAGATACATTAGCGGAAACAGTTGTTTTTATTATACTGATAAGTGCTTTTGTTCCACAATGAGGAGATTTTTTTCCTCTCCCTGTTTCACCCTCATTTAACAGTTACCACTGGATATACATTAGTTTCATATAACCAATTGTACACTTGCATACTGCTTAGGCCGATGTCGTGCGCAGATGAGATACCGATTTTGCCGGCTGCAGGGAAACCAGACGTGGAGAAGCAGGGTAGGGTGGCTCGGCGATGGCTGGCTGAACCTCAGGACGCCACTCCGTACCAGGAGAAGCTGACGCATCAAAAACAAAAAAGAGCCTCTGATGGGATCGGACCCTGCAACCTCCTGGGAGCCAGGCTTCCCTCCGCACAGTGATTTTTACAGATGCGGAGACGTGAGCTCGGCAAGCGCTTTGAGTACTGAACAGCAGCTGATTGCAGCTGTAAATTTAGTTTACATTTCGTAACAGATTTAGTGACGGATCCTTGATTCATTGTCACGGGAATGTCACTCACAATATAAACAACCACTTTCCATTGGCTTTGTCCATATCATGTCCATTTAAAAACTTCTTAAATTATACTCTGGTTTTTCATGTTCCTTTTCACCCATAACTTGAAAAATGAGTCTTAATGTAGTGAAGTTTTAAGTGATGATGCCGAACCATTTTATTGTCCTACATCCCAGACTGATTAATAGTTTACATAATCGCTTTCAAATATAACTAAAGTGCTGTAAAAAATAGGTCTTGCAGCTGTTCGATATGGCTGCTCCAGTTTGGAAAATAAAGGTCCGAACAGGAAACTTTATAATTATACATGACATTGTTGACTTTTTTGATATATGCCTGTACTCATTCCCATATGTACAGCATGAAACGCCAGAAGTGTGTTTTATTGTATTTTGTGAATGTGAAACTAATTGGCTTTCCATTGCCCAGTATATTTATGAATTATACATGAACATTTTATCATGAGGTCATAAAGTGTACATGCTGTTTTTTCTTTTTGAGGGGAGGCTAACTTTAAGGTACGTTAGGTAGATGACGTTTGTTGTAATGGATTTAGAACAGCAAAGATGGGATTGAGCCCATATGGGGAAGGCAGGCCTTGCGTGCCTGTTTGCCCAGCCCAGTGAGTGGTTCATTCCAGAACCATGTGGTACCATATGTCAGGAGACAACAACATGCAGTTACTGGCTCTTACAGCCTGAGGTGAAGCAGGCCTCTTACAGCCTGAGGTGAAGCAGGCCTCTTACAGCCTGAGGTGAAGCAGG
>JAODKE010000035.1:6251085-6280183 GCA_026779605.1 Mormyrus hasselquistii | reverse complement strand
CTCTTACAGCCTGAGGTGAAGCAGGCCTCTTACAGCCTGAGGTGAAGCAGGCCTCTTACAGCCTGAGGTGAAGCAGGTCTCTGCCGCGTCCAAAGCTCTCGATGCATTGATGTCTAATACTCACTAAATTGCAAATAATCTGCAAACATCCTTCCAGACGTCCCCTTGAATTTCCTGTAGCTTAAGATGAATCAAACTGCTTTTAAAGTTTGGGTATCTTTTAAAGTTGGTAGAGGTTCTAGACCATTTCAGTTTGGGGGGCAGACTGGGGCCAGTTGTTCTGGTAGGGGGGGCAGATGCATTTGATCTTAATGTCCTCCAAGTGTTTCATACACTAGATTAAGAAAACAATTTTGAAAACCAATAAGTTATTTATGCAGTGCTTTGCAGTCACATTTTACGGTTTTTACAGATATGTAACTCACTCTGATTGCTTGTTTAGACTGTCTTGCTTCCAATAGTTTGATATTTTTTTCTGTCATTAACTTTGCTTTTCACCAACTGAAGCAACTTGACCACCCAACAACTGTGTTGAGTCTATCAAGAAAATGCGCTTATGTTTGTGTTTCGCCCAGCACGCAAAATTTTAGACCACATTTATAGTATATAAATTTGAATGTTATTATTATACTAATAATAATAATACATTTAATTCAGATCCAAGTAGCATTTGTATTTAGGGGAGGCCACGGGGGGCAATGCATGTTGCCATGGGGACACTGCTCTCCGCAGAACCACCCCCTAGAGTTTAAGTAACTTCCAATAAAACAGGGTAAAATATGGGCTGTATTGTCCACAGGTCTCTGGTTTCTTAAAAATATGTGTACAGTGACTGTCAGTATTGTTTCCTTAACTTGTTTCTTGCCTTTAATAAGGCTTGTTCCTTATAGCTCACATAATTCCCGTTAATGTTGCATCTGTTGCCTTGGTTGTTAGATAATTATTAATTTGAAAATGCAGTAATAAATTTAAATGAGGTAGCATTGTTTTGTGAATTATTTTAAGGGGTGATATTGAAAAATGCAGCCCACGCAGAATTTTGATACAGATTTTTCCTCTTTCTGATTAGTTTGTTTTATCAGCATTACTGCAGGGTAACATTTAGCAGATGACGGTATATAAGACAGTATGCAATATGTTTCCGGGCTCTTAGGAATATTCACTAAGGCAAGGTTCAGGTGGTGAGGAAGAAATGCGAAAATCCTATCAAAGCAAAATTGCTCCTTAAAACGGAGATGTACGATTGCGCCTGTGCAGTTTGTTAGTCCAGCTGCACTGTCTGGTTGTTAAAGTCCTAACTGCACTCTCCTGACTGCAGACTTCAGTGTCCTGAACTTCACACTGAGATCTTCTGTTTTGTTCCTTCTCTTCCTGCACAGCCTGATGAAACATAATAACCTGGGCTGGGATTTAACAGCTTGAAATTACTGGAAACAAGAAAAGCCGCATAAAATGACAAAAAGCAACTATTGTGGGGTTTTTTTTGTGGGATGCATTTTGCATTTTCACTACATATAAATACACACACAAGATATTTTTGTCAGTATATATGTTTAATTATGTGTTTTTATTTAAATTTGTTATTTATTTCCACTGCCTCTTTAATGATTTTGTATTTGCCAAAACTGGAAAGGACAGTACTGTGGAGTTACTAATATTATATTCATGCAGAACTTGCCAAAAAATAAAACAAATGAACAAAAACTACCAAATAAATGGCTGGAAAGGACTACAATACAATTGCACTCTTGTTATATATGAACCAAAATGTGAGTAACACTATAATGCACATAAAATGACAGGACGCTTGTGCATCTCTGGGCTGAATGTTGTGCTAGCCGAGAGAACCATTTTCCCGTTACCATGGAAACCATACTGCAAAGGTGCCCGAATCTGAACTCCTCTTGGAAATCGGTGAACCGACATGTCTACAAAGATTAACCTGCGCAACAGAATTTGTTCTGTTTGCAAATGTCTATGAAGAACAGGCAAAGCATGAGCTTACAGGCCTGTTGAATATTTTGTGAAATATTGAATAAAGTTGCATTTTATTAAGTGATTTTCATTTTCAATCCGAGGGAAAGAAATGTGTATAATATGTATGTTATATAGTACATGTGTGTATCTGTAAATACTATGACTCAAAATTAAGATAATTTATTATGTTTTATATCTGTTATTTTTACATTTTATGGTATAATTCCATAATCCAAAAAAGGGATGCTAACTCAGTAAGCCTGGTTATTCTATTACAAACAGCCCTAAAACATTTTCACCTAACATTTGTCTGTCTAATGGGAAATACATGCGGTTAACTATTTCTGAGAATTAGCATATTTCACAGACTGATCAAGTGTAAGAAACTATGGACATTTTGCCTGGTGAATCACAAATAGCATTCACTGGGCTTAATATGACCTTCCTGTCACTCCTGAGGAAAACATGAAATTCATTAAGCAGAGAGCCGTTTCTGGTCTTATCTGTTTTATCCCTCAGGCATTTCTGCCATCAAACTAAAGATGAATCCAAGACACCACATGATGTAATTATTACAATGCAATTACTGCCTGGGCACTGCTTTATTCAGGCTTGTACATACTGGCGAAATCCTTGCACATGAAAATGAAGTACTTGCTTTATAATAATAACAATAACAGTAAAATTCTGAAGGTTGGGCTTTGTCCGGTGTGGTTTCATTATTATGCAAACTGAATGCATATCACTGCTTGAAAATAAAGGCAATTTCAATTAACTTAGGAGTGAATTACTTGGGAGTTCGTTATTAATTGATGAATAGAATCCAGTATCCTTTCATGGAATCCTGTACTACAAAGAGGAACACAAAATCTCACTGATCTTACTTATTGCTAAAATGGTGTACTCAGTACTCAAAGCTCTCCATATTAATATTCTAGCATTATTAGTCTGAGTATCTCACATGAAGTATGCACTTTATCCTGTACGGTGCCCCATTTCACTAATTTTGCAAATCACAAATGAAGCACTCTTCATAATCTTCGGTATGCTATTTCAGGTTATATTACCAGGAATATGGTTTCCACGGCATTTTATAATAAATGCAAAATATGCTCTTCGCATTGATTTATGCATATATATGTGTCCGTGTCATTAATAACAGTGAAAGGCCTCTTCATCGAAAATGAAGGATCATTTGAGGCTGGTGGACCTGCATCACAAACTTTAAATTTGCTGCTGATACGTATATTAATAAGAAAAATGGAAGATCATGAAAGAGATACATATAGGTACAGTAGCGTAAAACAGTTTGTGATTCTCGATTTCCTTGTTTGCTGTGTGATGCAAATCTTTTCACTGTTCTAAGAGATTACCAGCTTTTACCTGGTAGTGTGCAGATCATTGGGAAATGTGGGTTGTGAGCAGAGATGGTGGCGTCTGAAATTCCTCGCCTACGTTTGATTTATGGTTTCTGGGGCAGTGTTTCGGGCAGCCTTGCCCAGAGCGCTGGACCAACTCCCTGCCCAGAGCCACTTGTGAATTTCAGCCCCAACGAGCCGGGCACTTCATCAAAGCCAGAGACAAGGGGCAGGATGGGCGCACATCTGCCGGCGTCTCAGCAGTTATTTTCAGCAACACGGTTTTGATCTGGTGTTCCTGAAGCGACGTGGCACGCTATCAGCCGCGGCTAAAGGGAACAAAGACATGTATTTGCCGTATTCCCATGCGGGTGCACCTTTCTGTCCATTGACAGCCCACGTTTTTGCTCCCTCCCAGCTCCTAGGCTATGATGACTGTCTGGCAGGGAGCTTGGTGGGGGCAAAAATGTTTACCGGCCGGGTGCTCGCACTGTCCTATTTCCTCGGGACTTCGATCAAGTACGTAAAAGTAAAAGAGTCCAAATATCGCACCATTCCAACAGCTTTGCCAGCTGTCTGTCTGAATGGCTGTCCCTACAGACTTAGTAGGTGTAAAACACTCATGTTGTTTGGTCGGTTTAGATCTCTTCATAAATATTCTATGATTACATGCACCTTTCTATACCATGTAGCCGCTATAAGGTCATCAGGCCCTTGGGGCCCGTGCCAGTAAGCAAATGATGCAAGGAAGGGGACACCCTGGACGGGACGCCAATCCATCGCAGATCATGCACACAATCACACTATTTAGTGAGACAGTTTCTTGGACTGAGAGGGGAAACTGGGGTAACGAGAGTGTGTGCAGGGAGAGTTTGCACACTCCGCACACATAAATCTTTGGGAAATTTCATGCATTTATTGAATATTCTTTTTAATCACTTAACCTGTGTTTCTGTTCTGCTAACTGGTTGCAGAGTACTGGTCTGAATCTAAAGTGCCAGCCTATGATTCTTATGCAGGAGCAGAAAAGACACATTTGATGAGCGCGTTGGTGCCAGTGGTACCAAAAGGTCAGCTGTGTGCTGGGAAAACCTTCGAGACCTGCTCGTGCTTTTTGGTCTAGTCAGGTGCCTGTAGTTTTCAGCCATTGCTCCCCATTGCGTGCTTGTCATGAGTACTGTAGCTATGTAAACCTCCAATAAATATTTGATAGCATGTGTTTTCTTAAATGAAAGCTGTTGCAGATTTTATGAGCACGGTGACATTAACAGCTAGATGTAGTTTATGTGTGTATCTTAAAATGCTGTGGGGATGATTTGAGAAATAGATACTTGACAGGGAAGTGATTGAAATGTAGTCATGTCACAGGCAGCATGCTGAACGATCTATTATGGATATATGACCTGGGACAGCCTGCGATAGCCAATCAAAACAACCATTCAGGAGGTGTGGAGAAAGTCTGACCAGAGCACTAAATGAGGCTGTCTGCTATCCATGTTAAGAGGATAAGGAACAGCAGGCTGAAAAGGAGGAGCACTTTGCAGATAACCCCCAGGGTGGCAGCTTCTGTTGTCATAAGGAATTCCAGATGTTCATGTGCCGCGTGAGACGGAAGAAGCCAAAAGCGAGGACACCAGCACACACCCACGGGGAGGGTTGGTACCGTGCACAGCTACAGAGTGACTGGCCAGGGAAGCTTGACGTGGGATCTACTGCCAACAGGGCCCTCTCGGCCACATGGACAAAATAGAATTTGCAGTAAGGATTCCTCTGGTCACCGTGAAACCTCAGAGACTGCAAGTGCCTCCGCATCCAACATTTCACAGTGTACGCAAGCCCATGAGAATTCTTCGTCAGTGAAAGATTTGCGACGTTCGCCAGGGTGATGTCACCTCATACCCGGACGGGGTCTGGGCCATGGGTATAGCTGCAGTGAGGAGTGAGGAACATGTTATCAAAAAGAATTAAAGGCAGGCAAAGAAACTCAAATAGCTTAATGCCAACTTTTTTTTTTCCCCAATACCGAAAGCGGCAATAAATCACCGGAGCGTGAACAGAATTAGGTCGTGGTGAAAGCAGCACTTTCCACGTGGATGTTCTGTTGTGTCTGGAAGGCTTGTGCTTGGATCTACAGAGTCATGGCGAGGTGACAGAGCGTCTCCCAGACCTATGCAGAGCCATGTAATTTTATTACAACCGATACGTGGATTAAGCAAAGCACAAGAGGTTTGAATCTCAAATAAGAAACAGGCAGCCTACAGTATATTATCTCTGAAGAATGTAAATTTTAACTTCTGAGGGTTAACATGAATAACCTCTTAAGAAATGCAGTGAGACAAGTTACGTAAACACAAGTCCCCTTATTACATGCCCGCACCCCCCCTCCCCCTTTTCTTTGGTCAGTAAATAGAGCAGTGATTCGTCCAGTTCAATAATTCATTGTTGAAAATGTTGAATTTCTAGATAACATCTATTGTAGCTTAAAGTGTATTTTCTTATAAACAGCAATCTGTAGCTCATAAAAATGCATTATTTGATGGCATAAACAAGCCGCTCTCCTTGCAGTCATAGGCAGTAAGGGATCCATCAGTTTTCCCCAGAAAAGCAATTTCATTGCAGATGTTCAGTAATTTCCAGTCACACTAGATTGTAGGGCCCATATCACACAACCCTACTGCAAGGAATGTAAAAGGAACAACGAGAGAAAAGGCTGTGTTTGAGGGTTTTTTAATGGGACCAAGAGTTATTTGCTGTTTCATCAGTTTTACAAAATAACTGTAAGATAGTCTATCGTTTAACGCATTCTTTTAGATGCCTGCCAATTGCTTTTTCTTGTCTGAAAAGTCTAGACAGGCAGAAATTCAACTTTTGACAGATTCTGTTTGGAATAAACGACCCTTTCATGCATTAAAGGCTGAATTAAAGCGATATGCATTAAGAGTCAGGACTCCGAGCTCTGCATCTGAACTCCGCGGTTGGAATTTAGTCACAATAATGAGATGACAACAAAATTACACCAGCATGTTTTATAACGTGTGATTAAACAAACAATGCATGTCATTTATTTTTTGAAGATGGCATTGAGGCTCTGCGTGTGTTTCTCTACAGTCTGCGCGCAAGCAAGGCGTGTGAATATGTGTGCGCTAATGCACAGGAGAGAGTAAATAATGAAAAATTATGAAAACGTAGATCGAAAAGTGGCAAAGCAGCTTGTTACAGCAATGGGTAATAAAAGCAACAGCTCGATGTTGGAATCAGTGGCACAAGGGCTGTGGCAGACTACTGTTGTATAATGAGTTAGCGAGAGGAGCTTCCCTTTATTTAGCAAACAGGGTATCAAGTCAAGGTCTGGCCATATTGCTGCTATAAATAAAAGCTCTCCCTGTTGTCACGTACCTGTAGAGACACACGACATTGACAAACAGGCTTTTACAGGTGAACTAAACTTAAATTATAAACATGAACAACAACAGCTTGAAACAGCAACAAAATACAGTTCACTGAAGAATAATGTGATCTCAAATAATGAGAGAGCAAAATGAAAAGCGGAAGAAAGGAATTCAAAAGGGAGAATGTATATAAATGAAACAAAGAGGCCACATTTGAAATCAGTTCCATTGTGAGGAACTTCTCCAGTAACAATATGATGGTAAAATTAACTCTGTAAGGCGGCATTTGTAAATTCCGCCAGATTGTTAAGAGGGTAAGCAAAGATCATCAAAACACAATACTTGAGATTTAAAGAAGTCACCAAAAAGCCGTATTTCACATCAACACAATAACCACAGAATGAAATTTCAGCTTATAATTTTATTATGGAGTTCATGTACGCATATGCATGTATAAATACACTGATTCGCCAAAACATTATGACCACCCCCGCATGACATAAGTAACATTAATTATTTTGTATAAACAGATCATGTCAGGTTCTGGGGTACATTAGACACAAAGCCACATGTTGAATGCAGAAGAAACGGCCAGGGATGAAGACCTGAGTGACTCTAATAAGGGTTGAATCGCTATGGCCAGATGACCGGGCCAGAGTAACTCTGAAACGGCAAGGCTTGTGGGAGCTTACAGTCAGTCATGGTGAATATCTACTGAGGGGGGTCTGAGGCCGGTTTGAGTCCTGGCCTAGCTATAACGGTGAGAGTGACATCTCAATGGGCCTCTAAGTAAGCTCCTTAGCCTCCAGCTCAAGGGGCACTGCATGCTTACCCGTTTATGGAGTGTAAGACAGAACAGGTGAAAAGACAATTTCCCCATAGGGATTAATTAAGTATCACTATTCTATTCTAATTTTATTGATGATAACAGGAGTAACGTGTTGTGACATACAGTACTTCGTGCCCCGCTGTGTATGGCGCTATGAATCTATGGATTGGTCTCCTTGGTCCAACACATCCCACAGATTGACACCTACCTAACCGACCACATGATGGGATTCATTGGACTAGATGGTCTTCCATTTCTCCAAGGTCCAGTTCTGGTTTTTCCATCCTCCAGCCAAAGTACCCAAGCTGACATTTGGTCAATGAACTAGTTCCAGTTAGGCCCCTAACTAGGTATGATTTTGTAAGAGTTTTGTTAAGCTCAAATAACTAAGTTTGGTTACAATAAAAACTAGCATACAAAATGACTCAGAGTCACTAAGCATGGATTTAAGAATAGTGAAATTTTTACGAGAAGAATCTTCACCCTGTAGGAATGTGGTTTCCTGAGTGTCAAGCATTGAATTTATTTCTTACCAGTCGTCATGGTGCACGTTCATAGACATTTTCGATCATTGTTAATGTTACTTACACACAAACTCAGAGGATTAGCCACAGAGGTTAGTTTTTGTTTGGGGAAATTGATTTTCTGTTCACCGGACTGTTTTAACTAGCTGACCGTTAAAAGCAGAGCTACACAATTACCTGACGTTCGGGTGTACTGTTGTTACAAGATGTATCGATTACTCATAGCTAAAATGCAATAGCACATGTTCGACTCATAGTTTGCTCCCCTGTCTCCCTGGTTACTGTTGCACACCAACGAGATCCAAATGCTTCCTTGCTCTTCCTTCATTTCTGTCCACTCATCTGTCACTGCTGCTATGCACTTATACATACCATACAAAATCATTTTACTTTTATAGTTATTCAGCAAGATAATGTATCATTTCAAAGCACTTTTATAATATATATTCTTTGAGATATGATAACATTTCATAGCATTTTATAATATATGTTTCACTATACATATTCATCTATTCTTGTCCCATAGCCACTTATCCGGTACTGTCTTGCAGTAACTGTAAATTTCATACTACAAAATGATATTGTGGCAACACTACTCCTTACAGTAGATGCACAGTTTCTTATTAATAAGTGTCTTCTGCAAAAGTAAAGGGCTCTTTAGACAATGGTTTTCCTCACAGAAAGTAGTCAGTGGTGTATCCGTTTTGTGCATGTGGCTTGTAAACTATCTTCTAACCAGTACTTGGAGTCAACCTTCAACCTTCTTCCTTCTTCAAACCATCCAACGCAGCGTTAATCTCTGTGGGATAACCTGCCCACAAATTGCGCCCCCTTATCATTTGGTCTTACACTTCTCACGTATGGTTCATTTTCCAAACAGCATTTTCAGAACCGCAGTTTGGAGCTCTCTAAATGCAAAGAGATATTATAAAATGTGACGTATTTATTGCCGTTACTGTGGTGTTGTTTCCTGAGGACAGAACAAATTAAATGTAAAATGATGTTGCGGAAACCTGGTGTAAATTCTCTGGACCCCTAAATGTCTATGCTCACAACTCATTCCCGCATGTGATTATACGTGCAAAGTAAATAAAATGTTAGCTAAAGCAAACAAAGGATTCAGCAAATGCTTCTGCACCCCAGCTCTGACACTGAAACAGGTCTTCACACAATAACAGATCTTTAAAATATCTTGTAATTTACAATTTTTGTATTTGTCATTTTCACATTCTATTTTGTAATAGAGTATAGCATCCTATATAATATATGAGCAGATGAACAAATCATCTTAAGATGAGTAAATAGATGGATTTTGTATTTTCAATTAGACTAGCCTGTTGTTTTCATTTTTAAATAGTAAAGTGGTGATTTTTGGTATAATGTTATGTAGCCTCATTAATAACTATACATTTAATATTATATATTAACACGTGTTTGGATACATTAACCTTATAATAAATCGTCACATTTTCTTCATGTTTAAATAGTTGTCCGCAAGTTTAAAAACAGACAAATCTCCATTTTCTCCGGCAGTGCCCTTTTATTTGCACATCCCTCGCTTTTATTGCTGTCTCAGACATCTTATAATCAACATTTGCCAATGTGCCTCGCCGGATTGTAAACAGAACTCTCGGGAAAGTTTAACCTCCTTCATTCCCGGAAGAATAAGCGAGGGGCATCTCTGCATCTGCCAGCTGTGTCTCCGTCTTGCCGGCGATTCTGGCGTCATTAGAGGTTCAGACACAGCCGGGTCCGCAGCAAGGCGCGCGCGGACTGCCCGCGAATGGAATGGCGGCCCCACCGCTGACACCGAGAAATTGCACATCCATATTGAGTGCGTGGACAGAGGAAACATTTATATTTATATCATAAAGCGCATCTGCTGTTGATTTAAAATGCCGAGAAATGAGGGGGAGCGAAAAACGCAAATAGAAAGTCGACACCGCATGGAGACGAGGTCGGCTTAAGAGAGTCCGTCGGAACAATGAATGCGACAATCCATGGATGTTTTTCACGTGAGGTTTTCGTTGTTAGTACTTTAATTCCCTCGTTTAATGAGCTCTGCAATTGAAATAGGTTTTCTGGGAAATGTACTCTAGCCTACATTTTGAAATCAATCAATTTAAAGGCCCATAATTGTAACAATTACACACTTTTTGAGATTAAGGTAGTCCTTAGCTTTTTTGGGTAAGACAATGCATAATCTAATATGGATAGTATAAAGCCAATAATCTGTATTAAAACATTATGAAAAAAATAATATGTACATTCACTGAAAGTGAATCTTTTCTTTTGTTATGAAGAAGAATACTCTTCCTCATGACCAGTTTCACTGCATAACTGGATTTGTCTGTCTTAAGCAATTGTCTCTTCCTTCAGCTCTAACCATTTGGGATGTGTATTTCTCTGAACATATTGAAAAACAGAATAGAACAATCTACTGGAGAATTCCCAAAGGGTTAAAAAAAACCTGCATCTTTTGCAAGCATTTGCTAGCTTTTCTGTAACAAGTCACATAGGCTTATTTAGATATTCACCCCAGTCTGCCCCTACATATATTTAGTTGTTGACAGTGTAGTCTGCAGTGTATAGAATAACAATACTATGGGCATGCTTCCATAGCGAGGCTATAATACCTTTTGGTGTTTATCCTCTCTCCTCTCATCTGTTTTTGCACGAGTGCATGATATGTGGACAAATATCTCACTGATATTCCAGCAACTGAATCTTTGTGGAAAAAAAAATAATACACAATCTATTCCACCATGTTGATGGCTGAGCTATGGGATTTTTTGGTGGAAGTCATTCAAGTCAAGCAGACTTCTGGTCCCGGGCAGGTCTTTAGTCAAGGGTGTATGAATAAAGTATACGGTGTGGTCAAAAGTGTGTAAACACTAACATCTCATTCCAAAACAAAGTGTATTAATATGCAGTTTCTATAATGGCCTCCTACTCTTCTTTCCATTGAATGTTAAAACATTGCAGGTGGGATTCGGTGCCATTCAGGTTGGGTATTGATGTTGGGTGATCATGTTTCTTTCTGCAAATTTCTCTCAGAAATTTCTACATTGGCTCCACTTTGCATTTGACCAGGGCTGAGCTCTGACTTGTTAGAAAGGTGGTGTCCTACAATGCAGTGTTTCCCCAACTTTTTTTCTGCTATGGCACACCAACTGAAAAGCACCAGTTTTCATCTGGTTGAAAAACCGTGTTGTAATGGTGCCAGGCGGATAGTCATTAATATCTTCTGTACTACAACCCATCCTTCTGCCACTGTTTGTTGCTAGAGGTTGCATGGCTGTGTGTTTATTTATACACCCGTGTCAGCAATGGGTGTGGCTTAATTTCTCTAATTAAATGGGTGAGCAAATTCTTTTGGCTATATAGTTTAAGTGAGGTATTACAACGCATGCCAGGGACAACACTGAAATTGTATTCTCATTTTTTAAAATGACTTGATCAATTGTCCAGCTTCAGTATCGTATCATGTTATATGAAGTTGTCGCTATATAGTTGATGTGACACCGTTACTTGTTCGTACCAGGTAATCCGTACTGCATGGCCCATGACCACCTCACGGTGTTGAATTCACAACCTTTTTCTTCACCTGAGAGAAAGTGCAAAGCCAGTGGGTCTCGAGGGAGCAGACAACCCGCAAGTACCAGATTCTTTCCTCTACATTAGCCAGCTCTCCAGGTGTTCTTCAGTAAATGAAACGCAGGTGTTTAAGAACGTTGCTGGTGTGTAAATCATCAAGCCAGCTATTAATATGGACCCCTCTCCTGATTAATTGCCACAGGAAGAACAAAAGGAATAAGTACATAAATCTGCTGATGAGTAAACAAGATCGTGAGAGTGTTGGCAATGTTTGCTTAATTCGTCCATTGGAGAATAGCCCCCTGAACCATGCCATGGTTTTCAGGGAAGGTTGCAGATGAAGGTTTCTGCCATAGGTCCAGTGTGCTCTTTAGTGACGAAGGGTCCCATAGTGCTTTGTCCAGCACTGATTATTTATTTGTTTGTTTTTTTCTTCATGGCTCCACATTTGAGAGTTTGTGGCCATTCGCGCGTCAACGTCTTGTTGGGTCAAGTTGAGGTCGCACCAAGAAAACCAGCTTCTACGTAGCCTGCAGAAAATGATTTTTTTGAGGATGATGTGAAGTTTGGAATGGTACATTAGGGACTAGCACTAAACGATGCCCTCCCCCTACCCTATACGCAGACCTTAATTAGCTTGGAATTAGTTTAAATTTAAAGTCTAGGAAGCAGTGAGCCTAAAGTAAGATCTACTATTCTGTATGTGGGGTTTTAAAAAAAGCAAAAATCCTGTCACTTACCATCAGCATTACAACAGCAGAACATGATGAATGAAAAAGGCATCTTAACAGTGGCATTTGAAAGCGTCACATCTAATTCCACAGTAATGTGCTACTTCTACATTACAGTATTACTTAGAACAATGAAATATCCCCTGAATCATTATTCAATGACCTGTAATTAATCATGTGTTGAGTAGCAAAATGATATGTATATTTACTATTGATAGAGAAAGCTGCTTTCCCTATTAATAATATTGACATCAGTTCAGCCATTATGTTTTGGGTGTGTTTCAAATTCATGAGAAGTTTATGTGAAGCATACATCACATCTTGAAAGTGTGTATGGGATTTCTAATGTTTTTATCCATTGATGTATATGTACAACTGCATCTTTATATGCAGAAGTGGATACACATACACACAGACACACACACACACCAATGTATATGAGGTAGCCTGCTATGTATTTACACAATTATTTCACAGCTTGACTTGATTAGTCAATTTCACTGTCTGATGAGCAGAGAAAACCATTCACACAGGCATGAATTGTCACCTTTCACAGCTGCTGGGAGGATGAAGACAAATAATCTGGCAGATATTGACAAGCTAAAAAGAGCCAAGAATTATCGGTTATGAATGTTGAGGGGGGTGGGGGAGGCAGCTGAGTGATATCAAGATTATTCCCCGAGATCATCAATCACCAAGGGACACAATTTAGGAATGAAGATCGCAGTGAGCGATGTGGACAAGCGTCTTGGAAAAAAACGACCAGTTGGCATTAAAACTCTGTGATGAGAGCGATTTACCATGGGGTATATTTATCAATATAAATATACTGCATTGAGATCCTGTAAAAATAATAAATGTCCACGGGTTTTTTTCAGTCTCATTACTTGCAGTACACAAACGGCCGAATAATTACATTTACACAACCTGTTGTTCGAATACCAAAGTTATTATTCAATCTGCTTCTATTTAGCATTTACCTTTTGCCTCTTCAGAGTCAATTACGCTGCCGATGAGGACATCCCACTTGTTGTGGATACATGGTACAATGACCCCACGCAGACCACTTCCTTCAGACAGGAAGAAAACTTTCAGGATTTTGACGACTCACCCAAATCCACGGGGACGTGACTGCAAATGTGTGCACGGACGTCTCAGTCTGACAAAATCACTTTTTTTTTATATTGATACGTAGAGATACTTCGGTGAACGGTGACTATCAGACAGCAAATCGGCGGCAGAAATTATTCATCGCCAGGCCGGGGACTCTAGGGCGCCTCTGCTGGATGAAGTGTTAACCTGGGCCCGAGTTATCCCGAGAGCACGACCCGACAGTCATGGAAATAAGAGTTGCTCAGGCACGATGCTCATGAAGACTTGACAAAGTCATATACGCGTGCAGCAGCTGGGACACTGAGCCCACGCGTGCGAGGCACGGAGACACGTTTATTGCAAATATAAAATGAGATGAGAAACCAATACTGTTGTCTTTGTAATGCATCTGCAGCTGAAACTAATGCTAATAATCTTGAGCTGAAACGGGTCACTGCAAACCTCATTAGAGTGAAATGGAGTGATGATTACCAAAACTTACAACCTCATCATTTCTTATCAGACTACATTGTAGCCTAGGGGATTAGGGCACGTCGTACCGAGGATGGATATTTTTGTGCTGGTGAGCAACGGATGTTTATGACGATACATGCATTTAAATGTCAAAATTAACTGAGACTTTCCTACTGTTTAAAGTCACATTCCATAGTCCCAACAGTGTCAAACATCACACGACAATGGCAGCAAATCTAATTTCAGCATCTTACGACAATTCAAGGATTTTCTTCAAAACTGTACTTAGAACTTATTATAAACAGAAATACAGGATCAACTGAAGCTCATATCTGTTTGTTTATTGTGGCAATAGATTACGGCATGCAAAGTGAGATTAACTTGGCTAAAAATATTTTCACCGTAAATTTGGCTCAGGTTTGCACAAATAATGTAATAGCTTAACATTCAGGCTTGTTGTATTATATATATAATACACACAATTGCGCAAATGTGTATTTACGTATATAGTTGAACATTGGAAAGAGTCTAATTTGCTTACACATTGACTTCCAGGTAGTGTTTCTGGTAATGGGGTGGGACACCTTTACATATATCTGGATTTCAGTTTGCTACAGTTAAGCTGCATGCACCAATCTTTACATGCAATTGCTGTATTCATCACCTTTAAGGTTCCCAAAACCTTTTTCCTGAGCTCCGTACTATGCAGTTGTAGGTACTGTCACATTCAGGCTAAGGCTTTGCGTAAAGGTGGCACTGCAGCTGTAACGTTTGACCCCGCAGAGTCGCGTCGTAACAACAGGGCTGTCCGTTTGGATCTGGCACCAGCCTCACCTGCGAGAAGCGCTTGCTGGTTTAGAGTTTCAGGTAAACCTGTAATTCCAAATCGCCAGCGTTTGCCTGTGTGCATTTTTGTCCTGCGACGCACTGGTATGTAACACAGTGTAACATTATTTATGCCCTTCCCACCCCCCCAATACCGTCTCTGGACCACTGCAGACCTAAATGGATTTAATGGTTAAAACTAATGGATATTACATTTACCCAAAGTGATTTGCATACAGTATACATATATATTTTTTTGTTTTAAGTATGTCCAATTCAAATGCCATGAAAAAAGGCTTTAGCGATATAATTCAATAAATATTTATTAGACTCATTTGTACACAGTATGTACATTGAATCCATTTGCTTTAATCAGCATAAGCAGTCCTGTGTATATGGTATTTTTACACCTCTCAACGCTCAACGCGGCATAAAAAAGAGAAAGAAGCTTACTCAAAATGATTCTTTACAAAGGTTTTCACTTGCTTAAAAAAAGAAAAAGCCTTTTTGGTTTTATTTTTTATGGTACAACAAAATGTATGCAGCCACATGCTGAAATGCATACCAGAGATGAGGGGAAGAAGAGGAGGAGGAAGAGAAAGAGAAGAACATGGAGAAGTAGAATTGCTAATATATGCAATTTAGTCATAAATAATTTTAAAATAACTATAGATTGATCACATCCAAAGAAGTGGTTTGCAGATACAGTTTTTAATGTATCACAACAATGAGCAACAAACATACTTGATGAACTATTTCCAGAAGTTGTTCAAATACCATCTACAATAAACGTCATTTCAACTATGACAACAGGTCTGTGACAAAATAAAAAAAAAGTTTCAAAACCATGTTATTACCGTAATACGGTACAGTTGAGACTTCAAACATTACAGTAACAAAAACTAATGAGACTACTCTCTATATATAAAACATCAATAACATTTTTGGTTTAGTTTATTTAAAGTTTTAGCCATAGGGGCTTTTTATTAAAACCTCAGGGTGCGTGTCCTGTGTTACCCAGGCATTGCGAGTACATATTGTGTAGAATATGATTGCGCCGTGATAATCCCTTTTTTTTGATATCCAGGAGAACAATCCTAATTTCAACCTTTTGAAGGCTGTCCTCTTACACTTGACGCTATCCATCCATAAAAAGGTTTTTGGCTGCTGTGCAGTTGCAACATTTATGTACAGTTATGTTATTAGACCATCCATTGTTTTTTGTTTGTTTTCTGTTTTGTTTGTTTGTTTGTTTGTTTGTTTTCTTGCTTGCTTGCTTTACCGGTCCTTTGTGTGGGAGGCATTTTCTCTTTTTTTTCTTTTGTTTCCACGCCAACACACCATTTGCACATAGTGTTGACTGACAACTCAGTCTTGCAATGCTGATCCACATTCAGAAGAAAAGGCGAAAGCAATGTTCTTAAAGCCTTTGGAAACAGGACAGTAGCTCATATTTGTACAGAGGAAGGATTGCACCTTTGGAGGCCAACACGTCTCTTATTAAACACAATCAAAAAGTGTCTTCAGGATTAAAATAAACGTTAAAAATACTAAAATCAAATAAGAACATTGAAAAGTTCACATAAAAATGCAGGTTAATAAAAACTGCTGTGAAATTAGCATTTGATCTTTAACAAGAACAAAACAAAAAAACAAACAACCTGTACAAGTAAAATTAAAGTAAAATGAAAATGTAACGTGATTTCATCCTTTGAAACAATTTTAAGCATGATTTGATTTAACCTGTCAAACAGTTGCATTACATGCTACTTGTTCATCTCAGAATAGGAATACCAAAAGCAATACATTTTTGCATTTCTTCATATTAATAAATTTGTACCATGCACAGCCAACTACAAATATGTACAACAGCTTTGCTTTCTTTGTTCATAAGCCTTTTTACTTTCATACAAATAGCCTTCTGTTACTTTGGAATGGACGTTGTCCCATCTTACTGAAAAGAGCGATGTGTAAAATAGGACACCCCTTGACTGCTTTCACATTCTTAAAATTACACGGCAAAAAAAAGGAAAAACAGCAATGCAAAGCAAATCAGTCCTCTGTCCAGTAGAAAGCTGAGAATTTATGGCAAGCAAAATAATATTACACAGTAGCAGCAAAATGTTGTAAGATAATACTTCATGATGCATATATGACTAACAAAAAAAATTATATGTTAAAATGACCCAACAGAAGATCAACGGAAGTGCCCAGAGTATTAATGGAAATACAATTACCTATGCACTAAACGGCAGTGTATAGGGTTAACACTGTATTTAGTCCTACAAGCACAGGGAAAAAAAGAAACCTTTTCATTATACTGAACAAATGCTTTAGTCCCCCAATAAAGCAGCTTCTTTGCTTGCAAGAAGCAAATATTCATACCTTTTTAAATATTTTGTCCATCTTGTATTTTAATGGATTCAAGTATACAGTACTGCTTCCATTTATGCACCAATTGTCATAGGTCTTTGGACTGTTAGGAGTCAGAGCTCTAATGGAAACAGACCAAACTGCCGTTGTGCTACATACAAATGATGATTTAATTAATTAAAAAGTCAAACTATTAAATTAACACATGACCTACCAAAAAAAAAAAAAAAAACAAACAAAAAAATAAGTGCACTATAATCCAGACACAAGCAAGTACCTTAACAGAATAGCAATTCACAAAAAAAAAAAACAATAAAAAAAAAAAACATCCTGCTCACATAATCCTCAAGAGTCTATCAAAACTAGAATTATTACCTCGTCAGAAAAGGGCGTGGTCAGAGGTAAAAGTGAGAAGTGAAAGTAAGGTAAGAGGTTGGCACAGATCATTAGTATATTCTACAAGAAAACAAAAGGTGTCAGGTATAAATACAGCTTATGGCAATAAAAACTGGCAAACACGGGGGGGCATACACAAAACACCGTCCTCATTTCCCTCATTGGTACTGTCTTGCGGGGCAAACTAAAAGAATATGCGCATTGTCCAGTAACAGTTATGTCGTCTCTTGGTACACTACACACATCTAGAAAACGTTTCTGATAAAGCTTGACACGTTTTGGTAAAGCCACAGTTTAACCAGGCTTCTTGCTTCTTTAACAAATGAGAAATGTTATGTTCTGACCTGAGAATTTAAAGCTACTGAATCACACCTAACTAAACTAAGAGAAATTCTCTTTGAAAGTTTCTGGATCATCATCCCATACAGTACATGCTAGCATTTGGAAATTAATCCAGCTGAGGTGCAATTTGCTATCGTGAGAGTTTTTGGCTTGAAACAAGCTCCAAAAGAACTTGTGGGATTTTTTTTTCCTACTCCATGTTTTTTTGTACACAATATAAGCTCAGTCAAGCATATGCAACAGTTCTGTCCATAACAAAAATCAATCAATATCTTGCCAGCATATCAATATGGGAAAAACAATCCTGAGTCAATCATTTGGTACTGTATTTTTTGGGTTAGAGAAACTTTGGAACTGCAGTTAAAGTCTTAAGTTTTTTTTCTTTAGCAAAGGGATCCTGTTTTCACTCCTACACACTGAACATATCCATTCTGATACTACTGAAATTACCATCTAGGCCAGAGGTGGGCTTAGCCTTCACTTCCAACGAATTATCTAAGTCGTCCAGTTTCTGGCTTAACTCACTGTCGGATTCGTCTGAACAACTTTCGGGTAGTGAGGTTGGGACCCCTGAGGTGCTGCAGGAAGTTGAGGTAACCGTTGAAGGCAAGGGTAGGGGAGAGGGAGAAGCAGAGGCGGAAGAAGCAGCTTTCCTGGCTGAGGCATGGAAAAGAACATTGGGCCAGGACTTCATGGACAAGCAAGAAAGATGAGGAGAGGTGTTATTAGAAGAAGCTGCAGACTGCGAGGTAGATGTGGTGTTAGGACTAGGGGAGCAGACTGAGTGAGGTAATAATCTAGCATGCTCTTTGGCATTTCTCATTGCTTGTTTGATTGTTTTCTCTTTGTGCAAGCTTGACTGAAGGTGTTGGCTAAGTGCTTCGTTCCCACTAATAGCCACATCACAAGCTAGACAATTATATTTGCTTACTGCCTTACGAAGCACTGTCTCTTGCGGGTCAGTAAAAGGTTGACCGAAGTAACAGAAGGACTTCTGATGACGCGCTGCTGAGTCTTCGTCAGCAAATATCATCTGGCACTTTCTACATATAAACTCATGCTTGATGGATGGGACAATAAAAGCATCTGGAAAGTTTGTACTTTTGGTATCTGGTTGTGGTTCTTCTTTTGTGCTTTCTGTTGAAGAGCCGTTATCTTCCTTATTTTCCGTAGCCTCTTTTGGTTTATGAGCGTTGGTCTGTGCACTCAGTGACTTCACGGGGTTGGCTTTCTGCTGCTGATGCTCTTGCTGTTTCTGCTGCTGCTGCTTCTGCAGAGAGTCCTGGAGCGACTGCTGATATTGTTGGTACTGCTGCAGGATGGCAGAGGGGGAGAGGCCGGCGATGGCTTGCGGCACGGCCGGGCCGTACGGAAAAAGGCCCTCCATCCCACACAGAGGAGGGAAGTATCCCCCTTGCACTCCGCCAGGAAGCTGGGGTGAGAAGCAGGATGCGAACCCAGGGATGAAGTAAGGCAGGAACTGTCCCCCCAAGAAGGCGCTGGGGTCGCCAGCGACGGCATTTTGAAGCAACTGAAGCTGCGCGGGGTCTAATAGAGCCTCACTACCACCTTTTCCTTTTGCCGAAAGCACCGTCGAGGCTTGCTCGCTTTTCTTCAGAGCGGGAGTCTCGGGCTGGGACGTCTCAGCATCTCTATCCTTGACTTTCTTGGGCTTCTCCGGCTTCTTCTCTTTCTCTGGTTCTTTGCTGTGCTGCTCAGCCTGATGGTTTGCCAAAGGAACTGAAGGAACAGGAGGAGGAGGAGGAGGAGGTGGAGGAGGGGCAGGCAGCAGAGTCTTGGTTGGGGCACTGCTGAGAGACATGGCGGGAGACGGGGTGGCTGGAGTGGGGAACCCAAGCATGCCAGCACCAGGAGACGCTAAAGCTGAAATACAGTGGTACAAATAACATTGAAATATGTACCTTCATAAAAGCTATCACACACTTGCTATGTGCATTTTAGTGAGATCATATATTTATGCCTTTTCCTTTGTTATGGATCAAAACTGTCACATGTGCTTTAAAAAAACATCACCAGTGCCATGATGGGAACAACATAAAACAAAGAAAATCAACATAAATAATAAAGTCCATGCTTTCCAGTTGTTTTCAAAGATAGATGCATGCATTATACGTCCACTGAATTATGTTCCCATGCTTCATTGAGAGACCTGCAAGGTGTTTAATGGGCAACAGTCATGTGTACAGCAAGTTAATTAATCGTTCTACTTTGTTTGTTTTTTTTTTTGTCATGCTAACTCACCAGGTGTGTTCGGTGGAAAAACGGGAAGGGATGAAGGACCATTTACACCAGGAAGTAGTACAGGCGGGAGACCAGGGATTCCTGGATAACCAGTTGGCAGGCTAAGGCCATGAAGTGCACTGTTTTCAACAACGGCCTGCTGCTGGGCCGGCAAACTAAGAACATCTGTTGCCTTCTTCATACGGTCAATTTCTTGTTGTGCCATCAACTGGCGAACAGTGGTAGGAGCAAGGTAATCTTTTTCTCTATCCACCTGGCTGCCCAGTGTTTCTTGCACCTTTGCAATGTGCTGTTTAGAGAAAATATGATCTCTGATAGACAGTCTGGCTGTATACTTCACTGCACACAGGGTACACTCAGTCCGTGGCCCTTCCGGCGAGCCCTGGCTTATCATGAATGGTTTCCCAATGTTTATTTTGAATTTCTTCTCTTTTGCCCGGGCATTCTGGAACCAAACCTGCACGACCCGCTTTGGGAGTCCTATTTCATTTCCCAGCATCTCACACTCCTGCATTGTTGGTGTACGGTAGTCACCAAAGCATGCTTTAAGCACCTTCAGCTGCAGGTTGCTCATCTGGGTCCTAAAGCGTTTATGACCAGGCCTCTCCCCACCACCTTTTCCAGATTTGAAGGGGTTACTGCCACTAAAAGGGCTGGGCGAGCTTGGATCTGCCAAGCTTGAGGTCTCGCTTTGATCTGCATTGTCATCTTGGTTGTCGTCTCGCATGCTGAAATACTGTTCGCCGTCTTTACCAGTGTAACTCAAAGACTGGCTGACTAAGTTAAACGGAAAACGTTCTTCACAGGCTTCAGAGTTTGATGCGGGATTCATTTTCAGTTCTCCTAGCTTGTCACCTGCACTGCCACTTACACTCTCAATTTCGTTATTCCCCTCATCGCCAGTCGTTGCATCACTTATAGCTGTGTTAATTGATGATGTCTCATCAAAATCTGTCTTTGTTACATCAAAGGAAACCTCAGCAGAATTCATATTAAACCCTTCAATTTCATCACTGCTTTCTGCCTTTAAGGATGAAGGGTTTAAGAAGTTTTTTATCAGTGATTCAGAAGGTTTTACTGGTGTAGAAGATGCAGTGGGCACCTCATACTCACTTGTTTCTGACTTGGTAGGCAGTTGTGGATATTCAAAGAAACTGTATTTGTTTGGGCTTTCACGTCCATCCTCTTGTGTCATCACAGGGCTCGGAGGCAAACTAAATCCTGCCTGTTTCGCCTCATGCCAGTGCCTGGAGCGAATGTGACTATCCAGAGCTGACTTAGCCTTGAAAAGTGCCCTACAGAAAGGGCATTTTTTATGTGACTGGGCAGGTCCAATAGCTCGAAACTGTCCTTTCCTTTCTCTTGCACGGGTATTCTGAAACCAAACCTGCACCACTCGCTTCTTCAGGCCGACTTCATGAGCAATGTGGTCTAACATTTTTCGAGTCGGGTTAGAATCGAGCAGGTACTTGTCGTACAGGATCTCAAGTTGCTCTGGCGTGATGGTTGTCCTCAAGCGTTTGTCCCTGTGCTGGTCTTCACCACTGTTTACGCCATCTTTCTCATTAGCACTGTTTTCTTCTTTTTCATCAAATTTGCGCTTCAGAGAAGTGGTACCAGAAATTAGGGGGTTGGGTAGCGTTGAACTGCTCTGTGCTGGCATCTGAGAGAGTGCTCCTGAGAGCAACTGCCCGGTCATAAGGGGGTTGTTCGGATCAAAAA
The DNA here is from genome assembly GCA_026779605.1 of Mormyrus hasselquistii. Taxonomy (NCBI): domain Eukaryota; kingdom Metazoa; phylum Chordata; class Actinopteri; order Osteoglossiformes; family Mormyridae; genus Mormyrus; species Mormyrus hasselquistii. Next base: position 6,258,292 of record JAODKE010000035.1, on the reverse strand, counting down.
TCATGTAGGGCATGTCTAGGGGTCTTTCTAGAAACTGTGAGTGGAGGAACTGATTTTGGGCTGCTAGAAAATGCATGTGCTGGTGCTCTTGCCAGAGATCGACAGTGGGGAAGGCAATTTTGCACTGGTCACACTGGTACTGCAACATCTGAGGAGGTAGGCTGTTCGACAAAGAGGAGAGGGCAATAGACAAAGGGCTGGATGGGATGGTAGCTGACTGAGGCTGAGAATGTGGCCTAACCATTTGGAGCTGGGGAGTTTTGTGTTGTGGTTGAGGAGTTGATGCCTTAGATGGTCTTGAGTCTGATAAAGATTTTATCACTTGGGAGGAAACAGCCTCCACTTGCTTTAGTCTTTCACTGGTTAATTCCGGTTTAGGTGAGGTTTTCCCCATGTCAGGTCGAGGTGAAGGCATTAAAGGAGAACTTGACCCGGAACTTGTAGCTGTTCCAAATGGGACTTTGGATAAATCTGGGTAACCAAAATTTTTCTGACTGCATTGGTCAAAAACATCAATATATTCCTCAACCTGGTTCTCTTCAATCCCATCATCATCCTCATCTTTGTAACACTGTTTCTTCTGGTGAGTAATGAGGTCAAAAATGCGGGGGAAAACAACACTGCATTTTTTACACTGGTACTGCATGTTACTGGTCCGAATGTAGCGCTCATTGGTAAGTTCCTTTTTGTCGCCATCCTTCGCATCTGCCTGATTCTCATAACTTTTACGAGCCTTCTGGCGTGCATTCTGAAACCACACGACAATTACTCGAGTTGGCAGGTTGAGCACTGTAGAGAGCTGCTCTATCTCATCATCTTTAGGGTAAGCATTGGTATCAAAAAAGTCTTGAAGGACCCTTAACTGGTAGTCTGTGAATCGAGTCCTAGATGACCTCTTATTCATGTTGCCATCAGTTTTGTAGTACTCCGGTATGCCAAATTGGGATTCCATCCTAATGTCTTCCAAAGTGGTGATGGGAGGAATGTTAAAGTTGTAAGGGGAATCCTTGCAGCGCTGCCTCTCTTTAAAAAGGGTGTTCCGGAACCAGTGCTTAATAACTTTCTGCGGGAGGCCCGACTTGTCAGCCATTTCTTGAATCTGCTCTTCGGTGGGGGAGTTGTTGATATCAAAGTTGGCACGAAGGATCTTCAGCTGATCATCTGTGATCCGGGTGCGAGGGCGCTTAAACTGTGACTGTCGGAGGAAGTTTGGATCCAAACCAAGCTGTTGTTGACAGAGCTGCGTAAGATCTGATGAAAGGGAGTCCATAGTGGGCAGCTGAAGAGCAAGTTGAGGGGGGAGACCAGGGTGCTGTACTGACTGCATCATGAGTGGTGGGAAGAGAGGCAGGTCCAAGGACACAGGTAACTGGACCTGGGGAGGAGCAGAAGATGGAGGTGGAGGTGGTGGTGGGGGTGGAGGTGGCGGCGGTGCTGGAGGCTGCGTGGTCTGCAAAGGGGCAGTGTTGGGTGTTGGAGTCTTTCCAATAGAGGTGGCAGTTGGTTGTGATGGTGATGGCAGTGGTGGAGGCGGAGGCGGGGGCGGAGGTGGTGGAGGAGTTTCCGGAGATGTTGGGTTTATGGGATACAGTTTGTCATATGCCTCTCTGTACTGCTGGGCAAACTTCTCCAACTCTCCATAGGGAAAGAACTGTCCGTGAACATGCTCTTGGTGACTCTTGAGAATGAGCATGTTGGAGAAGAATTTTCCACACATCCCGCACTCAAGCTTATCATGGGCCTCCTCCTCACTGGTTCGGTTCTTCTTCTGGTTTTTCTGCCTGTTTTCGTTGTATTGAATGACCAGCTCAAAGCCAAAATTCTCCAATAAAGCTTTAGCAGCATTGCCTCTTGCACCTGAGACAATACGAGGTGGTGGGAATAGGGGCTCTGAAAGCTTTAGTTTTTTGGAATCTTTGCTGTCCTTTGAGCTTTCGCCATCCCTTGAAGTCTCCTGTTTAGATTTGTTTTCTGCTTTCTCCTGGATATCTTTTGATTCCCTGGACATCTGAAGCTCAGCGACTGACACACTGTTCTGCTCGGTCTTGGGCTTGCTCGTCTGCTGTGGCATTTTCTGCTGCTGCATCTGAGATGCCTGCTGTTGTTGGGATAGCTGAAGGTGCTGCTGGCCCAGCTGATGCTGCTGCTGCATCTGCTGTTTCAGGTCCTCGAGAAAGGATCCCGTCATGCCAGGCATCCCGAAGGCAGCGGAATGCAGTGCCAGCTCAGGACTGAGGCTGAACTCTGTGCCGGGGATATAGAACGGGAAGAGGAACTGGGGCTGCTGGAATTGCAGCAGAGCCTCGGGGGTCATTGGAAAGTGAGGAAAGAAGGCTGGATTCAGGAACTGCGGCTGAAAGAAAGCAGCCTGCTGCTGGAACTCATGCTGCAGCTGCATCTGAAGCTGTGCTGGTGACTGGGCCGGTGGCTGGGTGGGCTGGACAGGAATATGATCAGTAGCATGCTTTTTGTTGATTTCTTTGGCTTCTACACTGTTTTCTTTGTTAGCTGACACTGTTGTTAAGCCTGTGGAGTCTACGCTTCCTTGACTAACAGGACTGTTAGAGGACGTCACTCCACTGTTTCCACTCACTACAGTGCTGCTGGTTTCCATTTTGGCAGTTCTGGCTTTTGTCTGGTGGAGCACAGATCGCATGTGGATCTCCAGCGTTGAACTTTGGCTGTAAGCAACATTACAAATATTGCATTTATATGGTTTGTTATCAACATTGTTGTTGGTCTCCTGGGGAACCGGACTCGACGCCTCCTGCAGAACTTTCTTCAGCTTGTGTAAGTGTGAGACGGAATTATAATGGACTAACAGGATGTTCTTCTGGGTGAAGGACTCCTTACACACCGTGCACTTATACGGACGGGAAGGGTCTAAAAACTTTTCCATAGTGAAATTGGGCCCTTTTCGGAATGGCAAAGTTCGCTTTGGCTCTGAGCCCAACTCATCCAGCAACGAGCTGCTGTCACTGCCCGTTGGGCTGGCTTTCCCTTCTGGGTCTAGCTCATCGTCTTTATCCATGTCCTGTGAAAACATCTGAGCATCCTCGAGTGGCCGGGCATCGTTCTCCGAACACAGGTCCCCGTTGACGGGAAGGGTGCTGCAGAGCTGCTGCACTTCTGCTTCGCTTAGCTCCGGGTGCCCTGTCTCCAGGTGCTTCCTAAGGGCCAAAAATGTGCGGAAGCTGCGCTGGCACAGGCTGCACATGGTGGCAGCCCGGATGGCATGGTACTGGGAATGGATCTGAAGCTTCTGCATAGTCTTGAAAGCCAGGCTGCAGTGGTTGCAGCGGAACTTGTAGACATGGCGATCAGACACGGACAGCGGCTGGCGCCTCTGAAGCTCGGTCGGGGGCTCCTGCAGCGGGTCTGTGCTCTTTGGGTCCTGGCTGCCACTCTTCTTCCAGTCAGGCGCCTCAGAGGCTTCCTTTGGCGGCTTCAGCTCCTCGTTTGAAAGCTCCTGTCCGCCCTTATCCAGCGAGGCACTATTCTTCTCATCGCTGGAACTGTCACCTGAAAGGGAGTGAAGCAGGCTACCTTATACACTCGAAATAACCCACTATCATATTCATGTTACCATGAAGACTTCAACCCTGCACTGGGTAAGGGCTGAAAGACAGATAGATGGATAATTTCCACGGTATCCGAATTAATCTGTGAAAATTGTGTAAAATGCCCATTAGATAGATCATTGATGAGAATCTCAGTGAACTGTCAGTGCTAAAAGAAATCCATAATTCCAATAAAAAAGATTAGTCAACAATAATTAACTTTTTTCCCCAGCCAATTATTATCTTGTCAAAGGTAAGCTTGCCTCAACTGTTCGAAAGATTAGGCAGAAAGCTGTCTAAAAATGCAAGCAGTATATTCTTACTCTGAGACCTTCCCAAGCCCTCTGGTAAAGCAGTGGAAGTGTCCACAAGAGATGGGACTTTATCTTGTGAGGGCGTAGGTAACAGCATGTTGTTAGGCATCATACCATCTGGTCCCGAAACCTGGAACAAAAAAAGGTAAAAACCACGATTAAATAAGAATGCTATAACACTAAAAACCTTTACAGGATTTTTGCTAATTCTTAAATTTTTCTCACTTTCTATGCACACAAACATACAATTACAACATGCTATATGTAACTGGACAAACATTTAATGCTCTTTAAAATATACAAGTAAAAATTCTTTTTGAAAGTTCAAAAGTTTATTTTTAAGAGTGGTGCTGGCTTTCCCAATAGAGGAAAACTTTCATGTTCATGACTAAATCCCCGGGGAAAGCTGTGAATGCCGGGGAAACGTTTAACACAGACAGCCTTTGTCCAAGTTGGCCACAGCACTCTGGACCTCAGCAAGGGTGACAGCCATGACCAATTGTACAAATTTTTTTTTTTTTTTTACTACGGTTTCTGAAAACGGCCAGTAAAAGCGAGCTGTCCGTACCGTCATGAGCAGCTTCTCCACGCAGTCTGGAGCCACGCTGTGGAGGTGAGTAAGGTGAAGCTGAAGGTGGATCTTGTTGCTGAGCAGGTCTTGGCAGAGGGGGCAGCAGATGACAGGCTGCATGGAATGCTGGGAAATAATGTGCATCTGGATGCGATTTCCATCTTTGCTACTGTAATTACAGTATGGGCACTGCTGAACCTGGTTAAAAAAAAACAGAACAAAGAAAATATAAACATGCAAGTGCTTACAGCTCATCCTCTGAGGAGCATCCGAGAGGAAGTTAGGCAAAGCGGCATATATATTTCCTTATTCTATTAATTGAATATATTTCATACTTAACAAATATGACCCCACAAAATGTAAATAAAGAGGAAGCTGATTTAATCTAATTCGCCTAAGTGTTCACTTCGTGCAATTTTATTGGCCAAACATGATTGGCTGGAAATTCTAATCAGAAGATTACAAATGACAAAGGTGTGTCCCCTTTTCAGTCTCGGCTTGACCCTCATTAGAAGGAGTACTTTTAGATTGCTGCTTCGCGCCACCTCTCTTAATGTAATCCATTTCAGAAATTACTAAGACCCGCATCACTCAAAGTCCTACAAGACCAGCTAATACTTCATAATTTAATTTAAAATCACATAAGATATGGAGAGACGCTGAGGGTGGAAGTCAACTCAGGTAGTTTGCTGAAGTGGGCGGGGCTGCCTTAAAACCCCTCCCCTTTGTGGGTCTCCAGATAACCCCTCTCCTCCCATTTTACTCATTTAACAGACATGGCAGCACAGGCTTCTGCGGCCCATCATGGGATTCGCAAGTTTTACCTGCTCGCTGCTCGCTGTCTTGTCCTCTGCCGATTTTGGCCTCTTAGCCGAGGCGTCATTCTCCTTTTCCTGCGACAGAGACCTCTTTCCTATCGCAGCCGTACCTGCAGTCTCTTTATCCAGCGCATTAATCCCTGCGAGGAACAGGGGAGAAATTTAAACAGTCTGCAAAACTGTTCCTCTTTTCTTTAAACAGTTTGAAAATAAGGAAAGTAAAAGTGTTACCCAAAAAAGATTCAGGATAAATTCTCTTAAGGGACAACATTTATATATCAAAAACTATTAATTAACTGTTAAGAACAAGAACTAAGAAAAAGGAGGGAAAATGGCAAGGGTATTCATATAGTCTCAAAACCGTAATGCAATTTAAAATCTCCGCAATTTACTGATAACTAATCTGACTGAAGTTGATCAATGTCATAGTTATTTATTAGTTATCCCAGGCTCCAGGTAACCGTATGTTACATTTAAAGATGAATCAATTGCAATCTCTGACTAGAGGTTTTCGAGTGAAGTCCTAAGTATATTACTTTAAATGTCAGTCTTCGCAATATATATAAAAGCTATTTCATAATATGGCGTTGTAAAATTTTATAAAACGAAATTATGTGGATAATATTTAACTAAAATGAAACTTCTTTTCAAACGTCGAACCATCTTCCAAGTTTGGGAGGCTGGAACCAGTCGGTGGGCAGAAGGCTCTGGATGGGGACGTCAGTCCAGGGTTAATTTAGGGTGCTGAAGGTATGTCTAACTGTACGTTTATGTGGAGGGGGAGGAGATCCACTCGACACCGGGGAACACACACAGCAGGGGTAGAAATTAAACCCTGCGGTGTCAGGCAACTGTGCTACCCAATGACTCATCCCATCACCCACATTCAAACTACTTCATAATGATGGATACTGAAAAATGTCATGTCTCGGCTACAATTAAAAACGATTACGTAAACATTATCCAAAAAGTTTATTTATACAGTTCGGTATACTATGAAATTTATTCATAAAAATGCTTGCCCTTTACCTTGAAAAAAATCAAACGGGTTTGCAGAATTGCATGTGCATGACGCGATCTCCCCAAGACTAACACTGAATATTTCGGTAATATGACTACAGTTCATTTGGAGACACGGATGCCCCACCGCCGTAGGACCTTTTGGCAAGTATTATCCCAAATATCCATGCCATGCACTGGGAGACAGCGGTCTTACCATCCTTACAGATGAGCTCAGCTCTGGAAACCAGCCCCCCAGCTGTATTTAGCGACGGTGCAGCAAGTGATAAATTTTTCATGACCCTCATGCTTTAGAGAGAGGCCGCACATCCACCTGCCAAGCTTATGTAGTATATCCAATCCTGAAGCCGGCGGAACCCGTTATTCCGATTGGCTCATCACCGGAGAGATTCCCATTTTACCCGGGTAAGACTGGTACCATGCAGGAGGCACAGAATTGCAAAGCAATTGAAAGACCCCTTATCCATGTTATTCTGTTCTTTACTCTGGAAACAGACCATTATTTAGTCTATGCTGATATATCTCGATTTTGCTATATGGGGTATTTTTTTTTAAGTCTGAAATATTAGCCTGTCTAGGATTGTGACACAAGGCTGAGTGTGTGTGTGTGTTTCGGGGGGGCACAAAATATAAAACTCACACATCTCAGACAAGGGCATGATATAAATTTCCAAAAGCATCTCAGGATTTTCTTCAGCCTCTAATGGGAGATGGTCCTTCCTCCTGGCTTTGATATGCCAGCAGCATTGTCTCTGGGGGGGGCGGTTGGCCCGTCACATACACTTGATGACAAACAGAAAACCTAATTTTCTTGGTGCACCAGTCTCATCGCCGGGCCACCTCATTCCCCCACCCCCCCCCCCCCCCCCCCCCCCCTCTGATTTGTACCGGTTTGTTTTTCTTTTTACTACTTGTCTCCCGCCT
>JAODKE010000035.1:6232548-6247471 GCA_026779605.1 Mormyrus hasselquistii | reverse complement strand
TTACTTCCACTCAAAATGGCAAATTGTTGATTTAAAACTCTGGAAATTTGGGTTGAGGACCGGAGCAACTCTCCAGTTGCGCCCTTTAGTTGGCGGGATGCAAAAAATTAAAGGCCAGGTTCTACGCTCTTACTGGGTTCTTTTTCGGCCGTCTTGCCTTGCTTGCCGTCTCTCTCACTGGCGTCTCTGTCGTCGGCCGTGGCCTGAGCGACGGACCTAGGGGGCGCCTCTGAGTCCTCGACCGGCTCCTCTGCAACGCAGCAACAAGAGACGTGGTCAAGAGACGGTCGGCTCCACCCCCACCAGACCACACCTGGTCATTCCGTTACACCTGGCTAGAGCAGGGACGACCTCCGATTTTACCGCTCAGGATGAAAAATGATATTTGCTTCTTCAACTCATCCAGATCAGTAAAAAAAATTTTTAAAAACAGCCATGCCCCTAAGACTGAGGTCAGGGGTACTTATATGGAGACCGACTGTGAGCTCCCTCTCTGCACCAGAATGGCACACACTTCCTCGGAATGTTAGCACCAGAGAGATTACACGGCGATCTTTGTGCTGGCTAACCCCGCGTTTAATAATTCTGTGTATTTTAGCTAGCGGATTAATCTGTTTATGCTGTTAGCTGCTAGGCCACGGCAGCGCAGCGCTAATCCCTGAAAGCCCCACTGTTCTCTTTCATCCTGAGATCATTTGTCTCTCACTGCGCTGATGTCACGTTTTAATGAATTTTCAGCGGCCTGAGCAACAGCAGATAACCAGCTCCCGCCGGAAAACACACGCCACTTCCATCGCAGCGGAAAATAAAAAAAATAAACTAAAAATGATATTTTTTTCCTCCAGACCTGCAAGGAAATGAAATGGGGGGGGGTGTTCCCAAGCAGTGTGCTCATCAGTTTTCCAGAGCCTTAATAACCATATAAATTGACCACGAGGTGGCAAAAAGGTCAAAGGCACATTTGCATACAATCACTCAAGTCATTGTTTGGTAAGCATGGGGCCAGATTCTCAGAACCTTATATAATTAACCCTTTCAAATTCCACGAGCAGCCCTCACGCAGACATTTTAAGTGCAATGCATTAAGTGGAAATTATATACAGCATGAAATTTTCATGGCAGATGCTGGGAGTGATTGAAAGGAGAAATTGTGCTGCACTCAAGTCATGATGTTTTATTAATAATATTCTGACAACAGGATGAAATATCCCCCTGTCACTCCTAGTAGCTGTATGCAGGGTAAGGGGAAAAAAAAGGTATTTTTGGCCCTTTCGCGACAGTGTATGCTTGCAATTCACTCTGCGACAAAAGATAGTGCACGTGTGTCCGCGTGGGGATGCCCTTGAAGATGCACGAACGGGACAGTGGTATTTGCGTTTGTTGTCGTTCACACAAAGACGTGCAAGCGTTGCAAATCGAACCTCTCGTTTCTGGAAAAAACATCGGAGGCTTCTGTATCACTCACACCCCCAAGGTCAGAATTGCAATACAAAAAAAAAAAAAGCCACATTTCATTCTCCCCTCTCATGTCGTTCCAGAATCTTCCTCGAATCTCAATTAAAACAAATTGTTTCAAATAATGGATGGATGGACGGGGGGGGGGGACATCTTCGGCTTGGTTCTAACGTAATAGTTAATGAGAGGAGATAAGGAGCACCATCCCAATGGGCAGTGAAAGGAAGGGGCGGGGATATGCACAGAGGCGGCCTGCAATTGGCGGATCTGATTGGATGCGACAGGAGCCAATCAGCTCACCAGCGATGCCTGTCTGTCATGTCAGAATTGAGGGCAAAGGGCAGCTCATAGCAGAGCCCCCCCTCCTCACCGCTTCACATTTGTCTATTTCTCTCCTTCCCTGCTCATCTCTGAGGACTTGGCCAGAGCAAAATTTACTGTCCCATTCCCCGTGGCTGAAATGAAGTGCCAATGTAAGGCCCCTGTGTCCCCATCTTGGAGGGAGGCGGGGGGTAACATTTTTAAGGCTATCGCAGACTGCGTTAATAAAACACAACACGTCTGTCCGTAGAAGAAAGGCGAATTATGAAGGTAGTAAAAGACGCAGCTATCATCTGTGTCTCCTCAGGCCTTCTCTGGGGTGATCTGCTGCTTCTCCTGGTATGAGATTCAAGAGTGAGAGAAATTCCCAGACGTGCTTTCCTATACATCACCGTGGTGTCTGCCCTTACCCTGACCCTGGCCACGGTTCGAGCGATCTGAACGTGAAGGCGAGAGTGTGTCGGCACTGGGGAGGGACACCGACCCATCAGCTTAATCGCAAACAGCAGTACGGGCTGTGTGTGTGTGTGTGTGGGGAGGAGGGCGGGACTTCCTTTTACAGGCCTCCATGAAAACCGCAAACAAATAACCCCTGGAGGTCAAACTGTCTCCCTTATGTGATTTTCTCAACCTGGTGGGACTCGCTTTGATGTGAGATGGTCATAACGTTAAAGCAGACCGGCGAGAGTATGGGGGCTTTATTACTCAACACCTCCTCCTCCCCCCTCCCCAGTGTTATATAAGTCGATGGACAAGTTTTAATCACACGCAAAGTCCAAATTGAACTGCCTGAAAAAAAATGGGGGAAAAAAAATCAAACACAGGAGGAAAGTGACAGCACGTTTGATTTTTTATGGCACAATTTGTGTCTGACTGGCTTGGGCTCTGCCTTGAAAAACACCTACAAGTTGTTAGGACCAGAAGAGCAAATTATATATGCCAGCCAGTAACTTTTAAAGAGCAAACTTACACTTTAGCAACTGGCTAATGACGAAGTTCACATAATATTTTTTATATATATTCCCCATGGGAACAATATCATACCAGACTGGTCATTATCTGCACAGTAAAAGACTAACCAATTGCATATTACACTGGAAACATATTAGCTGAGTAATAGACAAAAGTATAGGGACGTCTCAAGTGAGCTGAACGTCCCGTCATTAAGACAGCACTGTTTCATCAACCCAGCGACGCGCAATTCTCAGTCATTTCTTTGTGTTTTTTTTGGGATACAGAGTTACTTAATGGAGGGTTTATACAAATAGAGAGATACAATCAATACTCAGTGTGAGAACCTCGGTTGGTGTTGTTGACCGGCACCATTACAGGGCGTCGACGAAGTTTTAATATCAAGGATTACACCAGAGCTTCTAGCTGGTGTCACGAGTGCCCTCGTGCTTAGGTGTGAAACAGCCGCTATTTCCGGCTTCCAGGGTCCTCGAGTTGCCCCCGACAACAGGGGCCGGCTGCCCACCCGATGGGAAAGTCCTCCCCGCCGCTGTTTTTCATTTTGCCGACCGATTTGAAAGAATCTTTGAAACCTTATCCTGCGCTCCACTTAGTTAAGGACCAGTAGTAATACTTTTGGGGTAATAACCTTTGCCGACTTGTTGAGTCGTCTTGCAAGCACCCCCCTCCCCTTTCCCTTTCTTTTTTTTTTTTTCCAAATTTCAACGTATTTAACAAGCATTTAGATCTTAAACAGATGCCGTTAATGTACCATGTCTAAAATACTAAACATCAACCCGCCGACGCCAGGCCTGTTTTCACACAGCTTAGCCTGGGAGCGGCGACGACACTGAACCGGCGACATGACCCTCCAGTTCCTGTGAGGATTTCTAGCTTATCGTTAACCCATATTATGCTGCCCTCAGTATCTGGGTATTCATCCTGAAAACGTTTTCGAGAACCTGAGGATAAACAAGCTCAAAGAATATCACAACTGTTCAATCCACCTAACAAAATGTGAAGGAACGCATTCAGACGTTCCTCCTTGAGGCACCATAGAGGTGTGACAAGTTAATGTCACTGAGAAGTGGCATCAATGTCTCCTGGCCTTCAAACCCAACGGGCATCAACAGAGACACCCATTAAACATTATGGTCCTCAGGCTCCCCTCCAGGTAGCTGTGAATCGCCTGGGCATCACCTTTTGAAGAGATGCTAGCGTCTTAATCCGTGCACTTCCGTTACAGCCAGAATGCCCTCAATATCTTGAATAGACAGGTCTGATTTTGCATCAATGGTGAGGAGTACTTCAGCTTGGGTTTCAAAGGCAACAAACTTGACTCTGAGGAGATGAGCAGTCATGCATCAGCGTCAGTAAGACCCTCCAAATTCTCCTTGCACTGGCTAGTCTGACAGGCCGCCCACAGAAAAAAAGGCAAGTTTGTGTATAAAACGCTTTCAGCTGAGTCTTAGTCCAGTTCCAGACCGTACATCATAAATGTGTAATATGTTTATCGTGAGGGACAGCGTTTGCAGTCACATAAACGAAACAGTTACCTTACTGTCAGTCTAGACTAAAACCTTGTGTATTTTTTTAATAGCACAAATATGTATGCAGAGTCTGCAGTAAAAATATTATTGCAGGTGGGCAATGTTATAAACATTTTTGTTCTAAGTTTTGGCTTCTGAATCACTAGAGACTTTTGAATCACCAGAATCACCTCAGGCTGATTTTAAGAAGAATCACAACAAATTCCAAACCACACACCGGTCTCCTATTAAAATGGGAAAAGAAATGATAGGGCACAATGTATTTTTCTCTTTATTTGAGAAATCCAGAGTTTGTATTTGAAAGGTTTTGGTGACCAGAACCATTTGTCCAATCTGCCGGAATATGATGACGGCAGTGGTGTAGTCATTTTGGTCTGATGCAGAGGGGTCAGCGCCCATGTTCTGAGCACACTCTGGATCCAAATCCTCTAATTATTCTCCAAGCTAAACTCAATTTGTACTCTACTGAAGTGCTGATGTGCAAGAGAACATCACACAGCAACATATGCATTCATTTCATGGCACAGAAAACACATTTCCAGTTATCTTTCGCTAAATAATTTTTGGCCAAATTCAAGCGCCCGTGTTCCAACATGCCTTTGTCACTATGTGTACACTCAGTGTTCATTCATTTGTCAGGTACAAACAGTGTACATTTTTGTCAGTGTAAATTTATTTGTCAGGTACCATGCTCATACAGTAGATTGATGCTAGGTTTTAAGTCATTTTTCATTAACTTCGGGGTAAATTTCAGCTCCTTAAATAAGCAAGACAGCTGTACAAACAAACAAAACGCTTAAAACAACACTTTCATTTCTTTCCCGAAAGAACATTAGCAGATTTGCTTTAACTACCAGAGAGGATGTTTCTATTCAGTAACTCTTTACAAGAAATGTAACCATTTAAGGGACACATCTTCAAAGTTCACCTTGCACAATCCATAAGATCAGTAAAATCAGAAATTCCATATTAGACATTGTAGATTTCAGTTACTCGGGTCATTCACATGAAAACAACACCGTCAGCAAGCATGACTATAGGATCTTATTGCTTATTTGAAAATAATTTAAAGGGATTTCAACCCACTTTCATCTCGCGTTTTGTCTTCCCCTGTAACATTATTATTCTCCGCACAGTATTTATTCAGCACTGATTATAAACAGCTGTCCCTGTTGTCGTTTCATCTACACGGGAGCCAGCCAGCCTGGAAATTTCACACGGCAGCCTCTGACGTGACCCAAGCCTGGTCGGAACCCAGCTGCCCGCCCCCCCCCACCTTGATCCTCTTCCTGTCTCTGACTCCTAAAAAGCACTGGAGGCCAGGGTTAATAGCCTCCCCAATCTCTGTGATAAGAATTCATTTCGTTCTATTACCAGCAGTTATCGGAGGAGTCTGCCGCATCACTTCAGCGCGGCTCAATCAATGAGGCCACCTAATGAAGTAAGCAGCCCAGCTACATTTCCCTGGTGAACTCTATCAGACAAATAAGATCTATCTGTCACATCTCGAAGCTTCTGCCCGGGAACATGGGCTCCACATGCAATGCCCGCTTATGTACGGGGCCGCCGCAGGCCCAGCCGTGCCAGAAGCAGGGCAGTGAGAAGCGCTGTATTTTGTGTGACCTGCCCCGTTGTCAACAGCAACCGTCTCTATTTAAAAAATCAGACATAATAATTTTCTCTTTGAAAAGTTAAAAGGGTAAAAAAAAAACAATCAATGTTACAAAGCACAGCTTTTGTTTGAAAATGCAATATAATTGCAATGCTGTTTCTATTGTCAACGTGTCACTGTAATAACGGAGCTTAATTTTTCCTCTGTACAAACATGACAACGTTAGCAAAGAATTAAGAGCGTGATTGTTTTGCACGCTCGAGACAGTCAGTCTGAAATCATACTTCAGGGAGCATTTAGGCGTCTTTTTAAGGTTGGGACATCTTTGAAAGTATTGAGCTCTGGGTGATAAAAACTTCTGGTTGATTTCTGTTCAAATTCTTCTCGATGGTTAATAAAAAAAGTAATAACGAATAATAAGAAAGAGGACACGTGTTGAAATGAGGCAAAGAGCATGATGCTTCTCTGTTGGTTTACCCTACCTACGCCCGGCCATCCTTTCTGCTTCTGGTTCAGACAGCATCACCCTACAAACAGCTCTGTTTAGGCCAAAACCCCTGTGGTGAAAGACTCTGACAGGGATGTCCAGGCAAATGTGAGCTTTAGACAAAAACCAACATGCTGACAGGGAGTCAAGCAATGATGTTTTAGGTGAGGCTGAGGTCCATGTGGGAAACATTACAGAATCATGCCCACCTTCAGTTTCTAGATAATATAAACTTGTAGCATCTCCTTATCACTAACGGAAGCAAAGACCTGAAAATCTGGGATACTTCCATGAGCTTATTTGTACAATTGTGATTGACCTTAGCATTTTTTTTCGAATACATTCTGATCAAAAACGATCTATCTTTTTTTTTTACCAATTATCAGGATTATGGGGTTGGAGTGAATCCCTGGCAACACAAGGTACAAAGCAGGGGAAGATCCTGGACAGCCCATTGCAGGGCACAAATATGTACACACTACAGACAATTAAGAAACAGCAATTAGTCTACCTGCATGTCACTGAATTGAGTTTGGGAACCTGTGTAACATCGCAAAAACTTGCAAAGTGCAGTGGCAGGATCGAACCCCCAGCCATAGAGGTATGATGCCACATGCTACCTGACGAGCCAACAATTTTGATAAAAATTAAAATAAAAATGCTCACTTTTCACATTTGTCTTATTTTTTGTAATATATGACACAGGGCAAGAAACAAGCACATTACATAACTGAGCACTACACTCAGTTGTACCATGTCAGAAAACGCACTTTTTCATATGTCTTTACACACTGAAATACACGTCACTGTGAAGTGTACTTCATTCCTTTACTTCATGTATTTTTGCAGGGACAATGACACATTTATTGGGAAGTATGTCAGTAACTGCCATTTTTTTTTCGTACACGACACACTGATTGGTGGATATTGATTGAGTCCAAGCAAAGTTGTTACAAAAAAAGGGGGAAAAACGGGTAGAGAGTAAATGTTAACAATTTGCGCAGAAAAGGGAGATCAATATTTAAATGACCCCCTTCATCGATTTAAAATTAGCTTTCAATTAAGAGATCCATTGGACTTTCTAACTGCGACACTTATCCATTTAGGAGAGAATAAAGGAACGTATTGATACACTTAAACGGCGGCGGCTGTTTTTGCATTGATTCTTTCATCTGGACCGCCATCGGTACACACTGGGCTCTGACTGTCATGCCAAAGGTGTGTAGCCAGAAGCAGACACAGGAAGATTAACCTTTCTCTCCGGTATAGGCGAAGATGTGCTGTCGGCGGACCCGTTCATGTCTATAATTATGTGCTTGTAGCCGGTCGACTTTCAACCCAAGCTGGGTATCCATGAGTACAGAGGGGTGAGAGCTCCCCAATGCCCTAATCAGGTAACAGGCATCTTTTGTTTTGGGAACCCATTGATGGATGAAATCTGTAATATTGATCAGCCGGGACCCCAAACTCTCCATCTTGCCGACCGGAAGCCGTAACGGGACTACCGGCCAGAGGATATCAGTTAATGTTTAATCAATGGGGCCTGAAGACACAACTGCTTTAAAAAGGTAGCATGTCCCCCTTCCCGTTCACACCTATTAGGTGGCATTGTTACGAATTTATCATCTGCCTCTCAAGACGGACAGAGGAAGGAAGCAGCAGCTACATTGGGTATAAGTGCAATCAGAAGTCAAACACAAGGAACAAAGTTTGGAGCGATTGAACCATAAGGCTAATAAAAAGACAGTAACACAGTAAGCCTTTATACCCTGTATACATCCATATCTCAACATGACATGAACCAAACGTGCTATTCCTTCATGAGCAGATGGTGCTCCTCTATAGTATCTACAGTGTCCCCAAGGGGCGTAACTTTGGTTTGAACATTGGGGAGGTTGAAGTCGCCACCCATTTAGGGGGAGACAGAATTATTATGGTGTTGTATTAGCCTGTTTTGATTATTGCGAGGAGTTATAGCCCCCCTTGTAATTTATGCCCATGCTTGTGACACATTGCAGATCCACAGCAGTAAAGTTCCCAGTGAGCATCTGTCATTGCCTGGGGTGCAACCAATTAGGGTCGCCCTCTCTTCACAGTGGCCAGGGCAGCTGTCAATCACAAGACTGGCCCGCCTCATCCTACTTGCCTTCGACCAATCGCTGCCTATTCAATCTCCTGTTTCACAGGTCCCTCCGAGGGAGACAGTAGCGGCCTAATTATGTAAAGCATTACAGTAATAACAGTCTATTTCTACTCACCCCCACCATTTTACACCAATAAACCCTTTAAATATGCTAAACACTCGGCAGTTGAACGTCAACAACGCAACACTGCGGAGCCACAGAGGTAAAGCCAAGAATCACAGCTGAAGTGTTCTTTACCAGAACGCTCTCGTCCCCTCAATTATCGGCGCTCCCACTGAAGAACGAACGGGCGCCGTCCATCGGCATATACAATAAGCACATGCATAAATGTTCACTTGTAATAAGCACAGAAGCCTCACGGAGTAAACAGTGATGATAAAGAAAAAAACAGTTCAATTGTGCATAAGGCTGACTGATCCATTTTTAATTTGCATGGGTAACAGTCACATTAGAGTTATTGCGGGTTTCTGAAAGCAAACAGAATGAGTAATGCCCTTGCGGCAGTACATTTCAAGGCCCCCGGATCAAAGGTACTTGTGTGTAAACTGAACACGAGGCCCCACTTGAAGCCTCTAATCACAGGACAGAATAATTTGGCATATATTATGACGGTAGCAATTACACAAAGGTGCGTGAAACCATTACTTCCATCTGCAGGGGGTTGGGGCGATTATGCTAATGAGGCAGCATGCGGCAGGTGGCACGCGCTGGCAGCTGCCAGGCTGCCCACTCAGCCGGGGGGGGGAAGCCTCGTTTGCATGCCTGCATCTGAGTTGTGCAAACAATACGTAGTGGCCGGTCCCAAGATATGTAATTAGAATTCGCTTTGATTTAACACTTCCTTATCACGTGAAAACTGTGAGGGGGTGGGGGTGGGGGGGAGGTGGTGTATTTTCAAGGGACAGCTGAAATGAAAACTCTTACAGCTGCCAGTTACACCAATGCCAGCAAGATTCTTTCCCACCTTTCCACCTCTCTAACCCAGCGTTAATCACCTTAAAACCCTTGGTAACACTTTACATGTAGCTTAACTAAACGGAAACGTTGTCTCTGATGCTCCCGTTAGGGAAATGGCTTTAAACGGTTATGCTGTTGGTCTTAAAGGGAAATGCACGACTGTCTGCAAATGTGTACCATTTATACCATGAAAACCTACTCAAATGATGTAACACTATATTACAGCATTAAATAAAGTCATTCTGCCATCTGCCTAGGAGTATGCTAGAAATGAAATGGAGAAAATTCCATCCATTCTGCTCCACTTTACTTCTTTATTCGTAAGATAAATGAAATATTTTCTTATTAAAATCAGTATAATGATCCTTATCTTATAGGTCACCATCATGAAAGCAGAAGTAAGTTCAAAGACTACACATTTCATTACCAATTTTAAAAACTTCATTTTTCTTTAGTTTCATTAAGTCTTTCTGCCTTATCGTCGGCCTGATAATCAGAATAATACATCGATTTGTTTTGCAGCTATGTTAATATCCAGTCCAAACCTTAATGAAAATGATAAAACATTAAAGAATTAAATTGTCGAAAAAGGGCAAGTGGTTTTTGGAAGGGGGGACCAGTGGGGAGGGCTTCACTGGCTGTCCATGCGGAGGGGGGCGTACAGCCAGCTAGGCTGAGGTAGTCACTGGGCCCCTCGCTTAGCAGGCCGCTAATTATTTTGGCCCAGCTATTAACGGAAATGCTCCTGTGCGCTCCCTCGCCGTGCCAGGGAGGGTCTCCTCACCTTTCGCGCCGAAGCCTGCCTTCACATCAAAGCCCACGAGGCTCCCGGCCAACAAAAATCAATGTATGGACGTTCAGAGCAGTTTTCAAGGTTTTGTAAGACAAATCTTTCAAATGTTAGCCGGTTTAGCGCTATTGAGCCGGGCCTTCGATCAGGCGGAACCCTTGAATGATGCGGCGAGCTGCTCACTTTACGAGCGCTAACCGCGCTAAGGGATGGGGGGGTGGCAGGGGGGCTTCTGCACGGCGGCCCGGAGGAGCGTCAATTACCAGCCAACAACCGATAACCCCCACACACACACACACTTAATCTAATATCACAGACAATGTCAGCTACCACCACCATTATTCTGATTAAGTCCTTAAGCTTCCCTCTATGGGCAGGTAATGCAGCTGTACTAGAACCGACAGCTCAGATTGGTAGCACAAGAGACCCTTTCGCTCCGGCTGTGCTGGAGGATTGCGTGATCGGGAGAATACAAAAAAAAAAAAGCAGTATCAGCGGGGGGAGTTGGAGCTAATCTATGATAGAAATAAATAAACAAATAATGATAATAATTAAAATAATCAGAATCGTTATTATAGGTTGTATGGTTGTTTAGCTATAGGGCAGGTCAGGAAAATGCTGGCCTGCTTTTACAGCAGCATCTCCTTCTTCTGTGTAATTAACTCCGCCGCTGTTTCTTGTGGAAACTAAGTTTCAGACTTCAATTTGCACTGGCCCATCCGCTCTCTCAAAAAATCTTTCTCTTTCTTTGTTCCTCCTCCCATTCCATGGGGTAAAACCGCATCTGGTCCCTCCTCTTTTATCCTGGTTTATGTGCCACAGGAGCAGAGGGAAAAAAAAAACACACGATAAAACAAGAAAAACAACGATCGGAAAACATACAAGATACCTTGCTGCTACTCTGAAATGTGATAACGTCTGTCTTTAAGTTATTTTTTTTTGCATCAGCATATATGGTTTGTGTGTGTGTGTGTGTGTGTGTGTGTGTGTGTGCGTGTGCAGGTAATAAAATACTTTGGCAATTACTATTGACAGTGGCGGATAATCTTGAAGGTTGCCTCGCCTGGTGAAGATGAGTGTTACAAATCATTGGTGTGTAACAGGGCACGCGGCAGCAGGAGAGGCAGACAAGTTTCAATTTCACAATGTTGATTATCTCATTCTCGATTCGATGCATGCCTAAATCTTAGAATCCCTCAAGCAACTCTATAAACTCCCGCTTTCAAAATGCCTATTACACTTTCATACTTTTCATTGCTTCCTGAAGAGTGCCATTTCGGCAGGTTTAAATGGCAGAAAATTACACCTTTTTTTCCATTGGCCATCTCCTCGATTTCTATTAACCCGGACAAGAACAAAAGGAACCGGAACCCAATCCGACCCGGGATGAGGGTTCTGGTGTCACTCCGACCGTACCTGGGAGGCTACAGATGCTGATCACCCCCACGCCCCTACAGCCTTTGGTGGATGTGTAAAGGTGGGCCAGATTAGTGCTGTCAGATGGCTTCCATTCTATTGGCTTGAAAAAAAATAAATACATTTTAAAAAATAACCTATACAGGCAGTTCCCAGGTTGTGAACTAGTTCCATTCCCTAAGTCCCTAAGTTGAATTTGAAGGTAAGTCGGAAAAATAATAACATAATAACAAAGTATATAATAATAATTATTATTATTATTATACAGTAATAATAAAGTAAATAAATACAGTATTGTACTGTACCTCTAACCAATGAACCATGGAAGCTGCACAATGTTTTCAAGCGGTAAGTGCATTCATTATTACGAACCATTGTATTTAGCCTGAATTTTAAATATAATAGGCTTTATGACAGCCTGTTCCTAAGTAAGAGTTGTCCGTAAGTCGAGCGTCCTTAACCTGGGGACTGTATGTCTCATTTTAAAATGTTTCTTCATTATGTCCGATTACAGTGCGCAGAGCAAATCATCTTTAGCCCTTTAAAAGCTATAACCTTTGCAAAGGACTAAAAAAATGGGTCCCAACGAAGACCTTGTATGTCTTTGTCCGCTTCCGGTTGTTTTTCAGGAGAACCATCCATCCTACAGCAAAAGGTTAAGAGAACCGTCCCTGCCATTAAACGTCCAGAAATTAAAAACATTGGTAAAGTGATAACTTCATTGCACAAGCAATCCTTTTTTTTTGTTTTGATTTAATCTATTCTACGCGTGGTGCCCTGTTGGGGTCAAGGACCACAATGTAGTTTCTACTGATTAAAGCTTACCAAGAGAGTGGATATGTGGATGGGGCTATTTGTGTTTCTGCATCCCTTAATGGATTCGGAGAGGGAGACGAGGGGGGAAAAAAAAAGAATGAAAGAAAAAATAACGGTAAAAGCCAATCTAGGAGATAGCAGAAACATAAATTCACTGTGATAGCAGAAACAGACTACAAACATTCTCATTTCTGCGGAATTATCGCAGCGTGATAAAAGCAACATAGATGTTGTGACATGAATCCCTGTTAGCACTGGGGGGGAGGGGGGAGGGAGATGAAAGAATGTTTTCCTGAAATTATGATTGCTTGCACACCATTGATTCCCGGCTTTAATCTCATAGCATGCTCAAATTCCCCATTATCCTTTCCCGGGGCTCGGGGGGGGGGCAGTAGCTGAGAGGTGGCCTTCAGTACACATGTAACGCTGATCAGGCGTGCAGCTGTTTGCAGGGTGGGGGGGGGGGGGGTCTGAAAATGTCTAAATGGGAGAGCGTTCATCATCTGCCTTACCTAATCAAGATATGTGTCTTCCGTAAACAACGGTTTTTTTATTATATATAAATTGCATTTTATTAGGCACAAAGCCTTCTGCCTAAATTATTCATAACTTGGCCTGAGTTGATTGAGATTGGCTTGTTCAGGAGCACGTGAAGCAACTGACGAGGTACTTGCGCGGACGCCGTTGTCGGCTGGAGGGCTTTACCTGAACGGCTGTCCGGCACTGACGAAGGGAGGGCCGGGAGTAACAGGAGTGGGCGAGGAGAGACACCACAACGCCAGGAAGAGAGAGCGGGCGCCGTAATGAAGCATCCTATTCACTGCTGAGGTGCTGTATCCCAGCTAGTGCGTTAATTACTTGAAGGCATCCCATCAAAATGCACGCATTTACGAACTCAAAGCCCTAGCTGCAAATTAGCACGGAACGCGGGCAAAATCCTGTTTTCTTCGCACGGAGCGTAGTGTGGCATTGTGGCCAGGGTGAACGTCAAGCCAGCGTCCAGGCGACCCAGAGCAGCCACTGACACCCAGAGCCGCACGGGGACCCTAGTGTTTGCTGGCAGCTCTAATTGCGCCACTTCTCGCTCCGTAACCCCGCAGATGGGATGTTTCCTACGTTTCGTTTGCCGGATCCTGACAAGGTAAAGACAGCACCTTAACAGCATGTCCAGATGAGGCTGGGCGGGGGGGGGGGGAGAGGGATGTGTGCTATTTTGGGCCCCGTTATCTGCCTGACGGTGAAAAGGAGCGCACGATTCACGATGGTGTCAACGTTTCAGCTGTGCCTCCGCACAGCACCTCCGTTGGGGGGAAAAAAAAAATCACGGATTTACCCAGCACAGCCGCGCAGCTATGGCTGATTTCGACAATCGAGCGCAAAACGGGTGCCGGGATTCACCGGACTCATTTAAATTAAGTTGACCGATGGCTGATTATCATATGTTTCCTGCAAAGGGCAGAGGTGCACACACACACGCACACACACATATACACACACACACACACAAGAAGAGGGTGCTGTGTAAAATAATCACTGCACACACGGGCAGATGATGTAAGCACTGTCCAAGCTGAGCCATGCTCTGATAAATCGACTGCCCTACTCCCCACCCCCCATGACCTCGAGGTCAGGGGAAAATTAATCAAGAACGAAAACTGGCCAGAGAGAGACCAGGGTGTGAGTCGGGGCCGGCCGGTGAGGCAAGACCGTCAGCATCATGCGGCCGGACAGAGGGCCGAGGCGGAAGAAGTGTGGATTCCCCAAAACAGAAGATTTAAATTCCACCGGGTGAAGTTTTGCATGGTATCCCAGATGTAATGGCTTCAAAATCCTAAAACATACATAGTCTCCTATTTGTATATATTCTTTGGATGAACAACAAACCATTTACCAGACGCCAGTCTTTCTGGATGGTGCTGTGCGTAAACTTCCCATGCAAAACAGGCATTCTCAGTTAGAAATAATTAGAAAGACCGCAAGAGACCCCCCCCCCCCCCCCAAATAAAAAAATAAATAATAATTTATAAAGACAGCTTATTTCTAAAGGTTTCATAGACTTCAATCAGCAACTAATCACCATGCCTTCTTTTCAACGACTCCTTCTCAGGATGCACATTACCTAAATTATAATTAAACATTGTATATATATTTTCCAAAACCATAATCTGCAGGCCATCTTGCACATGACAATGCTACACACACAATGCAGTCCCAGTCCCAAAATGGTCTGGACAAGACATAGTTCATTTATAGTGGGAAAAACAACCACCCTCTGAAGTGTGTCCGGGGGGGGGGGATAAGAGTCACAGGGGCATGCAGTCGGGGGGGAAGGGGGGGCATGCCTGCAAAAAAAAAAATATTAATAAAAGCAAGCGGGCAATACAATTGTTCCGATCTTAAAATATGACAGACGCCCCACCACCC
>JAODKE010000035.1:6221325-6232448 GCA_026779605.1 Mormyrus hasselquistii | reverse complement strand
CACACTTGAAGTCCCTCAAACTTCATTCACACTCCCCCACCGCCGGAGGGGGATTTTTTACCGACCCCCCCCCCCCGGGTCCGTCCCCCCTCCTTCTCCCCCCCCCCCCCCCGTGTTTTTTTTCTTGCCCACTGAATCAAATACCCTTTGTTATTTCTTCCCTTAACTGGTCCGGCAATCAGTCTTCAGAAAAGCCTGCCCCCCGCCCCGTCTGCTGCCTTTATTTATACTCTGCAGCTCCAGAGGCAATAAACACGGCGGATGCTGCTGAGCACCAGCCGCTGGGCCGATGTGTTATTGGCCGATGTGTTATTGGCCGATGTGTTGCCCTCTGGCTGTAATGGCTGCACCCATCATATTAAATACGGAAGCTCTCGATTGGCTGCCCGGAGTGAGAGACGGCGGGGGATGGGGAGCCACAAAGCCTCGCTCAGTCAATTGAATTACGAAAATAGCGACTGCCAGCTAATGCCTTATATTTTTGAAGGATGGTCGCGATGGGGGCGGACAGGAGGCGTACGACGGCCCGGCCGAGGCGGGCGCCTTCGGGAGACGGCCGGCTGTAATTAAAGGCTAGGCTTCACGGCCTATTAGCCCGTCATGCTCTGCGGACAGCTTCCGCAGGACTGAGCTTGTGGTCTGGGGTCAGTGTGCGTCCTGGCCGCTCTGGCTACTCGGCGGCTGGGCTCTTTCACACGCAGCACAGGTGTTGTGCGATGCCTGTGCACAGATGGTGCAGCACAGGTGTTGTGCGATGCCTGTGCACAGATGGTGCAGCACAGGTGTTGTGCGATGCATGTGCACAGATGGTCCTGCGCTGCTATTAACCTCCCTCAGTCAGTCCCTGTGACTGAGCATCCACTCATGTACTAGTTAATGACAAATCCCTTGTATTTGTTTCCAGATTAATAATATGCACCTACACGTGAAAGCCGGTCAGTCCCTGACTGCTGTGTGGTTCTGGGGATCGTGTCTGCTCACTAATTTCAGGTGCACTCACTGATTTTGTACCGGCGCTGTTTATTTTTGGCACAGCATAACAGATTGAGTGATTTTTGCCCTATAGAACAGATTATTGCCTGGTTTGCGATTCTTCGAAAAAGCCAGAAAGGTAGGATTTTGGCGGTGGTAACGTGATGGATGTGTCTGAACGTGGGTTTGCTCTCGCTGACTAAACGTGCGGCTGAATCTCCACGAGGTGCACAGGTGCAGCTTCAGTGTGCGTCATGTGGCCCCTGCAGCAGCAGGCTTGGTCTCCATCCTACACTAAAAAAACACACAAAAATAAAAAACCACACGCTCCTGAGGTCACGCCTTTCTGAAATTCAGCCTGTGGGCGTGAATAAACTGCAAGCGCTGCAGAATCACGCGGAGTTTCCTTATGCTTGCTCTCCCGGCGCTCAGTCATTGATTTTTGCGTGCGATGTTTAGCACACGAGAGAGTGAGCATATAAATCGTGATGCGTGGGGGGTGCGGGGTCAGGAAGGTCACGCACCTACGAAGCAGTAACTACAAGAAAAGTGAACTTCATCTGCTTTCGTATTCCTGTAGCTCTGACTAAGGGCTCACTTCATGAAGGAGGGTTTTTCTGCTGTAAATCTGTATTTTAGCAAACTATTGCTTTCTATAAAATTTACGGTGAAGATTTTGCTCATTCACTTAACTATTCTTTTACATAGTAGTAGCTTATTTTACTTTGTAATCAATCTGAGATGAGCTGCGATTCTGCTTCAGAGGGCGATGAATGCTCTTGATAAACTGGGATGGCGATGGTTTAAAAATGCTTATTTGCTGGAGAGAAAGAGCAGTGAGTCTCTAGGGTGGCTGGAAAAGCACAGCGATACGCTCGCCAAGCGACAGTAGCTCATTCGCATCCTCCGTTGCATTATGAAGCCGGCGGCTCTTCCGGAGCCCCTCTGAATCCGTTACAATGAGAAAGCAAGTAAGGAGTTGTCTGTTATTTGGTTTCAATAGATAATCTGTCAGTGGCATCCACCTTTCACTTGGCCAAGGCTGTAGGATCTGTGTGCAGTGCCTCCTGGGAAATATGTGGGTTTGGCTCCAAGCTCCTCTTGACCCTGCAGGATGAGAGGTTATTGAAAATTGATGGATGGTTGTTTTTCCCCCCCCAGTTATTCTTGTATGGTTTCTCTTATGGGTCAGTGACCTTTCAGTAATCTGATTGGTTGAATCATACTGGGGGTTGCAACCTCTATCCACTGGTCCCATTAGAGTTTTAGGCTTTCTAAATACTATTCTTTCCTGCCTCATGTTTTTTTCATGCATTAATGGGCTAGTCAAAGGTTAGGTTTATTTTAAGCTTAGGTTGGATTCTGTTGCGCGCCACAGTCCTTTCCCTGTCTTCATGCTTTGCGAATGTGTGAAGGGCTGAACACAAGAATCCCCTCCATCCTGCAATTGCAGCTTCATGGTTAATCATGCTGAAATCTTAATATGCCGTGAAGTACGTTTCCGCATTCTCAGTAAATGTCACATTTAAGGAGCACAACCATAGAAAAAATATTTTTTCTTTGTTCCAATAATCCTATGCTAATAATCTCAGGTCAAATGTCAACGGCTTCAGTGTTTACCCAAAATACATTTACAATACAATTATAACAGTCTACATAAACCTCTGACTCTCTTCATCATTGTTAAGGTTTCGAATCCCGCTCCTGGATCTCTGTATGTGGAATTTGCATTCTCTCCCTCGGTCTGTGTAGGTTTTTATTGGGTTCTCTGGGTACTCTGGTTTCCAAAGACATGCTGAACTGATGTGTCTAATTTGCCCTTACTGTATACACTGTAAATCAGTACTGAACGTAGGAGGTACGGATGGATGGATGATCGAAGTGATGCTTCAGACATTACTGGAAGCATTCCCAGTTCCCAGTAAACCAGGCACCTCCCGAGGGTGCAGTGTGGGGGTCTTTAATACTACTTTCTCCTGAGAGGAATCTTCCTGCATTTCCTTGCAAACAGTCTTTGGCACCACAGGGAGTCGTGGCACGCAGGTTGAAAATCCCTGCTGTAAACACATCCTCTTATCATGCGAGCAAACAAATCTACCTTAATAAAACCAGTTGCATTTTGCTATCAAATCAGAACATATTAAATTAATCCATACCCAGTACTGGCCTGTAAAGTGATTCCCCTGCGTGTGTCACACGGCTGCCTATGTGCAGTCATGTAATCAGCTTTAGCCTGCCTGCAGTAGAACCCTTATTTGCATCCCTTCATGCTGATTAATTGTTTGTTGGTTTTCAGAGCAGTGATGGATCTTGTTAGACCGTTCTAGTGCACAGAAATACGTGCCCCAAGGGTAAGGATTTAGCCTCCCATCTTGCACAGAATGCCAGAATCATAGATTAAATTAGCTTTGAGCAGAACTCCATTTTTTGGGTATTTTGTTCACAAATGACTTGATGCTCCACAGGATTTATTAGTGTCATGTTGTCTGGTGCTTCACGTGTCACCAGCTAAACGATAGTGCTGCATTACCGAGCATCTACACTGTGATATTCATGCGAATACAGAGGATATTTGTGAGTCCAAACTGTACCCACATGACGTCAGATTAGCTTGGCTGTTGCTGTCAGGTAACACCCTCTAAAAATCATAAATATCCTTTTTTGGTTCATATGCCAGGTAGTCTGTCAGACTGTATCACTCTGCATGTAGTGTGACATTCTCTAATTAGGAATGAAACTGAAATTTGCAGATTTCACAAGACTGACTCACTGGAGATTTGATACCGCTGGTGGCTGAAGTCATTGAAGTATCTTCTGAACAAAGCCCACTGAGCTCCACGTCTCCGCATGCTGGCACGGTCGGAAACGCATCAGTGACACAGGGAGAGATCAGCCTGCCAGATTTCCGCTCCCACCGGCGGTGTTGGTGACCCCATCCTTTGTGCTTTTGGCCCAGTTGCCGTCGTCTCACTAATGAGTGACAGCCGGAGCCAGAGAATGACGAGGTGCACAGCTAGTTGGTGGAACGGTGACTTTTTCTTAGTGTCACTTAAATGGATTTTGACATTTCGGCTCTGATCTGTGAGCTAGCCGGTCAACACGCATGTGAGATCCTACTGCATTCTCTCGTCCTTAACGTCAGATTGTTGTTTTCTGTTGCGCAGACCCAAAACTGAGATTAGTATTTACATCATCCTATTTGTCTGGTTTCTTTGTGTGACTTTATCATACTTCTATATCCTTTATTAGGTACACATATCTGATACTGGGTAGATCTCTGCCTCCAGAATTGCTTCATGGGTAGACAAGCCATGCATTCAGAGAATGTACTGCGCTATTATTTTTGGTACTTGTGGTCTTCCTGTCAGCTCTGACCTACAGTATTGTGTTTGCAGCCACAGGAATGGCATTGCCTTAGATCGGTTGCGTTAATCATACCATTGGCTGTAAACTCTAGACACTGATGTGTAGAAATCCCAGGAGAGGAGCTTCATTCGAGATGCTGGAATCACCACATCTGGCGTCATCGATAACCTTTCATCAGTCGCAGACAGTAGAGGAGGGGTAGGCGACTCTGATCCCAGAGTGCCGGTGTCACGCAGGTTTTCCATCCTTCCTGGTCTCTGTTGAACCTCATCTGATCTCAGACAGATAGTAACTCATCAGGTAGGATCAAAAACTAGATGTATACCAGCACTCCAGGGTCAGGGTTGCCTACCCCTGCAGTAGACGGAAGGGTAGAAATTTATGCATGCTTCCTGGGATTTGAACCCACGACTGCTGTACTGGCTAAAAGAGCTTTAGATCGAGTGTCTTAGTCCTCCTACTATTTGGATGCATGCATGCTGTCATGGGATTTACACTCTATTGAGTGTTTGTATTCATCAAACTCAAGTAACTAGAACCTTTACTATACATGTAAACTTTTAAACCTACAGTTGTATTTTGACGTAAGACATTCTGCAATGGTGTCCGGTTCTTACTCGGCCATCTGAGCACATATCGATTGTAGGCCCGGCTGCCCGAAACCTCTGACAGCAGCATGGGCACTCCTCCGTTTAGCAGCCACCGCAATGCCAACTGCGCACAGCACCGTGCTGGGAGCAAGATTAGTCTGAACCATCTCTGTGGGCAACGGGCTCCACGCGGGCCCATCACTGGTCAACTGGAAGCGTGCCGATTATTGGTGTTCCTGGTATGCTGCAGCATTCCTGGTATCATCCCCATATTCCTGTCATCTGGCTAAGCTGTGCACCTTAAAATATAAATTTAAAGGGCCAGATCTGCAGACTCTACCCCCAGCTCCATCACAAAGTCTACGATTATTTGAGCAGTGCCCAGCTTCACCTCTTCACTCATGCACCTTAACATCTCCACCTGTTTGAGTTTACCTGGTCACTGGCTGGAGAGGACACCATCTTTCCTTCATTCAACAGTGGATCCCTGGATTCTTTGTCAAGGGATCTAAGATTGGGGAAGAATCAGCGAATTGCTGTTTCTATACGGTTAGCAAACAGCATTTGAGTATGAAGAGTCACATTGACAGAGTAGTCAACTGGTTAGTTGAAATACAGTCTTAGTAGATCTAAATGTAAAATGTCCCTTTGTTGTCAGCCCACTGGAGCGGTGACCACAGTCAAAGTCACATGCACTGCATTACCTTCAGCTACCAAGTAACTGGTGTAATGTGAATAGGTGTTTACCTGACCTAGCAATAGTTCTTGAACAGGGGTAGGCTCAATCACTTTATAGGCACACGGTATAAATTTAGATGTTCTAGAAGGAGCCTCTTGACCAGATGTTTTTATTCTTCTCATTTTGGTTACACTGACCACCAGAGGTGGAAAGTTCAGGCTCATAAAGTTTGTTTCCACCAACCAGTTGACTACCTGTGAATGTGAGTCATTATACTCAGCTGGTTGGTTGAAACTAAATCTTGGTCTGGTTTTGTTCTTTCTGGGACCTGAACTTTCCGCCTCTGCTAACCATATAGAAACAGCAATTTGCTGATTCTCCTCCATCTTGGCAGACCCCTTGATAAAGAATCCAGGGATCCACTGCTGAATAAACGGCAGACTGTGTCGGGGTGTGAAGGCACATGCGTGAAGAGGTGAGGCGAGGCACTGCTCAAAAAATCGTAGACTCTGTGAAGAAGCTGGGGTCCACGAATCCGGCCCGCGTGCACTTTCCAATTACCATGGCAACGGCAAGGCCTAGGGATCCGAGCCAAATGCACACACATTGAAATCAAATCACAGTGGCGGATGGCGCATCAGCGTGGCGGCGACCCACCGCGGAGACTGTATCTCTCCTGCTGCCCAGTTCCTGTGCTTTCTGAATCGCCTTCAGTCACTCTGTCAAGTCTGTGACTCTAAAGGTCATGGGAGCCTGATGCATGCATAGGATTTTAGAAACGTTAGAGGAGATGAATGTTATAACTGAAGATGGTATTGACATTATCATCATTGGAAACTGTGAATCTGGAACCCGTTTCTGTTCCCTGTTTCGCAGATTAAGTGTGGCTTTGTGATGAGCAGATTCCCTCGAACACCTGCTATCTCCATGCTCTACGAATAAAATGACCAGTAATGTTCAGAGCCCAGCTAAAAGTCTCCTGTTTTCCTCTCGGTGCGAAATGCAATCAAGCCTGGGAGATGTATGTGCACAGCAATTGCTCTTATCAAACACATCGGTAGGCTATAGTCCAGGCCGCTATCGCTAGACTCGCGTGTTTTTGTGCCTCTGAGTCTCCACAAGAGCCATGCAGCTGCTCTTAATGCGGACGGCGATGCGTACGTGCTGAATCGCATTGATGGTGAAATCTAATTTAAAAAAAAAAACCCAGCGGTGAATGCGACACATTGAGGGAGGAGCAGGGACACCGTGAGCGGAGCCCGTGGCCTGCAGACGTTACACAAGGCAAACATGAGTGATGGTAGGTGGTACCAGGCATGGGAGCTTCTCTGAAGGCACAGTGCTGTACCACCACACCGCCTGCCCCTTTCTGGGAAACACAGCAGACTTTTCTTGTTCTTTTTTTACCTCCAGTGAATTGCATGTCTTGTCATCCTGACAAGCTCCATACAGACTGGCTGTGGGCAGGTGCAGGGTTCTCGTCTAATTGTATATATTAGTTAGCGCTGGCTCTGAGCCGCATTTTGCTAATGGTTTCCCTGTCATTCACGGGTAACTCGCTGGTGGAACAGTTGCTGGAAATTAAAACGGTGTGATTACATCACCGGCATTCTACCAACCCCTTAATTTACCATTAAACCATCCACAAGAATTTCAGTCAGTAACAAATTAGCAACAGCGAATGTGTGTTTGTGTGTGATGTTTATTATTCTCTATAATTAAATGGTACCGATTAAAGAATGCTGCATTTAAAGTTATGTTTACTTAAGATATTAAATTGAGTTATTTTTATTTTTTTTTAGGAATAATATAGGGGTTTCAGAAGACAAGCCCCAAACCAGTAATTTGAGTCAGCAGCTCTGTGTTGTCAGCCTGGTGACATGCAGTGCTTAACGAGACTCTGAGGCAATCAGGCTGTTCACGTTGGATCTGCGATGCCCCCAGAGTCTCACAATCATTTGGTTTTGTTAAATTACACAGATGTAATCAGCGCTCAGCCCCAGACGATTTCTGGGGAGGGGAAAAAAAACTCTTCGCATTACTGTCCAGATAAATATATGAATGGATTTACTGTGGATTTAACGAGAATTTTCAAATTGTTTCTGACGGCAACAATGAGAATTTTAAATTGTTGCTGATAGAAATGCCTTTATTATACCCAATTTTAACAGTGGCATAGAATCCACTTTGACGGAGGCAATTAAATCCAGAAGCTGCAGTGAGAGAGACAGTGGAGAGATACTTCCATGTGTTACTTGTCCACTTTTAGAACCCCTGAGGGACATCCAGAGCATCTGTGAGTCTTTAGACACTGGGCCACTACCCCAGACACTGTATTGTCATGCAGTCAGACAGCTGATCTATATTTATTATGTGTGTGTGTGTGTGTGTGTGTGAGAGAGAGAAACAGCTGGCAGTAGGATACAAACAAGCAGAGGTTTAGGTGTCACTACTCAGTCGTATCTGCTGGTCCAGGGGATCCTAACCTCCCTGTCGTCCACCGGGCTGTGGAACTCTGGGAGTTTGGGGGTAGGGGGCAGCTAATTTACAAGGTGCTGAAAGTGCTGTCTGATGCCTTGATGGAAACCAGCCCTTAACTCAAGGTCCTGCCCCAATGCAGCCGACGGAGATCTCAGTAGAGTAGAGCGATAGCATGAGTACAGTCGCTGAATCCACGGCCCCTAAAAGCTCCTTCACCTCGTCGTCCCAAAGGCTGCGTAGAGTGGCTTCTTCATGGTGATGCCGAATGATTTTTCCTCAATGACCCTGCAAAGCGCTTTGTTTATGAGAAAAGAACAGTATCAATGCAATCCATTATCATAGTTGTTCTCAGTCACGGGCACCAGTTGGCATGACAGATATTACAATACAGGAAGAGTGATTCGATAGGGTGAGTCCAGGAGCGATGGATCACAGGGTGTACCTGCTGCAGAATTCTGTTTGATTTAGCTGATAACTTAGTTGATTTCTCTCCCCGAGGACTCACAGCATTTTGGCTACACGTTTCAGCACCGCCTGAAATAACATTGGCTTTCTCACACGAGATGTGTTGTGGGAGGTCTGTGCTGGAGGCCTATTCAGCACTGGGGGGGGGAGTTAGACACCATATGTCACCCTGATCTAAGAGACTGGTGAATGTGGCTGGGCATGCTTCATCCACGTTCCAGCAAGAGGAACTCAACTGAATCTTGCAGACAGCACCTGCAAGCTCTTGTTCCGCTTCAAACATACAGCGTTTCTGCTCTGAGCGCTGGTTAGAAAAGGCTCTAGATTTTCAGAGTAAGACCCCCTGCTGATCCCTGAACCCTTTTTAATGACTAAACAGCGTGCTAAACATACTTATGGCTGTAAATGTGATGTCGTACATGCCGTATATCTGCAAATGTCATTTTTTTGACACTAGGAGACATCCACATGTTGTATTAGGTTGGGGGAAAATCAAATTAGGTTTTGCTGGTTTTTTATGTTGGGTTTTATGCTCACTAGGAATATGTCTAACTTATGTGTTATCAGCCCTGTGCAGCTGAAGATAATGATGCAAGGGCTGGTCCATATTTTCCAGGGACGGTAGCCTGTTAACTCAGAGAAGGGTCTACAGGAAATGGTTACCTGTCATTACCACCCCTCAAGCGAATCCATCGCCTCCCACGTATAACAGGCTGTCCATGATAGGCTTGGTAATGGTTGCATGAGGTCTGCATGTTCCCTCCTGGGCGCTGATTCAAGCGTAGACTCTCACCTGGACGTCTGCATGTTCCCTCCTGAGCGCTGATTCAAGCGTGCATGTTCCCTCCTGAGCGCAGACTCTCACCTGGATGTCTCTCCAATCTGCTGGATGTTGGACTCTTAGCGCTTGTGGTTCCCCAGCGGCACGGTGCCCATCCGTACCAGCAGCTGTAGGGTGACAGCAGGGTGGGGGGGGGATGCCCCCTGAGCCGTGGCAGGCTTGTGGACGTGGCCCCCTCACACCATGCTACCCAACGTTACTTATAGAAGAGGTGGTGGGAGGCTCCTCTGTGCCTGGGCTCTGACTCGTCAACATCGCCCTACCCCGCTGATGTAGCCCCATAACTTGTGCCGGCTGACTACACATACACATATACGTACACGTATACGTACACGTATACACGTATAACAGAGCGAAACAAGCTGCTGTAACCCCCTTGAAGCTGATGGATTGACCCAAAGCAGAATTCCCATGTGTACTCTGCACAGGAACGTACCCTGATATTCTGTCACCTTACCCACCCTACGTCCAATTTAACGCATAGTACCAGTCAGATATTTGGACACGCCAAACCGCCTATGAAGGAGAGTGATAGACGGGCATCACATGACCAGGCCACCTGACCTAAACGCAGCAGAAATGGATTTAGAGGAATTTGACCAGAGTGAAGGTGGCCAATGAGAGCTCAGCGTATGCGGGACCTCCTTCAGGACGGCTGGAGAGCATCTGACGCCCCTAACTCTGTATACTATCAGCCATTGGGCCGGCTTCCAAAAATTGTAATCTTGCAAGGTTACTGAGCAGAGATGGGGGTTAGTGACCTGTGTTTATAACATTAATTTATTTAGTCAGCACCCTCGTTCAAAGTGATGTGCAGGTGGGGAGAAAGTGAAACTGAAAAAGAATGAATGAATCACTGAATGTCGGTATTCTTCATATTCTTCCCACACGCCTAGTGATTCTTGCAGCGGCACAAGAATTATCCACTGTTAGAAGAGAATTGAGTCATAAAATAAATCACAACATGAATGTCTACCTCGCAGATGAATTATCATGTGAGATGAGGGTGGAGATAAAGGTGTTACCTTCCACCCGCACCGTAATATCGGCATGGTGTGTTTCGCTGCTCAGCTGATCGAAACTTGTCCACCAAGCAGGAATCTATAAACAGTGTACGGCCCGTCCCAGCTGTCATGAGTGTGTCGTCAGTTGTCTCAGATGCTGTAGTTTAATTAAATTGTCCCTCCTACCCCCGTCACACTCAAATCTTCTCTCCATTGCAGAGCTGGTAAGAGGCCAGTGAGAGATGCCAGTTTATGACTGAAAGCGACGCATCTGAGAAATGCCGCCTCTCTACAGCTCTATGCACGATATCCAATGTCTGCACAACAGCAAAGGAGGACATTGTTTTCATTAGCTTGGTAAAGCATGGAATTCCTTTGCTTATAATAGGTGGACCAAGTCTTCCTAGTTTATTTGGGTGGTCCCAGTTTTAATAGTCTGTTGATTACAAAGCTTATCCCTCCTTAAAAATAAATGGAATTATTTGAAACAGATAATCTTTTCTGCCTGTGTGGCTGCACATTTTTTGTAGAAGCTTTTGTACTGTTTTAGGGATTTGAAGATTTATACTAAAAGGCAAATCCTGCTTCCACAAACGGCTTAAAAGGGATTGTTTGTCTTTGTGACAAACAATTAAAATCTGAAAATAGCTCATCATATTCCAAGTATGGGAGAGTATATGTACGCAAGAGTGATCCTGCAATTCTGCAGCACAGATCTGCGCCGC
>JAODKE010000035.1:6205441-6221225 GCA_026779605.1 Mormyrus hasselquistii | reverse complement strand
TTACCTGTAGATCAGCTGAGCGGCGCCGCTTACCTGTAGATCAGCTGAGCGGCGCCGCTTACCTGTAGATCAGCTGAGCGGCGCCGCTTACCTGTAGATCAGCTGAACAGGCGTCTCAGGACCATGTGGCTTGTATCCCCGCCTAAATACATGTCAGTGAAGCTAACCTGGATGACACAAATCCACCATCTTAAGGAAGGATCTGAGTGAATCTTGTAATGATGTGCAGTGTCTTTCAAAGTATTTGCTGTTTACTGTTGCTCTGTTGTCCCGGGGGGGGTCACATATATATAAAATATAAATCACATGCTGTAATCACACGCTCCAACCCAGGGTCAACGGCCAGACAGTTAACCCTGCAGCACCCTGAGAAGGAACATCTGCTGTTCCAATAGTCTGGTACAATCCAGGCTGGCAATGGGAGGTGCAATTTGATTGTGGTGACAATTGAATGGGGAGCAGGATTCATTCAAAGGATTCTAAAGATGTATTGTCATTTGTACAAGTAGGCTACTGAATACAAAGAGATGCTTACTTGCAATTTTCCTGCAGACAGATACAAGGTAACAACACGTAGGACAACAGTAAATATGTCTAATAACTCAATATGTAAAGAGATATGGAAGAATACATATGAATTGTACAATGTACATGCATAGCAGCAGACAATAGTGCAAAACCTGAAATACAAGGGCTGTGGGGCTGTAATGGGGGAGGGGAGACAGTTAAAGATATTTTAGCAGTAGGTCGTGTTTCCTGACATGGATGACTTTGCTTGCTGTTTATTCACATTGATATTCCGCTTTGCCGATTCAAAGTTTTCCTACAGAATGTCCTGCTTGTCGCTTTGCCCCTTCTGTCCCAGGAGCGCGGTTCCGTCGGGCAGCAGTTTTAACGGGGCTCCAAAGAATGGCACCTCTCTAATCCCCCCTCCTCCTCCCTCGAATATGCAGGCATAGCGGCTCTCCCGACTGTCTCCGTTACCATGGCTCCCGGCGCCTGCCGTTCTTTCTCGGACTTCCCCACGTTCCAGTTCTACTTTCGACCAAAGAGACACAAGAATGAGCAGCCGCAGTTTCTTTCACCGCGGACGGGCTCTGTGTACGGACAGAATACATTAGGACTGTGATCGCAAAACGGCGTCAGTTGCAGGAAATGGACAGAATGACGTTGATTTCAATGAGGCCTGACCTTTTCTTATGATTACCCTATTTGTATGATCGATGGGTTTTTTAGATTTCAGAAATTTTCATAGGCCGTAATTAAGGAAAACCGATGGAGCAAATGATTTGCTTTAGCCATCAGGATAAGCCCCCGCAGTGAAAAGCGATAAGCAAATTACTGCTAAGCTAATTTCCCGTAATTTATTGGGACGCTAAGTAATTTTAACTAATACGTGTTCCAAGAAAGCTCTTGGCGGTATACTTTGCTATTACAGAGATTCATCTCTGTTCTTAAAATAGATTACTTGCTGTCATTAAATCGAACCAAAAGCGGATATGTGAATCAGCTAGACGATTTGAAACGTGTAGGCAGTAAATGTAATTGACGGATCCAGGCAATCCCAAATTTGCGTGATCCCAATTATTAATGTATATCTAGCCTGTGATGGAGGCTGTTAAGTTCCTTGTTGACAGTAACCTGCAACATGTTACCATTTCAACTAAGGGGGAAAAACTGTCTGTCCATCTTTATAGTCATTGATCTCGGGAAACTCGCTCCTCATTTACCTCAAGCTATTTTCCATTTGAAGAACAGCCATCCTCTGGTGCCCTCAAGTGATTCTCAAGGCTGCACAAGATGATTTGAAGATAACATCATATCAACTTTTCCCTCATGGGGCCCGCAAGTGCTTATTTGAACTCAGTAAGCAGGAAAATTACCCCTGACCATTAAGATCACTGTATGGCCATTGGACAGAATAATGTGGCCTGAAGACGGCCTAGCAATGTCGCACTTCTGTATTGGAGAATGCCGCTGTAGAAGCATCATGATTGGTCAGTATCTCCTTCACACGTTTTCTTGGGTTTAATTGGGTTTGCCAGAGATTTATCTATAGGCAATACGTATGTGGTATATATGCTGCAGACTTAAAGCATCGTGTTATAAATGTATGCAAATGTTTTAAAAACACCTTAAATAATCTAGTTGAAAAATTTATATGGTCAACGGCAAAATCAGCCCATATAATCTGCAATATGTTGGTGGTACACATGCTAGGCGTATATCTACTATCTTGCAGGAGTCTGTGGGTTTTATGTGAAACTAAATTGTATTATTAAAATCTAAATTTATTAAGTAAGTGAAAGCTTTATTGTAATAATATAACGCTGCTGTGTTTTAATCATGTGATTCCACTCCGAGGGCGTGTATTCGTTATGGGGGAAATGTTCTGTCTGTACACTGTTAGCGGCGCGTGTTATGGTGTTCGTCCTCGGTTAGCCGCGTTATCGCTCTGGTTTCTTGAAGCGTGTGATAGATCCGATTATTTTCACTGGAGCTTCATCAGGGAGTGAGAAGTTGAAGATGGTGCGTACAAAGGTTTCAAATTACTCGCACGCCAAGATCCCCCCTCAGCCGTGACACATTTTCTATCCACGGATTTCCATTTTCTAAGCCACTTTTCCGGCTAGGGTTTGTGATTTTATTTTATTTTTCCAGGATATAAGTGACATGGAGGGTGCTTGACTTCAGCAGAGTGTAAATGATCCTTCACATGTTCAGCGATTCGACCTCAGATGCGCACGAGTGTCAAAAAATAACAGGTGCAGGATGCATTAAATAAGTGGCCAATTGATGTCGGTTTCCATGGTGAGCCGTAATTAGAACCTGTTTACTTGCCTGTAAATAAGGAATAGGAAGGAGGTCATATTTTCTCTTCTTCCTTGTAGAAGAATTTTTCGTTTTGATTTAGCTTGGAAAGCATTGAATGTGTCCGCTTATTTTCGGTTTCATTCTTATATACTGCAGGTGTAATCATTCCAAATGAATATCTAGTGCAGTACATAACCTTCAAAGATTCAAATGATAAGCCCAAATGCATAGTTAGAATGTAATTATTATGGATGATACTTTATATATGGTGACATTTGTGTCTGGATATCATGCAACATTGACTTTTCACAATTAGCCTCGGAAGTCAATCTGGCAGGGGAAACAGGCTAATTAGGGGACCTCGTTATGGTCAGACAGGGTAATTTGTGGCCTGTGCACAGTGATATACCATGTAGGCAAATTATGGGATCTCCAGTTGAGGGATAACAGGTCTCTGTGGGTTCTTACCGTAGCTCGTTTCAGCGGGTATTCATCCATACGACCCCCTCGCACTTATGGTTAAGTAGGGTTTTGCCGCTGAAAGGGATCGCGCACCCTTTACTTTTGTCAAGCCGAATACTGCCATCTGGTGGTGAAAGTACGACAATGCGGTTTTTCTATTACATATGGAAGCATTAGGTTGGGGTGGGCAGTCTTGTCTGCAAAGTGCCAGTGTGTTTGCAGGTTTTTGGGATAACCTGTAGGTCAGCTGTCCACCCTAAGTGTGAGGACTCTTCAGCCAATCAGTTCTTTAATTAGTAATCTAATTAGGGAGTTGCAGCGAAAACCTGCACACACAATAGGCTTTTCTGGATAAGATTTCCCTCAGCTGCATTAGATAGTAAGCAGAAAATGGACTTATTTCTTATGCAGTGTATCAGAGGGACATTCTGAGATACTGTTTACCATGGTAGTTTACTGGTAAATACTGGTAAAAGGGTCATTTTTGCACATTGATAAAAATGCGAGGTCAGAATGTGAGCTCAGAGGCAGGTGTTCCACGCTCTGTCCATTTTGTGAGCAGGGTGACTACTGGCATCACTGGAGGGCACCTATGAAAATCTGTCCAGATAGAGGTCTGGAAAAGCAGACTGCCCAGATGACCTCCAGACCAAAGCTCACCCTAGTGCTCAGGGGTCCCGTCAAGTGCCCTTGTTTCCTCCGACAGTCCAAAGACACAGTTAAAGCAAAATGGTCTTTGACGGAGTGGAATTCTATTCTATCGCCTGAGGTCTGGATAAGCGATGGATAAGGATGCTCATGATGTCATGATGATGCTGCCCCCAGTATACTGGAGGAGAACAGCAGTTTTGTGGAGCTGTCATGTCAGACTGGTGAATCTTCACGAGTCTCATTAGAGTAAACTTTAATCATTCCTCCTTTTGACACACTTACCTGACAGAAATGCCTTACACCTCATTTCATATGTCTGTGAAAGGACACAACATTGTTATATACGTCATGTGACCAAATATATCCTGCAAATTAAATCTGACAACAGATTATTTTAAAAACCTATTGCCTGTTATAATCCTGGTTGAAAAAAGCGGTAATACTTGGATGATCCAGTAGGGGTCCCTAGCATCACGATTAATGCCTTACAGAGCATTTTGACAGCTGGACCTCACTAAGTTACACAGTCTCGTAACTTCAGATAAGGTTTCACAAGGGGGACAAAGATTATTCTGAGACGAGTTACTTCTAGTATTTACTGGGAAATACCTCCTAGTTTCGTCCTGATATCTACATAGCATTGCGTTCCAAGAGCCTGTAAATCAGTGACATCCAGATTCCAGCATTTCCTCTTTTAAGAGCAGTGAGTGAGCAGGTCGTCATGCGGAGAATGAGAGTCAGCCGGGAACAATTCCCTAGAAACCTCCCAGTGTCTCCTGTGGTTCAGCATGGGGACGGACTGGAAATGATGCCTATAAGATGACCTGTATCCATAACTCAAGTGTAAAATATGCCAAACCATCAAATATATCCTCTTGTCCGTCTGTAGATGTTTGTTTGAAGATGTAACTTGTTTCTCTTGCAGTAAGGATGAGGCCGCTGCCCTTGAGACGGAGCTGCTGTCGGACTATCGGTTTGGACAACAGCAGCTGATCGAGATCTGGGGTCACGCCTGCGCCATGGCCATCGCCAAGGTGAGCGTGCCCTTTCACCACCACCCCATATCCCCAACCCCCCCAGTCTAGGGCCGGCAGTCCCGGTCTGTCCTGCCTTGTTGCACATGCCCCCCCGCAACCAACCTAGGTTCTTCGAAGTGCCCAGACACATGTCCAGATGCTCAGACAAGGGCCAAGGCAGCGAGCACGGTGTGTGTGGCTTCTCCGCCAACTCACCAAGGACCTGGCGTCTCGGCGGATCTGTGGAACCTGAGGCGTCATTGGTAGCGAGCAGCGGGGAGCAACTCGGTTAGATGATTGAATTGCGTCTGGCAAGGAGAAGCCTTACATCAGCCCTACATGTGGAGCTTGAAATGGACCCAGGCAGACTGATGTGGTCACTGGTTTTGTCTGGTATGGGTCGGCCCAGAGATCGTTGTCGGAGAGTCGTCTCAAACGCTCTCATATGACCAACCTGAAAGTTTGTTTAACCTTTGTGTTTCTGCTGTGGACATTCCTAGACAAATGATGTATGTTTCCTGACTTGTTTTGGCAGAAGATCTTATATTTTCCTACTACATTTAGCTGAGGGACATGTATTATTTCAATTATTAGAACTACTGATTTCAACTGTGAATTTACTTGTGCTGTGCTGCTACCCCAAGCCAACCCAAAGGGTCAGAGAGATCATTCCATTTGAGAGCTGCGGTCACCAGCTGGAAGTTAGGGACTCATGGACCACAGTGGTATTAACTTCCCCACCAAAATCCAAACCCCCAATTAACTTCAGGGCTGCACGATTAGCTCTAGCTTGGAGTCCATCTTAATCTGAAATTCGAAATGGCCGACTCGCTTTGACACCTGGAAAAGTGAGAACTTTTCATGTCTCCCGCTGTTTTTGTTTTTTTTGTCTTCATTAAGACGACACTGCGGGAGGCGGAACTTCGGCGTGATCAGCGGGGGCACATTGCAAATTAACGAGGCCTTTTTTATTTGTCACGTAGACAGTTATATTCAGTATGACATGCAGTGAAATATATGACTGCTTAGCCCCAGACTGTGAACAAAGGACATAAGAAATAAGTATAAAGAGGACAAAAGTATGGAAAGACAAGACATAAAACAATAAGTAACAGGTGTAGTGCAGTAAAACAGCAGGTAGTAAAGGTCTCAGAATAAATGAGTATCTACTTATGTTGACTGTAACGAGTAGGTGGGTACATCTGGGTGCGAAACGCTGCCCTCGTTAAGGACAAATCCAATAATCGTCTGGGGAAAGAAGCTCTTCCTCTGCTTTTCTCTGAGCAAAGAGCTGTGTTCTCTCCCTGGTCTTAGACGGTCCACAGCAGGACACGGAGAATGCTGGCAGATGCAGGCACCAGGAGGACATTCTGCCCGGGGGTAGGGATGAGGACAGGGCGCGTGGAGAAATGTCAAGGCTGACGTGAGCGCGGGAGGAGTGATGAGGCGGCGGCTTGGCTGCCAGCGCTTTCTTTCTGTGCTTCCTTGGGCACGTCTCACCTTGACTTTAATTAAGGGAAATTAGTTTCAATCAACATCAGTGCTTTGCTCTGGGAAAGTCTGCCAAACTGGGCCCTCTCGGTGCCTCCGAGCGGCCCGGCATTACGAGGTGCGAGATGTAAACGGGACCTTAATGAGCCTCCGTTCACACAGGTGAGCCGTCTCCAGACAGGCCACTCTGAGCGCTTCTCAGCACAAAGCGTATGTGCTCGTTATCCTAACTGACCACTACCTGTTAACGAGCTTTTTGCCTCATCAGTTTACTTCTGCTCGCTCCTCTGGGTAAAGACCTAAATCCCCACAGGCATTGCCTGTAAAATGTGTATCTCTCATGTGGCACTGCTCAGCAACGAAAGCGTTTTTACACAGGCAGTTGGCGGGCCGCCTAAAGGCCCCCGAAGCAGAAAAACTGAGATTCCAGACTTGGCCGGGAAAATGGGAACAATGTGGACCACGCGGCCCGGGTTCAGAAGAGCAATGGAAAGTGTGTTATTTAAAGTTTGCATCCTCTGACGTGTGCGTCGGTATTTTTTCCGACACTGTCAGGGTTATTTTAAAGAGTTCGGGCTCTAAAAAAAGTAAATAAACAAAGGGTGTCATTTCCCCCTGCACTTTACCCCCCCCTGCCATGGATAGGTCAGTCAACAGGGGTGGATGCTGGTTGCTTGGCAACAGACCGAGCACCCCTGCAGGTAGAGAGAGGAACTGCCAGGTCGGCAGGTGAGCTTCACTTCTGCTCACCTTTTCTGAGTCTCCCTGTGTCTCCGCTTCCTCCCTCCCCCCTCTGTAGGCCTTCCCGCTGGGCACCCTGGCTAAGAAGCAGCCCACCGTCCTTGTGGTCTGCGGCCCTGACCAGAACGGTTCCGTGGGGCTGGTGTGTGCCCGCCACCTTCGCATATTTGTGAGTAGAGGACCATGTGGGCTCGTGGGCCGGGTCGGGGTTTGAGGGGATGGCAGCTCCGGTGATTCAGCTGATTATGCAAAAAGAGTGATGGTGTAGGGTCACTCATGCAAGCTCAGTAGAACAGAGCCGGATAAAAGAGCAGTTCTTGATACGAGGAAAGTTCGACACACCGTAAACCAGGTATAGGTAGACCTGGAACCTCCATCTGCAATTAATCTAAGAACTAGACCCTTTCAGCATTGTCTAATACACAGCCTGAGCTGCTCAGTCCTGTCATAGAGACTCTCTCACAATGAAGCCAGACAATTCAATTCCATTAAAGTGTTTTTGGTCATTTTTTATAGACTGTACCATGGTGAGGAGGTGGGGGGAACATTCCTGAATGCTCAATGACCCCAAGTATTCTAATTAGCACACATTTGTACACAAATTAGCCCCTCACACCTTACAGGGGCCGCCTGATGTTGCGGGACACAGAATGGCGCCGGAGAAAAAACACAAAATAATAATTAAAAAAAAAAAGCCAGGCTTCAGCAGTGAGGTATGAATGAATCAGCGCTCACTCCGATTTGTCTTTACAGCCCTGGCACCTCTGCTGATGTGCAGGACACTAATCTGTTCTCCCTTTCACTGTGAGCTCACACTAAACTTTTTAAGTAACACCGGGGATTTATTCTCATAATAAATAACCATTGCTGGAAAACCAGCGCTGAATATTTCAACATTGCCGGCGGTGTTTAAATGGATATAAATTTGTCCTATTTGTCTGCCTAATATTTCAGACTGAATATTCTGTGGCCATATATATCTGTTCTCTTGTTTATGGGCTGGCGGTGACCGGCTCTTACGATGCCTGATTACCCACGGTGCCCGTGATGATTTGGCCAAAGCTGTTCTATTTCAGGTTGGGGCTAAACCACAGATCCCTGTCAAAGCACAGGCGTGTCTCTCAGTCAGAGATAAGACAGCCTGCCGACAGTTGGACGTGGTTAAGCTCAGACTGTGCTCCAAGGGCCTCGTGGGTAATGCGGGGGGAATCATTCCCGTTCAGAGGCTGGCATTTGGATGTTTGCGGACTCAGACAGACAGGAGCACGGCTCCTCCTGACAGCGTTGCTTAGCAGAAGATGAAAAACAAAAACACACAAGTCTAGGAGTATAGTTAGAAGGTAGCTGTCATACAGTTAGTGGTTTGGATCACAGGTGAGTGGCTTTGCGAGGCCACCCTTCATGTGTCCTGTCCACCCGGGGGAGCTGTGCAGCTCAGTGGGTATGGGATCCTACCCTGCGTCCGGAAGGTCGTGAAACGAAAAAGGCCCTTGCCTGGCCCAGGGGCATCGGCGAACACTAAGCTTCCCTCTCTTGTACGGCACTTTGGATTAAAGCGTCTGTCGATGTCACAGCTTAGGACCCGGCAGAAGGGTCTTGACGTCCCCTCCTGTCCCCGTCCCCTTGGCAGGAATACGAGCCCACCATCTTCTACCCCAAGCGCTCTCCTCAGAGTCTGCATCAGGACCTCACGGTGCAGTGCGAGAAGATGGACATCCCGTTTCTCTCCTACCTTCCTACAGAGGTAAGCGGCTCAGAACAGAGTCGCCGCAGACTCGAGGGACAAAAGCGAATCGCTGCGGCAAAACTGTCCATAATGGACATCAGGCAGTTACCTAAGACGGCGATTCTCAACCTCTGTTGTTTGCGAACAAAAGACTAAAACTTAAAAGCTATTTGGCAAATGGCTGTAAAATCAGAAAGCTGACAAGCATTAAACATGCACTTAACTGAAAAGACCTTCATTACAAAATAAGACATGTTACAAACTGTGATATTTCTAACAATGTTTCAATTGAAGTGAACGATCATGTCAGTAGCTGCGCCACCTGCAGTCCAGAGTAGGTAATACATCTGAAGCTGAGCAGGTCTGGTCCTGGCCAGTACTTGGGTGGAAGGAAAGTTGGGTTGCTGCTGGAAGAGGTGTTGGTGTGGCCAACAGGGGAGCCCATCCTGTGGTCTGTGGGGATCCCAGTGCCCCAGTGCAGTGACGCGGACACTGTGGCCAGCAGGGGAGCCCATCCTGTGGTCTGTGGGGATCCCAGTGTGAAAGAGCAGGGTGGTACCTGATGCCCTGGCTAAACTGTCCACCGTGGCCCTTTCAAACCTGGCCTCCTAATCATTCCCTATATCTAACTGGTGAACTCTTTCCTGCCCCTTCACCACCTCAGCTACTGTGGTGAGCGTACTGGTGCAGAATGGCTGCTGTTACATCATCCAGGTGGGGGCGACACAGTGGTGGTGGTTGAAGTGGCTCCCCATTCCTTCTGTGAAGTGCTTTGGGTGTCTTAAAAAGCGCTATATAAATGTAACATTCATTCAAATAACAATGATTTCTTGCCTTTCCCCTCTGTCAGCTTTTCTGAGACACCAATAACTGAATTGTTTGATTTTAGCTTTGAAATCTGGGATTCTGTGTAATGTCATGACCAAAGCCCTCAAGATGTTTTCTTTTGGTTTCTATTAGAAATCTTTAGTAAAGCCCTGATTTTAATACACAATTAAAGTATATTGATATAAACGGTATTGCGTTATCCTACATTTGATAAAGGCTACTGCCCAGTCCTACCTTTAGCAATGTCACATTTTTTTTCTTCACTTCTCAAATAAATTGCATGGTCCCCCATGGGCCCAGCTGATGCCCCAGTGGGCTGCAGTCTCCAGGCTGAGAATCACTGACCTAGGATACCTGTCAGCTGAGAATCAC
Organism: Mormyrus hasselquistii; assembly: GCA_026779605.1. Taxonomy (NCBI): domain Eukaryota; kingdom Metazoa; phylum Chordata; class Actinopteri; order Osteoglossiformes; family Mormyridae; genus Mormyrus; species Mormyrus hasselquistii. The sequence continues at coordinate 6,211,124 of JAODKE010000035.1, read as the reverse complement.
TGACCTAGGATACCTGTCAGCTGAGAATCACTGACCTAGGATACCTGTCAGCTGAGAATCACTCACCTAGGATACCTGTCAGCTGAGAATCACTCACCTAGGATACCTGTCAAGCGAAGCAACAATATGGATTGTTAACAAAAGATTCAGTCATTTTAACCACATTTTCCAACTGAACAGCTAGTTTGACATTTAAAAAATAAAAAAAAAATCACTGATATGTGTGTGTGTTGCAATATGGACTTTTTTAGGTTCTGTCAAGTTATTAAAATGCATCATATAAAACCCAATTCACAGAGTTTAGACAGTGTTCACTTCCATCCTGGTTTAGGTCCAGTTGATAAACGATGCCTATAACTTGGTGATTGATGCCATCCTGGGGCCAGAGGCCGATCACACGGATGTGAAGGAGCCCTACAGCTGTATGCTGGCCACCCTGAAGCAGATCAAGATCCCCATCGTGAGCGTGGACGTGCCGTCAGGTACGGCAGCTGCCTCCAGCTGTCAGCGGTGCTGGACACCTGGACGGGCAGATACTGTCTTTCTGCATCCCAAAATTAAGGAGTCTCCCAGTCATGCTGACAGAGAAACACATTCATGTAAATCAGTAATGCTTGATCCAAGAAACGATATTTTGGGCTGTAGTCTATTGCCAAGCACCTAGGCTAAGATACACAATTTAAAGCTAAACCTTAAATAAAACATCATCATTTTATCGTCTTATTCCTCCTACTCTTATTTGTATAGTGTTCTATGGCCAAAAATGGCGTCGTGCACTTTTTATGTGCAGTGTCACGACGTACTCACTCTCTGCTCCCCACCGTCTCTCTGTCGAAGGCTGGAACGTGGACGAGCCCGGCACAGACGGCATTAATCCCGACGTCCTCATCTCCCTCACAGTGCCCAAGAGGTGTGCGGCCAGTTTTCCCGGGAAGCACTTCCTCGTCGGGCGTTTTCTTCCCTATGACATACAGAAAAAATATGAGCTCAATCTGCCCGAGTACCCTGGCACGGACTGCATTATACAACTGTAACAAACATGCCCGTGTTGCTTTTACAGAAACTATTATATATACACACGCTCCTTTTTGTATTTAATAGATATATTATTATTATTGATAGTTTGTTGTTACTATTGCCAAGCTATATTATGTGGGTATTTTCCAGTTACCCTCTCGCTTCTAAAAAGAACAAAAATGGACTGTTTAGAATGTGGCATTGTGGGTGGTCTCAGTCATCGTAAATTAGCGAACAGTTTAAGAACAGTGTGGTTATTCATTGCGTTTTTTTTTTTAATCACAGCAAAATGTTACTAATTTGGTGCTGAAAATTCACGAGACACTTAATTTTACCATAGTATATATTATTTATTGTCATGAATTACTACGTTTTAAAGTAGTATAATAGTATGTGTCACATTTTACATGTGAAGTGCTCCATCCCACGTTTTTTTCTTGTTTGAGGTGTTTGGTTCATTTCTTTACTCATTCTAGAGCAGTTGTAGGGGTCTTGAATAAATAAAAGGATTAAATATGGATTGTTAAATATGGATTGTTGTCTTAGCCCAATTTACCTGTAAATGGCTTTTTTTGTAATTAGGCATTGTATCAAGGTGGTAACAATCATGACTGTAGCCCAAAAGTAGACTGAGAAGAAATGAAAGCACAAAACAATGCTTGTTTTTTATGCATATTGTGTTCTAATGTGCATTAAAGACTGCTGGTTAATGACTTTTTTATCAGCATCGATGAATAAATACAGTTTCAGTATGAAGAGATAAATGATTTGAATTTTGACTGAGAAACTAAAAGCACATGGTCATATTCCTGCCTTACAGCAGAATAAACTGAACAGAGTTTTCCAGAATCAGCCAGGAGAAGAAGACGGTGCAGCTGTATTTGAGATGCAGCTTCTCCCAGGAGCCTCGTCATTCTGCAACAAAAGGAACCGCAGATGAGCCCAAAGTTGAAGCATGGCTTTGCGTTGAGGACTAGAGCGCACTTACGTGCATCAACCTGTGCTGGAGCCTAGGACTGCGAGTTTTCTGGTCTCCGAATTTTTTTTTCCTGCTTGTTACTGCAGCATTTTATGCCATAGGTAGGCCCCCAGCAATGACTTTGTCCCTGGGGCCCCCCACTCACATTAAATTTCGGCCCTGACTGAGAACCTGCCTTCTCAGCATAGATTTCTAAGCCACTGCAAATTCCACAAACCTTTGGACGACACCAATTCTGTCACTGCAGCCTTGGAGGGACAGCGAAACTCGACATGTAGCAGACATACAGTACAGGTTACGCTTTCATACGCTCACATATACACAGAACATAAACATCTCAGCGTGCCGCGTTATTCTCAACGAGGGGATCGATTTCCTTAACCGGTCTGCAGAAAGTATGATGGATACTGTTGGCCCTTTAGGAAATGTTGGCTCTCTCTTTATTTTTGTGGACGGGAGAAAGTGAACAGCAATTTCAGAAAGAAACAATGTTTCATGGGCGAATGTTTCCAGTTATATAACTTGAAGTATTAGCTTGTTCGCTTTCGTCACGGTGCTTGGATTTGAGTGGGGGGGGGGGGGGGGTGGTGTCTGTACATGAGGAACGTGACTTGGGATGGAAGAAATTCTGCTGAGGAACAGAACCGTACACAGCCTTAACTGGAACACTGTTGCTTGGAATTAAATCTGGAAGATGTTTAACAACAGGGAGATGAGAGGAAATGCAGTGTCTCGCTACTGTGGATTATGCCTAATGTTTATTACGAATCTTAAGATCTCACTGTAAAAGCAAAGAATGTTAAAAGCAGCACAGAACAGAGTTTTTCACGGCTCATCCATTATGTGTGATGCTATGCTCCTTGAATTGTCTACATACCTGTTAATAAAGAGCAGGTTCTGCAAGATGCTAGACTCACTTTTGCTGGTTACCGATCTAACGGACATGCATTAAGAAACCACTGTATTTTTAAAAAATCTGCATTTCAATCCCAGGTTTAATCCTGGTTCTGCTGGCTGAAGGCTGCAATGCGAGGCAGGCTGCTTCCAGGCTCTAAGTTTCTAAGACAGCAGTAAACAAGAACAAGGTGAAGCAGGAGACACTGGTGATGACCGAAACTCATCCAGACAGAGGGCAGAAGCAACTTTCTAATGCTGAGATGAACTTCAAACTATCCGACAGTTTCTCATGAATCTTAGGATGACCTCAAGTTACCTTCCAAAGGAATGGGAAACATTAAGTACAGGTGTGAAGTTCACTGCTAGGACAGTTCATATCAGACTCTTATATGCAGGACTGAAGATCCATAAAGGAAGAAGCCCTTCATCAGTGAGAAGCAGGGAAGAGCCAAGCTAGAGTTTGCAAAAAAAATTTACATTTTACACAGACACATACCCATAAATTGAGAAATGAGTGAAACTGAAAATTAAGAGACCGCAGCAAAATTTGTTTTTTTTCCAGATCTGTATGAATGCGGTTAACTAGGTACATGTACTAGTTTCAAAATGATTCACCAGAAAAAGGCTGAAAAAAAGGCTGAAAATCACAGGTTGCACCAGAACATATTTCTGCTCCTTACCGTGTATGAAAAATAGTACATGGCACAATAAAAATCCCCAAACATAAACTATACATATTTATAATGAGCAATTAAGAAATACGGAAGCATCACATTTCAACGTCTCCTCATATAATTAAATATGATCAAAGCGTGTGTTGGAGCATATCAATTGCTTTACACCTGCATACACACATATACGGTTGAATCTATCACTTTTAGAGGGTGTTATGAGAATGCAAATTATATCGCATATTTAACGATGTTAAAATAATATCGACCATTTCATCATATGAAATAATAGTCACTTTGGATATTAGGCAACAATAACAAGCAGAAAAAGTGAGCACATCATGTGTCCCAGAACTTTGCCAGCTTCTTCTGCGTTTCCAGCGTCTTCGGGTGTAATCGACGTGCTCAGCTTCACATGACGGCACCGCTTTCCCCCTGCTTACACGCCAAATGGCCACACTTCATACAGAAAGTGCAGCCCGGTCTGGTAAACAATTGCTCAACTTACAACATCTCAGCGCAAGGTTAACATCTGCTATTGCCATCATCCCAGACCACGGCAGGAGTCGGAAAAACTTACATAACACCTCACTGCGTCCACAGAATCCAGTGTGTTGATTATGTTATCAATTTCAATTAGACTCTTTTGTATATCTCATTTGCATACGTAATGTATGCGTGTCGTTTTGGTGATGTTTACCAAGGGTTCTTACTGAAATATGCAAAGCACTGTATTCTAAACATATACTGCAATAATCTGGAATAAATAAAATGACTGACTGTCAGCTGACTGTGTAACACACAGGCCAGTCAACTGAAGTCTAGCCAAGGTATCTTTTTCTGACTAGAAAAGGCTGGAAAAAATGTATAGACTTGTCAATAAAATATCAGGATACACCAAACTGAAAACAATACTACAACAGCAGTCTGGAGTATAAGTATTTACGTGATAACGAAAAACTTTAAAATCACTGTGATGGGTCACCTGAATTTTTTTATAATTACATGTCATGGTTTTGATTCTAGTTTTAATCAATCATTTTCTGAGCTACCTGCAAGCGCTGGTTTGGGAAAACACGCACGCGCACACACACACACGCACACACAAAGCTGGCATGCATCTCTCAAGAGCAACATGTTGAGCATGTGAAATCACGTACCCTCAGCTAGTACATCGCATGCTTTCTGCCCAGTGTGTGTGTGTGTGTGTGTGTGTGTGTGGGGGGGGGGGGGGCATCAGACAGAGCCCGCCGGCCAATGGCAGGCAGAAGGGGGCCGGACTGGGCCGTCGGCTGATGTCCGTACTCTTAAACCTCTGTCTTAAGGAGAACTCACACTGACCAGTGTCAAAAGATAAGAGACGCAGCTCAGCCTCAGGCGTCCTGATCTGGCGCTCCTGGGAGTGTTTCATCCTGGTCTACCGAGCTGGAGAGCGTTCTAAAGGAAGCAAAGTGCTGCAGGAAGACGCCCAGACTGGCACCATGTGCAGCTTAGGGAAGGTGGCTGTCTGTCTGCATCTTCTAGCAGCAGTCACTTTGGCACAAGGTAAGCGGCCCGACCCTGATTACAGTCAGTGACCGGCTTGTGTTTCAGCAGCTGAAGTGTCATTATAACCACTGACGCCAGATTCTAATACTTGCCTTCATGTATAACCAAAGGTGTTTTTCCATGCGATTTGTGTTTATTGTGTCAATTGTGGTGTTAAATCATTAGGGGAAGCCAAACTCTACATTAAGCCATCTTTAAAGGTCACTATATAAAAACACACACATTTTAAGAGCGCCATGCCCTGGTATTGTCATAGCGCAATATTACCAGGACATTAAATGGCTGGAGTGGCACTCCAATATCTGTCAAGTATGCTTCATGCGATAAATAAAAGTATGCATTGATTTTAACCGTATGTGGAATAAAATAGCTTAATTCTTGTAGCATAACCTTAAAAAAGACTGTGGAAAACATATCAGTTATGTGTGGCTGTGTTATGGTGTATTTTCATTAATTATATTAAAATGGGTGGGGGGGGGGGGGGGGGGGAAAGGGGAAGTCCCCACAAATACAAAGGGATGGTGGTTTTTAGCTAAAAAAATCACTTAACAATTGTTCAGGTACAACGTAA
>JAODKE010000035.1:6187801-6198632 GCA_026779605.1 Mormyrus hasselquistii | reverse complement strand
GTGGGGGGTCGAAGTGGGGTGTTTGGGGGTGGGGGGGGGGTGGGGGGGGGCTGGGGCTTGGCGGCTCGGGGAAGGGGGGGGGCACAGCACACTGTGTTCTTGTTGCCCCACCTTCAATAGGCTGTTTTTAGAAGAACTCCAACCGCCTCCTGTTTTGTCCATCCCCCGAATCTCACTAACGACCCGCACAGACCGTCTGCCTGCCCGGAGACCCCCCCCCCCCCGAAGACATCGTTTCTCCAAGTTTTTCTTTCCCTTTATGTCCTTCAGTCACTTTTCACAGAAATACCTGCCTCTCTGTGCGGCCCCCGGCTGAATACCCCAAATACCGGTGGGGGGGGCAGAAATTGCTCCAGGTGCTTTAGAATATATTATAAGGCCTCTCTTCCTGGTTAGTCATCAGTCTGGAGTGAAGTTCTAAAGATTCCACCACTCAAATAATTTGATTATTAATTATTGTTACTAACATTGTTACTAACCATTCAGCCTATTTATCCTCAGAAAGCTTAAAAATACTTAATACTTGAAAAATGTCTGTGGAGTTCACAGACAAAGTCCTCGGTGAACTCTGTACTATGTATTAGAAACATTAGAAGTGTTTTCTACCGATTGCAGCTGGATGGTTTGGAAAATTGTGGTATTTAATAGACGGGACATTAACAAGGTCTGCCGATGTTACACCCGCTAGCCGGTGTAAACTTAGCCTCAGCGCACTTCCTGCTGCATGCTGTGCGGTATTGTGGAGCCCCAATTAGCGTCACACTCCGTCTCCTGGAAAACCACAAGACGCGGGAGGCGGACGCAGCGACCCCAGCAGAAACGGGGTAGAGGAAAGCCGGTCCAAAGACCCAGTCTCTCCCGTTACCCTAAAGACTCTGCCTAGGAATATTCACATCATATATATATACTAAGCCTTACCACGATTCGACTTATGCTATTCCGACTTTACAACGGCGCAATGGTGACGCACATTCAATAGCCATCAAACTTTGAACTTTGTTGTGTTCCCGGGGGAGCTACACGTCGTACGATACTCTCTACTGACGCCGGCCGATGGCAGAATACATGTAGCCACGCTTCCCATCTCTGTATGTAATGTAAACATCTCATACAGCTTTTAACAACATATCACATGGTGTTTTTTTTTTTTAACCAAATAAACTTTTGTATTTTGTATTCATTCATTTACTATTCAATTGCTGATCTGTAGTTAGTTACAGTAATTATTTATTTACTTATTCAGTGACGGTACTTATTTATTTACTTATATCATATTCATATTCGACTTACAATATTTTCCACTTCCGATGGGTTCATCGGAACATGGCTTGTAAGTCTAGGAGCACCTGTATCTCCTAACAGGATCAGCTCATTACATAAATTTTCATTGCTAAATAGTGCTAATTCGGAGCCCTCCACCTTCAGCTACCTGTAGAGACAGTCCAACATTATATGAGCCTCAAACACCGCTGGGACTCTTTTTTAAAAATTTATTTCCACACCACCTGGCCGTTGCATTAAATCGTCAGGCTCCGTTCAGAGGATACCGCCTGCTTCCTCGCACAGACGTGCAGCCACACGCATTACTGAAGGTATGCGGCGCCATCCCCGCGGGCCCTTAACTTACAGACAGAACAATCTAGAAGGAGTCTTGTATTTCACTGTTCGCAGATTTTATTGCAGGGAGCGCAGGGTTTGCTGGCCTCCTAACAACGATCGTCTCATGGCCACAAGCGGAATCCGATCGACGTAAAACATCAGCCTGAATACAGACAGTCTGGCAGTTATCTCAAATCTATTTATACCCTTTGATTCTTGTTGGACGTCCTGCTTTTAACTGCACCAAATCAGAAGGAGAAGGAGACCACATTTCTGAGCATAATTAGACGGTTTTTCCACCCGCCTCTTCAGAGGATCATTAGGGGAGATAAAAGACATGCTGGACTGGTTGGCTTTGCGGCGTTGCTGAATAATCCTGAGTGAGCCCCGGTGCGGAGCCCTGTTTGCAGACTAGTCCCCTTTCAAGCGTATATTCAGAACATTTAAATGCATATTCCACATTGCAAGTGGACATGTGTTTTGTGGATCAGGATCATTCAAACTGGGGAATACAGCATTCAGAAGTCTGGCGTGATATAGTCCTGCACCAGTCGGGGCGGGACCGCCTTCTCTTTGTCCCGTACCGAACTGTGGGACATTTTCCCCTTAATTGTACTTCCAATGACTTAAGTGCAACCCATCTAATACTTCACAACACATTTTCATTTAGGATTTTCATGCTCAAAACAATCTTCAACTCCCCCTCCCTCATGTCAATCTAAGCCCCTGGAAGCAGGAGATGACATAGGTAATGAAATGTTTAGCACTAGGTATCGGTCCACCGTCAGCGATGAAGAAAGGCTTTACGTTCCCATTGTGCGTAATAAATACATATTTACGATTAAGACAGAGATGACCTTCATTGTAATCAGTAACCCAGCAGTGCTCTGGGGGATTCCTAAGCCAATGTGCTGGTGTTTATTGGCTTATAAACATGGACAGACTGTTTCCCTTAAGAATGTTTTTCTCATTAAGACTGGTATGTATTTATAGGGTAATTCAAACAGAACCAAGAACATCTTTTTTTCTAGCACTAAAGGGCTCCTCAGGCGTTATCTTTGTCTTTTCATAAAAAAAAGTTACGATTTAAATTTACGGCCTAAACAATGGTAAAGTCCATAAGCATTTATCCAGCAGGGAGCTGCAAGGGGTCTGGAGCTGAGCGCTGCCCACGCAGGATGCAGCCTGGTTGGGGGAGGCTACGGCATCGCAGGGCACCTGCACAGAGACACGAAATATCAGCTATTTGGAGAACGTTAATTCAGAGAACAGAATGAACTGGAGAACCTGGAGAACAAGAAGAATCTTTTGTAACTATATAGCCAAAAGTATGTGGACACCCCTATGAGAGACACCCCCGTTGCAAACTTGGGACTATACTGAAAGACGCAGCAATACAATCTCCAGCAACAAACACCAGCAGCAAAGCAAGTGGCTGTACAGACACAGACAAGTAGTGAAAAGCCTGATCACCCTACATCAGAACCCAGCAGGAACGGCAGCGAATCCCACTAGCAATGTTAAAACAGGCTCCCAGAAGAGGATGTCCTAGTGACAAAGGGTGGGCAAACTTCGTATTAATACGCTTAGTTTTGAAATTAGATGATGTCCACACACTTCTGGTCCTGTAGTGTACTTGGTAGGGCGCTGATGCACATCAGATGTTGCTGAATGTTTGCACGTCCGGCTTATGAGTTCAGGTTCTCTGTGCACTGCTGCGTCCTCCTATCACCAAGACGACACAAGACACAAAGCACTGATAGCAACAAAAAGGAAAGACTTGCTGTTTGGGATAAATCCTATAAAATCAGGGAAGCTCACGGATGACTGTGAGCTGCTGTTTCCCTCCAAACGCATAAGGGAGACTGGAGACTGTCCAATGGCCAACAAAGGATTATTATGGAATGTACTTTTATGACACTTCAAAAAATTTTCCCAGTTCTACACTACTTCCTTACACTTCTGCTAGCTTAAGGCTTCTAACAGCAACTATTACGCTTATGAAACACGTCAATCTAAAAATACACAGATTAACAAGTAAGTACCAGGTTTGAGTCAAAGACTGTCTCCGGTCTCCAGTACTGCTTAACAATAGCTACGGAGCAGGTTATCTTGGAGGAAGCGATGGTGTTCAGATCCACCTAGTAGAAAACGAGTTTCACCAAGAAGAATAACAGTACTGGCTTCATTGACGGGAGGGGACGCTTGGCGAATCAGATTTCTGAAATCAGAGTCGACGGACCGTGTTCTTTCTTGGGGATCGTCAAAATGGAACAGCCACGGGGAATGTTGACACAAGCAGGAGAGCAGCATGCCCAACGTGCTAAAAAAAAAACCCAGAGGATTTTCCACTGGTCAGCTTGAGCTGCCAAAGGTTTTGGCAAAAATAGGGGTTCTTGGTTCCCGGATATAGAAGAGTCCAATTAACATGGCTAACTAATTAGACAGAAAAGCCAAAACCTACAGCAGGAGTGCCTTGGAGCTCAGCGAGGACCAGTGCGGTCTTATGGAACCTTACGGAATATTTCTGCTTTATTTCAGACTTAGAACAGGCACATGTTTTTGGCAAGTCTTTCCAAAATATTTCAAGCTTATTTTCCTCAGACGAGAAAAACAAAGTTTTTACGTGGTATAATATTTGGCTTTTTACACATGTACTGTTTAAAAACAGACATCAATCCATCTTCTGTTACTTGCAGACTACAGGGTGATGGTAAGCTTGAACTCAGCCCAGGGAAGGCAAAAGCACGGGGCAAAAATTCACTTTAGCAGTGCTTTTTAACAGACAGTCTACATTTTTTCTCCCGCCCAGCTCTCAACACACCTGTACCAGGTTGCTGGTGTTCTTGATTGAGATTCCCCCAGGACTCGGTTGAAAAACACTGCATTACTGGCAATTTAGAAACATCAACCCATCTGATTGCATGCTTGTTTCCCAATCCGGTCCTTGGGGACCCATGACAGATCATTATGGATGGTCTAGCAGGGAGCTGGGAGGGAGCAAAAACATGGACCGACTGTGAGTCCCCGAGGACCGGATTGGGACAGGGAGCTGGGAGGGAGCAAAAACATGGACCGACTGTGAGTCCCCCGAGGACCGGATTGGGACACACTGCTTCAGATTGGCAAGAAGAAACCTGCACGACATGCAGAATCAAGCGTGGGAATCAAACTCCCATCTTTGGAGCCATAAGGTGACGGCTGCAAGCCAGGGACTGAACTGCCGCACCGCCCTGGAGTTAACCTGCAAGCACTAAAGTGTCTTTGGCTTCTGTTACGTCTGAATGCACTTTGAAAATGTGGCCCCAGCACGTCTTCTGGGCCGTCGGATCCCTTTGAGTGACTCCTGGGGGCCGTCGCTGAGACAGGGGGGAGGCCTTCCATGCAGCGGCACAGCGAGACGAACAGGTATTACTGAGACAAGCATGGAATAGAAATCAGGCTTGCGTGTATTTTCACGAAGCCCTTTCTCTCCATTCGCTTCTGACTTTCCGTATGATTTATAGCGTGTTCCAATATCAGAGAGGACATTTAGATGGTCTGTGAACAAACTGGATGTTGTTTTGGCTTGAGACTTTGTGGTTAAGTGATGCAATCCCATGTGTGCCATCTCCCGTGTGCACATGGGAGTTTTATCAGGGAAAGTCAATTTTTAAATTATTTAAAATTCCAGATGTGTCTGGCATCTGCAGGAGCCAGGTAACAGACTAAAGGCCACTTCACAAGCTCCGAAAGGATGATCTACAGTCTACAGAATAAGACACTGGTAGTTTTATAAAAATAACTGACCTGATTTGAATTCTGGTACCACTGATGAATTACACATCCATACGCATCTATAAACGGTAAACTATATGTTAAACATTAAATGTTATGTATGTTTAATATTAAAGTCATTGTTAAAGTCAAGAAAACTGAGTTATTTACAAAACTACATACTTTAGAAGCTTTCAGTTTATTACCCATTCCAGTGAAAACCTGACTCGACCGGCTGGCTTTGGAAAGCGGGCAAGCCGGGTAATGAGGGCTCTCACGAGGGCTCCCGGTGGTTTCAGGTTACTTATTAGAAGCTGATATTGGCGCTCCTGCTCTTTGGAGCACAGCAAAAATTTGCAACAGAGTGAGATTGCTAATTAAAAGTCCTTCCAAGTGCCCAGATGAATTATTGTTTGGTGTTATTGCGGCTGCTTTGATTTCATAATGATAATTATATTCTTACAGCGAGCACCTCCAACAGCAGCAGTGTCAAGAATAAATACTGGCACAGAACCCAATGCTGTACATGAATACAAACAACTTATTTGGAAATATTTTCCCCTAGAAGGAACGTTCCTTTTCCATAATGCTCCAGAACCCGCATGACTGAGACTGCGTGGTGACATCGAGAACATTGGTTGATGGAGGAGGGTGCATATATCTCAAATGCTTTTTGGATCTCGAGTCATGCTACTTGTCCAGGACATGCCACCCCCCCCCCCCCCAAACAGTTCAAGACAGACGTCAGAACCCAGTGACACAGGAGTGAATAGTTCTCTCTGCAGGCCAGCAATCAGGACAAACATATTTCAGTTCTGTGAATTTAGTTTATGTTCCAACGTAAAAAGAAGGTTAGGAGCAGATCGGTACAGACGGGTCATCTGGACAACCGGGTCCCGGAAATCAACTGGAACAGAACCAGCAAGACAGCTCCCAAGACTTTTCTGGGTCCTAAGCAATTTGATTAATCTAGCTGTCATTTGTCCTCATCTCTCCCATTCTGACCAGTTTATCAGATTAGGGCCCCCTAGTGGCTGCTGGGCCGTTTACGCTTTGGACTGGCACTGCCAGGATGCACGCCGGCTGCTGTGGAATGGACTGAAGGCTCGTCCAGAAATCCGGCTCGTCGCGGTTCTGGTGCCATACCTTGGCGAGGAGTTTGGGAGCATCAGTCCCTCTCCGGGCAGACCACGGCACACAGATGACTCCGTGCCCCACAGATGCCAAGCTGCCTCCTTCCTCCAGCCCACGCCGACCCTCCATCTCACGGCCCCCACCTGTGAAACACGTTAAGCGGTGCACCGCCGCTCGAGGAATGTCTGCTCCTCACCGTCTTATTCTCCACTTAATAAATATGTAATTTCTCCTGTGATTGATGGCATTTCTGCATTTCTTACCCCTGCTTCTTCCCCAACGTCCAATCGGAAAAGCAGCCCTTTTCCAAACCCCCCAAGTCCTAATAAAGCAGGGTGGGGTGGGGGGGGTGATAGAATCCCCCCTTACTGCCCCCCTGACCCCCTTCTGTGAATGCCATTACTGCCCCAGCTCCCAGCCCTCGCCAGGTTCCTTCTCCCAAACCACTGCGACTTTCCATTTAAAAATAAAGACAATAAAAGCTTGTGGTTCAGGTATGAGAGCACATACTTCAGTCTAGACTCCTCTGGGCATTTCGCAGGCGTTCCTCAGCTGCTGCTCAGCTATTTGCATACCGGTCCCAGCCAAAATCAACACATTGCTATTTTAATACTTTCACAGCTTTTAACATGCATCCCCAAAAAAAACATAAAAATGAACATTCTGAGCCATAACTCCTAAATTATTACATTCATTTAAACTTCACCAACAGCAAGCGGTAGGAAAGCAGGAGGAGCCCCTATTGGAGGGGGGTAGAGACAGGTGTCCCACGGCTGGTCTCCTTCCTCCCCCCCGTGGCTGGGGTTGCCATCAGCTGAGCGTGAGCCGTGACTCACAGCAAACACGCAGCGACAGCGTCTGATCTAAACACCTACGCCTTTATGCCTTAACCATATGAGGGCAGCGCACCTCGGGGGTGGGGGCTTAGCTGGGCAGGGGGCAGTTAACCTCTAAATTCTGACTCCTACATCCTGGCTTTGCTTACGTTTTGCAAGCCACCCTGTCAGATCCTGTTCGTGCTAAATGTTAACTTCTCTGGGGCAACACTGGGAGGGTTATACAGGAGGGTTATACAGGAGGGTTATAGAGGAGGGTTATACAGGAGGGTTATAGAGGAGGGTTATACAGGAGGGTTATACAGGAGGGTTATACAGGAGGGTTATATGAGCCAAATGATATTAAGCTGAACTGTGACGCTCTCAGCCCTGTATGAGATAAGCAGTTAGAAGACTGATGGATGAATTGTAAGGACCCACAATACTGTGCTTGTTAAGTGGTTAGAAGATGGTTGGATGGATGGACAGATTGTAAGGGTCCATGATCCTGTACTGGTTAGAGGATTCAGTTACTTCCCCATTTGCAGTCACACCTCATCCGAGCAGTTTGGAGTAAGGAGAGGCACGCTGGGGGACACACAAATATACACACTCCACAAACACACACACACACACATGCGCACCCAGTGCAGTCAGGACCGAGGTGTCAGTGGAACAGCACAGCTACTGTATGGCCAGTTAGAGAGAACCACAGGAGAACCTCAGCAGTAAGATGCTAACAGCATGTCACCCACTGGGCTGCAGATCTGCAGGCGCACATCACCTGTCTGATCCAGGCGGCACAGCAGGGGGCGCTGTGGGGTGGACTGCCATCCCCAGCAGGTTGGCCCTGTAACTGAATGAGCGGATGGGTGGATTGATGCCTGGCTTTCACTTGGTGGTTTTCTGCTTTTCCTAATCTGACAGGTCTGATTAAGGCCAGAGTGGGACTGAGCTTCAGCCGGACACGCAACCAAGATAAATGGACCTTGGTGAGTTTCCCAACCGCAGCAAAATGGCGCTGACACTCACCTTAAAAAAAATGAAAGGATGTTTCATGTCCGATTAATGTCCTTTGTTGGCAGGGCTGTCGGGCGATCCTAAACTCATGGTGTGGCATGAAGCACGTAACAGAAAGTAGTGTGAAGGCATACCGCTAAAAGCCTGTCTCGCACAGGGCCATGGAGAATAGCATCTCAGGCGTCAATGCTGCCCTAAATTTGAAAGACTTTTCGCTTGGAAATATCATTATATTCATAAATAAGGATGAGGCCAAACAGAAGTAGGGGCTAAAACAAAAGCTCATTTATTCAGCAGCTCATCTGCAACCACCAAGCTGGAGTAACCCTGAACCCGCTCGTGACATAATAAAAGTTATACGACTCACGGCCACATTTTACTAATTCGTTCCCTTGTTTTTAGTTAAATCATGGCCAATTATCAATTCATTCCCACAATATATTACAACATAGCCACAGTATATTTTTTATTACTGCACCATGAGCAGGACTCTGCAGCAAACCGCTCTGAAGGTATAATAAAGATCTGCTTCCTGCTGTTTAGGTGACGACTGCAATTAGTGCTGCATTTTAATCTGTCTGCCTTTCTGCTGGATTTCAGGAACGTAATGCAGAGGATCTCCGTTCACCAGAACCCGAGGATCTTCCAGAGGAATGTCCATCTGTTCCACTACTCTCTGGCCTTCAAAGAGCTCCGTCGACTTTATTGTGGTCGGCATCTCCTGATGTGATGTTACCTCCGGAAAATGTGAACGGACAGACGCCTGGCTAGTCAACAGCAGCCGGCACACAAACTGTGAGGGAATCTACGTGTGATGGGGCCCAAAGAAACACGCGTGGACACCAGAAGACAGTTAAAACGATGAAAAATAAATAAATCACAAAGCCAACCTCAAGTGTGATTCGCAAAGGGATTAATGACTATCTTTATGATAATAAAGTTCCAAAGTACGTAAGTACAAACACAATGAATAACATCCACAACACAAACAAGATTTCTGCTGCATCCATGCCACAGGATGTACTGTAGTGATGCCATAGAGAGCCATGGACCCCTGTCATGGGAGACGCGATCAGGCTGTAGGAGGGACTCTGTGCCCACAGACCATCCGTCAGCTCGTATAAATAACGTTGCGTAATTTGCCTGCTGTGCGGCTCATTGTTTCCTGACACCTCCCATGTTATAGCTCTAATTCTGATTCTGCTCATAGTCCTGGTGTGGGAGGGGTTCCTCCCCGTCTCCCCCAGGCGCTCCTGCGTCCTCCCACCTCCCAAATGCAGGCAGTCAGGCTGACAGGCACCTCGAAATGGACCATACTTTCAGATTGTACCTGTGTGTGTGTGTGTGTGTGTGTGTGTGTGTGTGTGGTTTAGGTATACCTTACCTTGTGGAGACCAAATGTCCCCACGACATGATGAATACCCATTTTCTTTTACCTTATGGAGACCAGTTTCCCCTGTATAGGAACACTATTTTAGAAAAATCAGTGGCTGCAATGAAAAAACTAAAAATTCTTCAATTTTGTTTGGTTACTTATGGTTATGGTTAGGGCTGGGTAGGGGTTAAGGTTCTCATAGTTAGCATTAGCATTTTTCCCATAGAAGTGAATGAGCGGTCCTGAAAAAGATATGATTACATTACGTGTGACGTGTGTGTGTGTGTGCGTGTGCGGCTGTGTGTATGTGTGTGTGCGGCTGTGTTGTGCCTTGTGATGAACTGGCATCCTGTCCCCAGCCTTGGACCATGGGCTGCCTGCGACTCTCTGTACTGTACAAGTGGTTCGAAGGAGGATGAACAATATGCTTAAATTATTCCTTAACGCTCACAGATTTTTCAATAGAAAAAAAAATTGAATGGCGAGTAAAAGGAAGCTCTCTACAAGTCAGCTTTAAAATATATTTTCTCTGCTTTTTATTACAGTGACATTAACCTCAACCATGCAACATTACGACCCAAACCCACAAGAGAAAAGGAGCCATAAACACATTAATGTGCAAGATGCTGTAATGCACCAAAGATGAGTGCAGTGCTGCAGCCGTGTCAAGGGTCAACGCAGAGCTGCGGCCTCAGGACGGCCAATTAAAACACTGAGCTCAGAAACAGGGGGACTGAGAGACAGACACCAGGGATGCGGGGAGAGGCGAGTCAGCCAGCCAGCCTTCCTGACCTCTCATGTGCCAGCCACACAGCTGAATCTATTCATCCGTCACATGGGGGCAGCAGAGGGCTCAAGAGCTCAGCTGCTATGTTGTCCCCAGACATAACCTGGACCTTGGGAGGTAAGAGCTTAGCTGCTATGCTGCCCCCAGACATAACATGGACCTTGGGCGGTAAGAGCTCAGCTGCTATGCTGCCCGCAGACATAACCTGGACCTTGGGAGGTAAGAGCTTAGCTGCTATACTGCCCCCAGGCATAACCTGGACCTTGGGAGGTAAGAGCTTAGCTGCTATGCTGCCCGCAGACATAACCTGGACCTTGGGAGGTAAGAGCTCAGCTGCTATGCTGC
>JAODKE010000035.1:6169611-6184442 GCA_026779605.1 Mormyrus hasselquistii | reverse complement strand
CTTTTCAGGAGATGGAGGTTGGGATTCCCTCTTTTCAGGAGATGGAGGTTGGGATTCCCTCTTTTCAGGAGATGGAGTTTGGGATTCCCTCTTTTCAGGAGATGGAGGTTGGGATTCCCTCTTTTCAGAACATGAGTGCTTCAGGTGACTCAGAGCTGGATTGTCACATAAAAGGCAGCCCTGCCTTCTGTGAATACTTACACTTCTTTGCTCAATCTGCACATTTCTTTGCCAAACCGGACACAGAGTTATCGATTGGTTAAGTAACTGAATGCTTTATTTGACATTCGCACAAGCACAGGTAAATTGGAACGCTTCTCCTCGCTGACCCCATCTAGCTCTCCACAGCTTGGGGGGGGGGGGCTGAGGGCATTACTCATGGGCCCCCAAGTTACTGTTTTGCTGAGGTCGGGGCTCGAACCAGCGACCTTCCAATCAGGGGCATAATGCAGCACAGGATGTGTCGTCATAACAGAAGGCAACCAGTATCACACTGGAAATCATCACCTTCTCCATCTCTAAATTTCATCAACGGCCCATGATCCTTATATTAGCTAAAGCAGGTTTTGCATGTCATGTAAGCCAAGCCACACACTGCCTTAATATTAAGGGTCAATATTATTTCATAACTTATCCTTAACTTCACTAGAGGAGGAGCTTAAAACGACCTGCAGTACAAAGTCTTCATGTACCGATGGGAAAGAGATTCGAGCTACAGCAGCCTGCTAGCCATCGCCTGCCCTGCTGATCTGCTGCTAGGTCACTACGCAAAATGCAAGACAAAGACGAAGTGAGCGCGCATCCGAGAACGGCTGCTTCCTCAGCTGCATTACAGCCACCTGACAGGAGAGCAGAATGCAAAGCTGATCCACTCCTCCTTAAGTCTTCAGGATTTCGGTTCCCATTCTCCCCAGAGGGCCACAGAATTAATGCACTTTCAAATACTAGCTCACCTTCATAACGGTCTGTTTGGATGCAAGAGGTTATTCCCCAGTCTGACTCCTCAGTGAGGCTTATTTTATCCACTATATGTCTACTGTTAAGGCAGTGCATCCACATGGTAGAGTTTACTGATCACCTGCTGCATTCACCCAAGCATGCAGGACTAGTTAATGCCGGTTTAATTTTACTCTTCTGCACTTAAAGAAACAGTAGCTGATGCTACTGCTGTGTCGATGGCTGCTGGTACTGCTCTACATGCCATTTTGTGCATTAACGTGTCTATGTGGATTCTGACCAGCCATGCTTCCTGCCTCCCCACGTGTCAGGGTAGTGCCTGGGGGGGTCACCACCCAAGCTGGAGTCCCGGTTCGGTCCCACGGAAGGATGACATTGTGGACATTGTGTGCAGACGGAATACACCACCCTTCATAGGCCAGCGTGGACAAGTAATCCGAAGAATCATAGTCCCCCCCCTCCCCCCGTGAAGGGAAATGCATCAGAGTGATTTCTATAACGTGTGGGAGCACGGCTGGGGCGTACAGATTTACCTCATATGCTCTGACCTTTAACTTGATTACGTGACAGATTTCTGTGAAGACCCGCCATAGCCGTGGGGTTCTCTGCCTGACCTCCATGTCTGTGCCCATGCTCAAAAGGGCGTACAGGAAGAGGTAAATCAGAAATCCTACCTTCTTTACAGGAACACTAAGAAAATATCACTCCTAATTTGAAAAGTTCCCAGCAAGTTAGGCTTCAGGGTGGGGCGGGGGACAAACCAGTGAATCACCTGTAACCGTTACAGGAGTTATGATGTCATCCCACCCACCACTTAAGCCCCCTTCGCCTTGATCTGCAAAGTTTAATAATTTCTGGCAATGATTCAAGTGTGAAAAATACTGTAGGTCATTTTTAAATGAACGTCAAAGCGTAGGCGATGGAAATGGTGCCATCTAGTGAACATAATAAAAACTGCAGCCATTGGGGATACATGGGGCATAACATGAGAAGACGAAAACGGTCGGCCAGACTCAAATCACCACAAAAACGAACATTGAATTGGAAATCCTGAAGGCCAAAACAGGAGACAGACTATTGGAGCACAACACGTATTTCTCAGCTCCCGAAGTCTGTATTCATAAAGTATTCTATTTTACCACTAAGAATACACCTAAATCAAATTTAAAGTTTTTAACGAGTTTTTTTCCTAAAACCTATTCACGAAGACTACGACTCTGTCGCTATGGGTAACACTGGCTCTCATGCACCAGCTTGCCTGCAGTAACCACAGCACTTGGCTGACTAGCGGCCAGTTTGTGCTGGTGAAAATGTACACAACATCCCAAAAGCACAAATACAGTGGAAACCACTTACAGGGGGGGCATATTGCACAATTAACAAGAAAACACGAGAATTGTCGCCAAATTATAACGGTAGCAAGGCCATGCTGAGTTGTGCCATTACTCTGCAAAATTTTACAAGACATAATGTATGAATATTACCTTGGTCAGAGGCACAGTATAGCATTGCACACACGGTAGCACAACACTCGTGCGTCACTTAAAGCAGCGTTCACCAGTTTGGCTCTGAGGGGCCATAATCCAACAGATTTCCCCGCTCAAGACACTCGCTAAACCTGGCAAATGGCTGATAATTGCTTGAACAGGCAAATCTGCAAACTTTGCTAGACTCTGGACCTCTAAGACAACTTACTACAAACGGCTTTGATAAACTTTGCTTTCTTACTGGTGCAGAGATGTCATGCGAGTGAGTATTTTCATTACCATCTTAAATTCTGCAGCCACAGATGTACTTTCAGCTTTGATGTACCCAGCAATGATTTCTCCTCTTAGAAGCTAGAACTTTTTCAAAAGAACTTAAGAACACAAGTTCACAAATGAGGGGAGGCCATTCAGCCCATCAAGCTTGTCTGGGGAGAACTTAATAGCTCAGGTGTTAAAATCTTTAGCTCTGATTTAAAAGGAATGCTACACTAGCAGGACTATTCCATACTCCAACTAAACACTGTGTGCTGGGATACACAATGAAGTACAAATGTTCAGGCACTGAACATTCATCCTTTAACTGAATATCCAGGTCACCCTGCTAGAGGCTGACAGGACACAGTTTAATGCAATTTTATAGATGGCAAGTCAACCTGAACTGCACATGGAGGGAACAGTACAGGTCACATCCCAGCTGAGCAAGCCATTACAGAAATACATGAATAAGGCATGCGGCTTAATTGATGTCCTACCTTTAATGATCGCTGCCCGAATGCCTCATTAGTCTGTTTAGAAACCTACACAGGTGAAGTGATAATGGAAAACAGGTCTGCAACCTGCTTGTCTTTAAGGACAACGGTCCTGAACACCTTTCACACAGAACGCACGAGACAAAGGAAGAGTTTTCAACAAATCGTTTAATGGGCCTCAAAGCCAGAAATCAAAGTCAACATTGATGTTAAAGAAAATAAAAAAAGCGCAATTCCTTCTGAACGAGATCATCTTGTAAGGCAAGTCAACATAAGACCATTTAAAATGCATGCCGCGTGAAGCAAGCACCGACCGTCGGAGGGCGTCTCAGGCGAAGCAACGCAACCTTTATATACAGAATATTTACAGATCAGGGAGGTCTGTCCGTGTCCGGTAACATCTGACATTCTAAAGGAATGTGTTACGGGCAGAGCCTTATGGCAGTACGTCAGAGCCTGAAGTCAATTCAAGATTTGGCATGTTGTTTTGTAAGAACGTGCTGATATTAGGCTGCTGAGCCCCACTGACATTTGGGCCAGAACTCAGATGCAGATCTGCATGGAATAAAAAAAAAATCCG
This sequence comes from Mormyrus hasselquistii, assembly GCA_026779605.1. Taxonomy (NCBI): domain Eukaryota; kingdom Metazoa; phylum Chordata; class Actinopteri; order Osteoglossiformes; family Mormyridae; genus Mormyrus; species Mormyrus hasselquistii. The sequence goes on along the minus strand of JAODKE010000035.1, from coordinate 6,180,669 downwards.
TTGCAAAGTACTAGTAAAAAGTGTTCGAAATGTCTTGGGTTGCTTCAAAAAGTGAAGGCCAGACAACAGGGGAGACTGGGGGCAGAGAGGTGGTCTAACGGCTCATCTTTAAACGTGGCCAGTGATGATCTTGGGAACTGGGAAGATGTCACTCATGAGAACCTAAGGAGAAGAAAGTCAGATATGAAGGCAAAGATGGCACCATGCTGTGTGAACAAAACCTCTGGGGTAAACCAGACGTAAATGAGAACAAAGGTGGGCAACACATACCATAGCTGTCATAGCTGTCGTAGTTGTCTCTGTAGGAACCTCCAGAACGGTCACTGTATCCACCCTGACTCCTGTATCCACCCCCAGAGGAATAGTTGCCACCATAGCTACGATCACCGCTGCCATAGCTGCGGTCACCACCATATCCACCACCACCTGGACAAAGGAAGAAGAAAAAAAAAAAAACGAAAAAAAAAAAAAAAAAAAAAACACAAAGTTACTTGCTGCACTTCATGAAAAAAAAATTCAGACATCTGAACATAGTATAGAACCAATATAAAAACAATTATAGTTAAAACGAAGATTTTTTAAAAAAAATTTTAATAAAAAGCAAGGCATTAATGGAATTCACATATGGAAGGCAGCCCACGTGGTTCACACGCACCTCGTCCCCTGCCCCCCCTGAAGAAGCCTCCGCCTCTGCCACCAGAGGCGCCACCTCTAAATCCTCCGCCTCTTCCTCCGGGTTTGCCCGCCTCGTCCACACGAATCATCCTACCATCCACAGACTGCCCGGGGATTAAGAGAGGGGAGGGGAAAAAAAAAGTTAATACCCGATCGATACAAACAGCAGGTTTGGGGTTAGTGGAGAGCAGGCCGCACCTTGCCGTTCATGGCCGCCATCGCGTCCTTGGCGTCTTCGGGGTTTTCGAAGGTGACGAAGCCGAAGCCGCGTGATCGGTGCGTCTCCCGGTCTCTGATCACATCAACTAAACGGAGAGAAAATGCGGTTTGATGTTAAACATGCACAGGGTGGATAAGCTAAACGGGGCCGAAGGGCGATGATCGGGCCCATACCTTTGGCGATGGTCCCGTATTTGGAGAAGGCCTCCTCTAAAGACTCCTCGTTGGTGTCGAAGCTGAGACCACCCACAAAAAGTTTCCCTTCGTCGGACATCTCGAGTTTCCTTTAATAAAATAAAAACATTTTTTCATGATATTGTACAAGTTAAAACAAAGAATCGGCACCGATTAGCTCTCGCGCTCGTAGACCCGCGCCGAAGCGCTGAACCTGCGCCATTTTAGCGGCCGCTTAGTGGTTTTAAGGGAAGATTCCGCCATTAAACCCCACCATGCACAGTGGCCTGGAACAAGAGGATCGCCCCAAAACACCACGTTACCTCGAAAACACCACGGAAAACGCGGTACATATGCGAAAAAGATATACAAATCATCATTTATCACAAATTTTTAAACCACGAGACGGGCTAGAAATGGGTTAGAGAGCAAATTTGTCGCCGATAAGTAATCGAATCACACATTATAAATCAGACGGCTGTGAATAAGAAAGGCAAATACAAAAAAATAAAAAGAAAAGCAAACCAACACCTTTTGTTAAGCGATGGAAATATCCGAAAGACTTCAAGCTGCCGAAGCGCGCTACGTGGGCGAGTGCAAGAATGAATGAAAATGGACTCTGTTTTATGGGTGCGGCGCGGGCACGAGCGCCAACCGACCAATAGCAAAAGCCCGTTAGGAGGGAGGGCGTGACTTGTGGGAGAGGCGCGATCGGCGGCGCGCTTTCTCTGCTCCCAGGTAGTGCTCACGTGGTCGTGGGCATCCTGTGCTATATTCACTATTCCAATATGAAATTCGCGGGACATCGGTCATCCGTCTACCATCAAGCTCCGGTCTTGGTGGGGGAGTTGGATTGCATGGATAGTTACATACTAGATAGCAGTTCTTGACGGAATGGCCTCTAATACGCACACACGGAGGCGGGAACGTCTTACGGGGGAAACATAAATGAACAGAAAAAGAAATCCCCGGCTCTTTGCTACTATTGAAACAGCGTGATTAGTTAACAATAATATTAGAAAAAATAAATACAACTTTATTACCGCCTTTAATAACATTGAAGTTAAGTTGTGTCACGGGATACAATACAATGCCCGGTCATGTTACAGGCATGTTTAAAATACTATAAAACATTTTAGTTGTCCCATACGTTGCTCTAGAAATAACATATTTTTTAAAACATTGTATTGAATAAAAATCATGGTAAGTAATAATGGAAAATATGTTTAAAAATCATGAACAGTTTCGTCTGTTACTTTGCCTTCCACCCTCCGCCACGCGGTCAAAGCTAAGCGCGAGGCATGAACACATGGGACTTGGCTTCTGCGAGTAAGGCAACGAGCAAATGGCGTGTAGCCAAACAGGAGTAAACCGAAACAGAGTAAAGATAAGCTGGCTAGTAAGTCACAAGCCCCAAGTTTAAGCCAAAACTCATAGCAGATTTTTTTTTTGCAAATTGTTATGACATCTGGGTATTCACGTTATACCCAAAACTCAAGAGTTTTTTATTTTCAAGTTAAAAGTGCACTAAAATACCCTTGAGCCCCCTATGGTGCCACACAATACAAATACAATAAATAACATCCACGACACAATATAAATGTCCAAAACTATGTTGTGCATATGTGCATTGTACTGCAAATTGAAGAACGTGCAAATATAATTAAAAAGGAATACACCACAAATAGTAGGATCACTGAAGAATAGTTGGGGGCGGAGCAACAGAGGGGAGGTGGGACTAGTAGCCGCAGTGTAGTCCTTGGAGGGGCGGAGGGTATCGAGAAGCTGGATTGCCAAAGGGAAGCATCTGTTGCGGTGTCTGGCAGTGACTGTTCGGAAGCCCGGAACCTTCTGCCAGATGGAGGGGGAGGGGGAGGGAGGTATGGCGGGAGAGGTCTGTCACCATGCTGTTTGTACGGCGGATGACGTGTTTCCTGTACAGTTCGGTGATGGGTGGGATTTGATTCCCCAATGATCCAGTATCCCCAATGCAAAGATAGGAAAGCAGAGAGGATCATCATTGAATTGAAATAACAATCACAGGCGTCATGTTCAATTAATCATGTTTAATTAAAATTTACAGATATACAAATTTGTTAGCTATGAATGCTAACATGAATGAGAACCCCGTGGTAGAGATGCAATCTCAATAACAACTGAAAAATTGAAAGGATAACTTTCACTCTAGCTTCATGCCTAAATATTACAGTTTTTCTCCGTTGGTTCGGCTCATTTCTTGAAACAGAAATGACATTCTTAAAACTATAAGATCATTTGGCCAAACAGTCTTACAGTTCTGCGCAACAGTACAGCTCCATCAAAATTGCAAAGATTTTTCTCAATCGCTTTGGCTCATTTGCATTCACTTAGTGCCAAAATAACCTGGATGGTCCAGCACAACTCCATGGATCACCTGCAAAAGCTCATATCTCTCCCAAAACAGTTTACCCATGTGTCAAAACTAAATTCCTTTCTTATATAATTAGTCAGTACCCCCAAAATGCATTGTCCCTTTGGCATTGTGTGAGCACTGCAAGTCAAAATGATTAGATGTTTTGGCAGAGGTCTAGCTAACAGAATACAATCATGTATAAAACTGAAAAAAAGGATTTTACAGTAAGAGCAGCCTTCAAAGTTTGACATCACACACACTGCACTCATACTGCCAAGGAAATTGTAACCATTTTTATTCACACATATAAAGTAACTTCCATACATTAGAGTACATGAAAAGAAAATGTATACAGTATTCTGTACATGTACAAAATATAAACACAAACAAAAAACAAGAAAAATTATATCTAGCCTACAGTGCTGTAAATAAAGTTTCACAACTACAGTAACACTTTCGCTGGTCACTGTCATCACCGTCCCTCTCCTGGCCACCATCCTCATCCTCCTGACCGCCATCCTCATCCTCCTGGCCGCCATCCTCATCCTCCTGACTGCCATCCTCATCCTCCTGGCCACCATCCTCATCCTCCTGACCGCCATCCTCATCCTCCTGCCATCCACAAGCTGCTCACTGTTTGGCCATAGGTTTTCGTCCACATCGCAGCGGATATTTTCCCTGGCGATGCAGCGAGGGAAGAAACGGCATGAATGTCTCAACCATCCCCTACACTGACCCCCTGTGATGTCCTCACATGCAGCTTCCATTGCATGGAGCAGGGACCTCTGGTCTTGAGCCCGATGTTCATACAGTCTCCATCTCCAAGCAGAGAAAAACTCCTCAATGGGATTGAGGAAAGGAGAGTAAGGTGGTAGTGACTCCATGAGCATCCTTGGATGGGTAGTGACCCAGGCCCTGATGAGCGGCCCACGGTGGAAATTCACATTGTCCCACACGATCACATAGTGTGGTAGGTGAGGCCCTTCGAGACCTCTCTCATTTTCTGGGACCAGATCAGCATAAAGACGGTCCAAGAAAATGAGGAGATTTTGAGTGTATATGGGCCTAAACTGGGGATGAATGTTGCCACACCATTCTCAGATATGGCAGCACACATTGTTCTTTAAGTTCCTGGGTACCACCATTTCCAAGGACCTGAAATAGAAGACCAAATCTCCTCCATCCTCAAAAAGGCCCAACAGAGGATGTACTTCCTGAGACAACTGAGGAAGTACAGTCTGCCACAGGAGCTGCTGATCCGGTTCTACACTGCAGTCACTGAGTCTGTCCTCTGCTCCTCCATCACAGTCTGGTATAGAGCAGCCACTAAGCGGGACAGGAACAGACTGCAGCGGACCGGACCGGACGGACAGCAGAAAAGATCATCGGTGCCCCCCTGCCCTCCATCCAGGAAATGAGCAGTTAAAATCACTGCAGATCCGTCACACCCAGGACACAATCTCTTCTGGCTCCTCCCCTCTGGCAGACGCTACAGAACTCTGTCCACAAAAACCACCAGACACAGGAGCAGCTTCTTCCACCAGGCCATCACCATCATAAACAGCTAAGCTGTCACCTGCCTTATGTCAATTTCCCCCCGTTTGCACTCTACCTCGCACCTTAAAATTGCACAGTGTTACCCACGTGTATATATTTATAATTTTTCACATTTGTATTCTTGTATAGTGTAATTTATTGTTTGTATCGTGTCGCTTATTGTCTGTGTACGAGAGTCTCAAGCTGCTGGAAACAGATTCCTTGTGTGCCCCAGCTGATTCTGATTGTCATGAATTTATCAAATGTTCCAAGAAATGCATATATGGCGTTCATGGTATTATGTTCTAGACTAATTTTGACAATTGAACAGATTATTGTGCATATGATGGCTTACACAAGGAAATCATGCTGACATGTTTTGGAGAGAACAACCATTAGACTGAGAATCAACTAATCGGTGTTGGTCAGCAAGATCTATTTATTTGTAAAATGTGCTAAATGTGGGCTCTTTGTGCTGACTGTAGGCTACTTGTACATCACCATTAGTGAAGATGCACTGAGACACTTGAGACATGTACTAAGACATTTGCAGTTTGATGAAATCAATGAGAAACGCCATTCTGTTGTGAGCAATTGCAAGGTGGTTTGGAGATTTGTCCATGTTATTTTGAGAACGTCATTTCCGTTTCAAGAAATGAGCCAAACCAACGGAGAAAAACTAAATCAAACAACGGAGTCCGTAATATTCGGCACTAAAGCGCCATCTAATGGCAAGTATGCCAAAAGACACTACTTCAACGTTCTTAATTATAGTATTGAATAAATACTTTCGGACATATTGTGTTTTGTTTGCATTTTCAATACATGAAAAATATAACATTCTAAATCATTTGCAATAAAACCGAGCGTTTCTTACATTAAATGGGCCATACGTCTTCACGGCAAGGCTCTCAGGACTGAACAGCAGTTTTGTCATGCAAATGAACCGACTCCTTTCTCGTCTTTTCATTCCCATGAGTGGAGAGATTTGAGGTTTCACTTACCATGACAAAACTCGAACATTCCTCAATGATGGCGTTGAAACAAAAGTAAGACCGGGAAGAGCGGGTTTGTTATGAGGGATTGACTGTTAGTGTTTGCGCAGCATGAGGATTGTTTAAACACCGTATACGTGACGGTAACACAGCCAGCCGACTCAACTCATTGTTAGTCTTAAGTTTGCTATTTCGGCTTCTATTTACCGCTTTGATCAGTTTTTCAATACGGATACCTGCGTTCACGTTCTGCTACTAAAAGTCAGTACTAACATCGCACATTTGATTAGTTACGCGAGCGCCGTGTTTGATGTAACTGAACATGTCGTCAAAAACAAATAATGCAAAAAGTGAACTTTCTACGCAGCACAAACGATATTCCATAATAATCCGACTTTATCCGTAAAGGAGATCCAGGAACATGCCAGAGCTCTTGCTCCAACGAAATTGAGAACAGATTGAAGGACAACAGTCAAGATATAAATAACAGTCACTAGGCTGCCATGAGTGCTGTCCTCCCCCTGGCCTCCTACGCGCAGCGCTCCGCTGCTCCTGCCCACATCTTTCGCTTTCCGCTGAGAGCTGTCTAGCTGATTGGCCCCTTGCTTTCGCTATTATGGAGCTGCAAGGTGACAGAGGTCACAATGGGAGCCTTTATGTCCATATCCTAATTTATTGGACACTGCAAGGGTGACAGAGAGGTCCGGGAATTATTTTAGGAAAGCAAAACGTACATGCCTTGCTACATTCGGTGCCTTTTAGATAAATAAAAGAAAAACTCAGCCACAGTTATGACAATACATGCTATTATTTTGACGTTAACGCTGGTGAATATTCAGAAAATATATAAAATACCAAAAAAAGATAAACTAACGTTGACTATTATTTTAGTTTACTAGCTTTCCATGCCAAAGCATTTAAGTGGTTAAATAGTTTGTTTACTCATTTTTAGAACTGAACATATACTTCATATTTAAGCCCCTGGTTGCTTGATGGTTAGAGACATGCACTTGTAATTGAAAGATTACAGGTTCGAATCCCCAACCATCAGGGTACCCTGAGCAAGGTACCGCCCCCAAGCACTGCTCCCCCAGGCGCTGAGATAGCTGCCCCCCGCTATCTCGCGATGCCCCATATGGGTTAAACGCAGTGAACACATTTCGTTGTTGTGTGCTGTGGTATGTCACCAATGGCAATTAATCACTAAATTCTATTATAGAGTACAACAGCAGGATCCGAACTGCTCTGTGAACAAAACCTTTGACCAATATGGCGTTTGACACCACTAAAAGTAATTTTAATATTTAGAAGTTGTTAATTTAAGCTTTCTTACAGGAAGAGCATGTCCATGAAATATTTTTATTATTTTTTTTTTTCTTCAAATAAAAAATAAAAGGCTTACTTGGTAATTTTCCTTAAGGTACACAGGATTATTAGAAGTCTTCAGCAGCAAACTTAAAGACGAAACTACTAATTTTGTTCGTCTTTTTCATTGTCCTGCTTTCACAGCCATAGTTACAGGATATAACCTCTTCTGAACAATATCGCGCTTTGTTTTATGGATATGTCAGGATAATGAAGATTTTATCTAGACGTATCCTATTTCGTTTGTCGTTCCTGATTGTTCTCAGAAGGCAAATGCTTTACTTTGATGTCTTTAATCGATATGTCTTCACCATCAACGCTAAAGTTAGCTGGTGTTTGGTTATCATGGTAAAACTGGCAACTGAACCTTTGTTTTTAATATCAGGATAGACTTTTTTGACAGAAATCTTCTTCAATGAATTTAAACTTTTTTTCCATTAAGGACCCAGCTGGAATAATAACTATTTAGGACCAGAACGGGAAGACTACTGGTAAATTGCGGTTACATTACCCGTTACTAACGATAGAGGGCAGACTCAGCACGCTTTATTTGTGTGCTGCGTTAATTTTGCGGCAGATAAGTCTTGGCAAAGTATTGTGCATTCTATGTACTTCATCTAAGAGTTCATAATAACATAAAACAATTACAACAGCACTGCTATTGTGAATGCTTTACCTCACGTATGAAATAGACAGAATTATTATAACAGAATTGAAACGCTCAACTTTAATGTTCCATGTATAGTACTCCATCCAGTAATGAATGATGATATATATGTTGGTTAAAGATAACATATCGGTGTATGTAATTTTTATTAGAAAAGTAAAACTGGACCCATTTTTAACCCCGTGTGTAATAGTTCATCCATCTTCCAACCATTAATCCTGGACAGGGTCACAGAGGGGCAGGAGTCTATCGCAGTGCTCACGTGAGTGCTACACCATATATGGAATGCTAGCCCATCCCGGGGCACATGCGTGCATGAACAATATGAGCAATTTCTTGACACCTATTCATCCATCTACATGTCAACAGATTACAAAGGACGGGACCTGACAGACAAGGAGAGAACTCAAAAACTCCATACACAGAGAGCAAAAGAAGGTACTGCAACCCCCAACCTTGGGGTCTGAGGCAATATTGCTAACCAGCCAGCCATCGTTCAAGTCAAACTGCTTTGTTCCAAGTATGAAACAAGAAAGGATTCCTGTTTATAAGAATCACTTGATTCGGGGAGATGCACGGATGCAGGATGGGCCCTTTAAGTGTGCTGATTTACGTGATACAGAAAATAAACGCTGGGCTGAAAATAGAGTGGGACCGCAGCCAGTCGAACTCCGGTGCTCTTTCTAACGCCTTCGTCGACACCTATAAAACCTGAGCCCCCAGGGCATTAAACGGACTTGCACCTGCACCGTGGATGCCGACATTTCACATTTAAATTCTGCAAACAAGAAGAAAGCTTTACATAGGTGTGTTAGCACAGTGACATACTACGGCAATAGCTTACTGCCGTACTGGCAAGCATAGATAGATATAATCAAGTAAAATATGCTGGGGGAAGAGAATTGCTCAAAAGAGTCCCCCTAAAGGTAGGCTAATTAAAAGTAATTACCATTTTTTAAATTTTAGCGCCTGCAATGGCGAGGGCGTATATGAAATAATCTTGCGGGGAAATGAAAGAATGGAGGGGTGGCGGGGGGGCAACTCCAGGTGGAGTGCAGGTGAGTCATCCCCATCAGCAAAACTTCACTAATGGTGCAGGGTGTGCACATCAAACAGACGCACCACCAGCACTTCCACCTCTGTTCACCTGGGGAGCAGCTTGTATTTACGGCCGGACACACGTACCTGATGAACCAGAGACACGCCCCCTAGAGGCACCGATCGCCGTCGTCTGGAGTTGCTAAACAGAGAGGCTCCTGGACACGCTTCAGCAACGCGATCGTGCTCGTTACTGCACGAATACGTTGTATGCATATGCATTATGTGTCTATCGTATAGATCTCAGGGTTACGTATATAGTCCAGGTACGTTGTGTGCACTGAAACATGTCCCTGACAGCTTTGATGCTGAGGAAGGGGGACGAGTGGGCGTGTGGTTCGACTGTAAAAACATCGCTTGCGCAAACGTTATTAAAAGATATCCCCCCTCACGACGCAGTACTTTGCGCGCACACTTTTTACTGACTAAAACCAGGTTGTCCTACCCGCCTTCGTGACCCACTTTCGCACCCCAGTAATGAGGGTGCATTCCTTACGGCTTCATGGGGCTCCTGGGGATGGAGTGCAGGGTGATGCGAAAACAAGACACGTGAAAGGAGACGGTTAAGCGGACAAGACATGAACCACTGCCGGGCATCTGCATGGCCTTTGTAGTCGTGTGTGTGTGTGTGTGTTTGTGCCCTTATTTGAATGTTGCATGACTCAGCAAAACTATCCGTTTTTTTCCGCGTGTATTAGGCCTAAATGTCTGTTTCTTAGGCCATATTTGCAAGTAATAAATATGTGGCTCCACACACTTGTTAATATTTTTGTATATGTAATGTTTGTATATGTGTGATCACCCAATTTGTGAATAAATGATGTGCGCTTTTGCAGAATCATGAATATTTGCTATGTGTTTTTCTGTGTGTATTTCTGTGAGACTGTGTGTGCGTGTGCATCGCCATTCTTACTTGTGGACTGGATGTCATGTGCCTGTGTGGCATTATGAATATTCTCTGTGTGTGTGTGCGCGCGTTCCCTCAGCTTCTGTGCTTGTGTCTGAGTTGCTGAGCCGGATCGAGGAGTACAGAGGACATTCTGTTCGAGACAAAGCAAGGACGCCTAAATCCACCCCCGCCTGCCCACCCCAGCCCACCAGCCTGTCTCTCGGTCTAATAGTACTGCCAGACCCTCTCTTCCACCAACGCCATTAAGGAAGAGCAAATAAAAGCCGTCGTCATGGAAACGCACTGTGTCCTCCTCCCCCGATCGCTTCTTTCTGCACTCAAGAGAACGGAGGATGGAAAAAAGGAAGGGAAAGGATAATGTTTAGATGGGTGATGTAACACACGCATCATACCAGCGTATATGGCTGCTCTGAAGCTTCCCTTAGGATCAAAGCAATTTCGAACACTGCTATCTGCTTCTTTTTCTCGAAAGAGCAGCCAGACTGCAGCAGCGTGTTTCTATTAAAATAGCGGCGGAAGGCTGCGTTAACGCGCATTAACACGCACGGCGAGCGGGTCCCCGCGCAGCCCAACGCGGCGGAATCGGGTCAGGCGACGCAGAAGCCGCGCCGCGCCGTCGTTATCTTTTAATAACGTTTATGGGAGCCATCTGAGCCGAGCCGCGTCCCCCCCCCCCCTCCCCCCGTATCCCAGCGCCGGAGATAAAACAAACATGCCCGGTTGCCGTGGGAGGGCACCAGCTGCTTGGCATTCTGACGCACTCGCACGCCGCCTCCCGCGGCCCAGGGGAAGAGAGCGCGTGTCACGCAGGTCTCCGCTTACACAAGGTGAGCCGCCGCCGACATGTCAAGGCGCTTCCATGGCAACTGGTGTGCACAGCAGGCGCGCGCTTGCGTGCTCGGTAATGAAGTCACTCACCACCTCTCACCTACTTCCACAACAACTTTTCCTTATTCTATCTATCTATCTATCTATCTATCTATCTATCTATCTATCTATCTATCTATCTATCTATCTATCTATCTAT
>JAODKE010000035.1:6149866-6169511 GCA_026779605.1 Mormyrus hasselquistii | reverse complement strand
TGTTTTTTTCTAATGACATTTGCTTTTATCATCTTTATAGACCTTTTATGTTTGTGAGTAAACACACCCACTTTGTTTTGTTGCTCTAATTGCCTTAATTAGAGACTGAGCCCTCAGATGGTGATTTCTGCATGTGGCCCCACCTCTTCCTGGATTACCTCCAGTCACGATGCCCGGCACTTGAATGACAAAGGAAGCCAGCGAATGAAAGGCCTCGGTGGTCACGATACACAGTTTAGCCATACAGGAGGAATGCAGGCCTCTCAGAAGGCCTGCTTTAAGTTCTATTACAAACAACAGGCCCTGACTTTTGAAAAGCATGTTCATATAAACGCAGTATATGATGCGAGCGAGAGGAAGGCTGCCTACTAGCGTTAAACCAACCTTCCATGGAAGGGAGGAGCCTTTTCTGGTCATCTTGGGGATCTAACACGCGAAAATCCACAAAGCAGTCGAAGAAGAGCCAAACAGCAAAGTGAAAAAGCACATCGGTTTCTCGGATGCATCAGTGCCTGAAGAGCACACGCACACACACAATGACGCAGAAAGACCCCGGAGCCATTGCAGTTTTATTTGGGTATTGATCTATCGCCTTCAGAGATGACTTTCGATTTCTCCCACTTGCCAATTGCTCAATCTTATTAAGAACCAAAGATTTCCAATTGTGTTAGAGCAGCAGATTAACAAAACTGATGAGGGAAAAACAGACAAATGGTCTAGCGGAGGACAAGGGGGGGGGCAGGAGCAAAACGGCGTATATTGACTGAAACATTGACACGTGACATTTTCAAATCCTGCAAACATATTTTGCCAAATGACTGTTTCAATAAAGTGATTAAAGTGCTCAAGGGGCTTTAATGAGATCCCTGTCAGAGATCATGGCGACCTGGGAAGAGCGACGAGTCACAGGACATCTTCACTCTGCCCTGCACCTCCCTCCGGCCAGGGAAGCGGCCACAACCCAAGGCATTTACAGGAATCCCTGACTCACCAGGGCCCAGCAGACCTGCACATCTAAAGATGAACGCCGAGGAGTCACATGGTACGGAAGCCATGTCGCACACGGCCCGTCGAATAAACACGCAGCCAGGCCATGACCAAGAGTAATGCACACTGAAGTCTTAGCAGTAATTTATACATTAGTCCGGCGTAACGTATTCTGAATTTCCCCCTTTAAAATTGAACTTTGTCAGTTTTTAACTATTGACAAACTCCTCCGATGACATCTAACCCCAGGGCCCTTAGAGAAAATCTTCCAGTGCCATCTAGGAAGCAACTTGTACAGGCTTGGACATTTCATATCAATTTTTAAAATCTGTTTTAGCAGACGCTTTCATCCAAAGTGACATACATGTTTTGTGCAAGCTGGGTTCCTGGAACAATTGATGTTAAAGGCCTTGCTCCCGGCCCCAAAGACTCACATTCTCTGCTGCTCGTGATTCGAACCAGCAACCATCTGATTACGGTGAGCGTCATAACTAGCCGAACCACACATACATACAGCCAACCAACTGGACGTATTAGTTATTTGTGGAAGTTGCTTGTGGAATTCACAGTTTACAGTTGGCAGCCTCCTCTTCAAATTTACACCTCTCTACTCTCGAACAGGGATGATTTAGGGCGGAAATGGTGAGGGCCGTTTTGCTCACGACAAGTCCCATGTCAGGAGAGAGTCACTCAATGGTGCAAAGGTGGCAAGAGGCACAACACAGGGAGGTACAGAACCGGCAGTTTCTCCTCTGTAGAATAAAATGCTACAGTTTATTCTGTGGGTCAGTCAAGACGTTTAGGCTGAAATAAAGGATCGACAAGAGAGTCTGTCATAGGCACAGTGAGGGATCAGAGTCGGCTCGCAGTCCTGTGTTGATGTGCTGGTCTAACAGCGGTGGGTTGGTTTTAAGGATCAGCAGCAGATGAGGAATAAGGCAGCACAGGAAGGGCTGGATTCGTCTGGGTGGAATATGAATGGCATTTAATTCACCCAATAGGCAAGTAAATGGTGCTATAAAAAGACAAAGAATGAACAACTTCACTTTCACAATCTGAAAGCAAGTGATGAATGCTGTAGACGCTGACCCCCCCCCCCCCCCCACAACAGCCAGCTACATTTGTCAAGAGTGAGAGTGACCTCATCCAATTGGATTCCCCTTCGTAATCTTACACGAACTGGACAAAGTGTCATTCACAGCAGCTCTGAGTCGATGGTATACAGCCAGTATTTCTTGCAAACAGCCGTCCGGAAAAGGGTTAGCAGTTTAAGGGGCTCGCTAGATTATATGACACAAAGACACTTGGCCAACCAGTACCTTAATGTAGTATTATGCTTGAAAAATGGCTTCTTCGTCTAAGGGTCTGTGAGCGCTATTGGAGGTTAGTGAACAGCCAGGGCATTCCTCTCTAAATGACAGGAGGCGTGAAAGTATTTGTCACAAAAAACAAAAAGGTTTCGGGTTCGAGTTCCCAGAGGGTCCCAGTCTGAGTAAACATCCATCTGTATAATTAGATTACAGTGTTTCAGCTGAACTCGCTCTGGTTAGAAGGTGTTTGCTAAGCAGCTGAAGAACAAACGTTGGATTATCACGACAGAACCCCCCCCCCCAAGCCCAAGGCTGCAGGCGTGCGTTTTCCTTGGTGCCCAGGTGCTGTGCTGGTAAACAATCCCCACCCCCCCCACTCTGTTAACCCCCCATCTACTGCTAAGGCAAGAGATTTGGAAAGCAGTGCCAGGCTTGCAACCACGCAACGCAAATTACAGAGTAGATAAAAAAAACAGAAACACAGGAAAAGGGGGAGGGGCCTGCAGTAATTACAAGGCTCCCCTTTCTGTACAACACTTTCTATCTTACAACAGAGATACCTGAAATAGATCCCACTCCGGGAACCTTCCTCTGTGCTTCCAGCGAGCCCCATGCTGATAACATGGGGTCACGCAGGTAGATGTCGCAAAGACCCGTCCATTCCATACACAAAACCTGATCTCCATCCCACACTGGAGAGAGAAGCCATTAACACAGATTTCTGGGTGGGGGGCCTTGCTTAAATAGCCACACTGCCATACTATAGCACACCATCATACTATCTTTGCCACTTTTACAAACTCTGGGCATCTGTTCGGCTAGAAGACTCCTCGTAAGAGCCCCCAGCTCTGATCGATTGCCAGCATTTCCTGGGTGTGTGATTACACGAGCTAAAAACTCCTGTATCGACATTTTCCTGGGTTACTCATTTTGCATACAGGTCCATACATTTTTTACGCTACAGAATCCGCATGACCTACAAACCATTCAGAAGTCTAATTTTCCTTCCCCTTTAAATTAACATTTCAATTAACCCAAAAATAACCCATCATTTTCATTTCACAAGCCCAGTAATATTTTGGCATTTAAGCTTTTGCTTTTTCTCGATACGTTTTTTTTTTTTTTAATTCTTGTCAAGCCTCTGAATGACTCACCAGGAAGCTCAATTACAACATCAGACAATACCGTACATTCTTGAGAAAATGTGCACCCAAACGAAGGAAGTCATACCTTCTGATTTACTCATGACTGTCACTTCCTGCTGTCGCTGCCTATGGGAGTCAGCTGTCTAAAGGGAAGCCTATAGCAGTGCTTCTCCGCCCGGTCCTCGTGGACCTCCGGACCGTCCACGCTTTTGCTCATTCACAGTTCTCTACCAGACAGTCCATATTTCTGCTACCAGGAGCTGGGAGGCAGCAAAAACGTGCACTGTATAGGGGGTCCTTGGGGACTGGATTGAGAACGACTGGCCAATAGAACAATAGTCTCCATGCTGACTATTCTGCACTGCTTCTCTCAGAAACCGCACTTAAGGAGATGTGCAGCCAGGCCATCCACATAATAAAGGAGGCTGGTTCCTCCTCCTTCCCCCCTGCATTGACAAACACAGTCATCTGTCGTCACTGATTCTACTGCTTACACAATAAGAGCAGGATATCCAGGTTAAAAATATCACAAGGCCATCCCAGACTCTGACATCTTATTTTTAAATCATTCATGCTTAAAATATACCTTTGAAGTAATACTTCAAGGAAACAGACCCTACAACATGAATATTGATTTCGGTTTGCAATTAGAAGTACAGTCTCCTCAAACAGGGCTTTTGTATACATTTCAAAGAAAAAAGAGCCGAAGAAACTGTCATAGTTAAAAGCACCATTATCGGGGCAATGTCAATTTATTTAACAACCTCGTAATTGATCAAAACGACAAGTCACGTGACCCGCTCAGCAAATGTCACGAGCTGCTGAGGGTATGGTGTGCATATTAACGCCTGCAGAAAAATGCGTATAGGCGATGCATTCAACTAACAACCTCCCTCTCATGCTAAGAGCACATGCGTTCAAAAATGAACGTGCAAGACAAGCATGCGAGGCAGTCTCCAGTTTCCATGGCGTTTTGAAATGGGGACCTTCGTTATCTCCGAAACGTACACGTAGAGATAGGTTTGGCTTTGTAGAAGGCGGTCAGGATGAATAACAGGCAAGACTGGGTTTAACCGTTAACGCATGGAGACAGCTGCAGCGATACCGGCGCAAAAGCCACATGACGCGCCGTCCTGACAAACCAGACCTTCTCGTATCCTTAAACCCAACCGAGATAAGACATGAAAGCAGCACAAACTGCCCCCCCACCCTACTCACCAGCTGCTTTGTACAGGTGTATACGTGCCCCCAGTACAGCGTTGAAATACCAAATGAGCATGCTGTGAACTCCTTTTTAAAAACACAAATTCAACCACAGAGACGATCATATCGCGAAGAATAATGCCTAATAAAGAAAGATCCCAATTACCTGAGTTTCCGTTAAACTCTCCAAGGCTTGCATTACAGACTGCTCCGGTCTTGATACTTGGGACTAACGGGAGTGGGGAGGCACAAAAACAAACCAGTTACCGGACAGGCCTCGTGCAAAGAGTTAAAAGACTGCCACAGCAAGACGACAGCAAGGTGACATTTCATCATAGCGCAGTGAAACATTGCTTCTCCACAGAGGCGTCTTACCATTAATCCTGCTTCAACAGTTGGTACGAGGGTAAGCCTACTCCCATCAGAGATGCCCAAGTCCTGGAGTTTTCCTGTACTGAGCCTCCTGATGAAAACCGGAGGGAAAAAAATTCTCAAAATATTCAGCAGCACCTGTGTATATTGAATAAAAACGACGGCAAAATACATAAGAAACATTTACTAGCGGAGAGGAAATAATGTCTGAGGCAGGGGAAATTCACAGACTTTCATGTGACAGGGGTTTAAAATTCTTTGAAGTTGTGTTTTGCCTGAACATGAAAACGCTAATGTCTTAGAAGAGTAATTCAGTAAGGTCGAAAGTCGAGAAAGAATAGATGCCATATTTAGTCAAGTGCTTCATTTTGGACGTCAGTATAGTAGCAGTCGGGGCAAACCGCCGTGTTTTTTGTTGCCTAGGATCGTTAACACACCCTCACATAAACTGCGGATTCCTCTTGAAGACCAGGACATCGGCTGATAAAGCAAAAATCAAGCACTGGATATTATTACTTTATAACAGGCTACTAAGATCTAAAAAGCTGGAGTTACTGTGCTGGGCACTTGGTATCAGCGAAACTCACTCCTGCATGCTAATGATGTGATCTGAGCCGCTTTCTTTTTACGCACTAAGAATATTTATTCCTGGCGCGTCACTATGTGTAAATGAGATGGCTATTCCGTTTTGATCAAACGAGCTTTAAATCAAGTCAAAATATGCAAACAGATTACTTAGTTTGGTTTTATGTTAGATTATCCTGCATTGCATGGGAAAGGGAGGACATTTATGGAAAAATATGTATTTGAACTCAATTTGAAAATTAGCAGCTGGATGTAAAAATAACATTTCGGTACTTTTTAACAACCGCCTAAACCGTTTATTCTGCAGAAATACAACTGTAACTAATGTTTTAATAGAAGTATGAAATACAGATTTTTAAAGGTTGTGCTTGTTATGCATCTTTGAAATGCCATTATGCGTTAACGTCAGAATACATTTAATTTTAAAAGACACGCAAATCAATGCAGAAGACCTTTTCGTGCAGTACCGTGGACGTCTGTATTAAATGTCACCTCCGGCTGAACAAAGGGACCCAACACTTTGCTTAAGGGCAGCTATTTGGGGGAAAGAAGATTAAAATCGGTTGTCTGTTTTAAAGGATCATGCGATTTTCAGGCGATTATTTGAGGGGACATTAAATTGTTCAGCTATGAAAAAGGGAAACAAAATAATGCGACAGTTCGTCATTTGCAAACGACAAAGGATTCCCTTTCACTTAATACAACATTCTCACTGCACGAGTTTACTAGACAAAATGTATCAGGATCAAAATAGTTTAAACGGGTGGTAAACATAATTGAAACCACTTACGAATCACCCTATAGTCTCTGCGCTAAAAAACAATATTTGCTTCTTGATAATAGTAGCATTTTATTAATGTTTCAAAAGTACTCTAGGTACCCAAAGACGGTTAGAACAGCAGCTTGCAAATTAAGCGATATGCGATACAATGAGCAAGAAAAGAAGCGTACTAGTAATTTTTGACGAGCGATGTACGCGAAAACTGGAAGAGTGCAGCTAATCGTAAGCAAATGTAGTCTACGCAGGGTATGCAAAATCCACAGATACATATATAGATTTTGCACTCGTCTAATTAAAGATTTTTAAAATTGCGTGAAATCAGTCGGCGCTTCGCGTCGGGCGGCTGAAGCAGTGCCCAGGTTAGCAGACACTACCGGCGTCGCCGCCTCACCCCCGCTTAACCTACCCACCACCGAGCCTCTCTTCAGTAATCTGGAATGAAAGTGCACACCCGTGTCCTCTGCTGTAAAATACCCGACACTGTCTACACACCACCCGAAAACCACCATGAGGAGTCCTTATCAAAATATTTACTCCGAGCTATAAGTGATCTAACTAATACAGAAACATCGATATGATCATCCGGTTGTTGGAGATTTTCCACTAATGATCATCCGGTTTATTGGAGATTTTCCACTAAACCCTTGGGGGGAGGGGGGTTCAACGGCCAGAGAACACTAGAGGCAAAATCCATACCAGTTCACTTCAGCGCTTCTATGTTCAACGCTTCCCTTCCCTAAAATCTGTGTGCACGCCCGGCTACTTAAAAAGAAACTATGCACAGCCAATGTCCGGGTGACCAAAGCATGGGGTGACTGCGCTAGATCCACTGAACTTTGATGTACAGATGACCAATATAGCAACAAACGATTACTGCAAAGATACAGGAACCGGTGTGAGCTGCACACTATTTTACGAGAAGTGCATGTCGGACCAATACCGTGGATGATCACTCACGTTTCCTTGTGCAGCAGAGTAAGTCTCTCTTTTGGTACTTTGAGTCTTTGAGAAAGCCTCCTCTTCAGTCCTTCCACTGTCTCTTCGAGTGGAAGGGAGAGCTCAAAGCGTGTGCCGGTGGTGGAGTGGATGTACAAATTCATGGAGGGCTCGCTTGGGACGGCCTCGCAGGACGGAGCTCCGCGACTAGTGCAGCTCCGGGCGGTGGGATGTTGGTCCATTCGATAGCCTGTGTTGAATGGGGGAAGGACAATGCTAGTGTACTAGGTTCGAAGCCAAATGACTGAAATATTAACCGCTCTAATGGATCAAAAAAGGACGAAGTCTTTAAAATATTTCAGTCACTTTCACTTGCTATGTCCTGACTTTAAAGACCGTACTGTATATCTGCGTTTTCTGTGAAACTAATAATAACGACGTCTCTTTCTTCCTCTTGTCAGTTATAAAGTATTCCCGGAATACGAGTACGCATTGGTTCAGCACGTATCATTCGTTGAAGCAAAAACAAAAATCTTCTCTTTCTAGCTCTGCAAAGCGATGTATATGATCCCACTTCCAGATTTAAAAATGCTACAGAGACGGCTCGAAGCCAGAGTTAAACATGAAGGTTTTTACAAACAGATTTCCTTCAAAAAATGAACATTTGTTCGTCTTGCAGCCAATTCCACAAAAGCAAAAATCCGTAGCTATCGCATATATATTTTACAATTATTTCCAGTGCCCGGAGATGTCAGCTTTTGTAGTAGCGAGAGATCAGTACTAGACTGCCAAAGCCTCATAGATTTGGAGCTGAATAACTCTCCAGTTGCGTACCCATGCTCAAAGCACCTCCAATGCAAAAACCAACAATAAAGAATGTTACAAAGTATCACCCGGAGTGGCATAAGGTGCCCGCCCTCCTTTCCCATTATAGCCTATCACCACTCACAATTGAACAACGATCGTAACCACTGACCAATCGGCAGCCCATCCAGTACACCCACGTGGAGAAAAAGCTCTGCCCACTTTCTTTCTCCCACACTATCTTTGTCAAAGAGAACCAATCACACAAAAGAAGGACAGACTCACCACGCCAAAGAATACGATACTTCCTGCCCATTCCTACAATTCCAGGTCATTCATAATTAGTATCGCATAGATCATCTACAAAAAAATGAATCTTTCCGTTTTTCCAATGTGAAATTACGTTAATGCACGTACAAATAAAACGCGCGAGTACAATAATATGTGTATATGAAACATTAAATCTAGATTAGTAGTTATAATTATTCGGCTAAACTGAAAACCAAATTGGTGGGGACGCCTGAAGCTTCTATATTTCCCTTTAAATGAACAGTGACAGGTCCGGGAAGACAGGACGGCTCTGTGGTGAGGAAGCGGTTGGATTGATTGTAGTTTTTTGGGTAGAAGCACCGCTTCTTAAACCGATCTTTAGACATTACTGAACAGAACGAGGTGTCCAGCATTTCTCTTTTCGCATGCTGACGCAAACAGCCACTGATCTTTTATTCTTGGACTGCTAACATTTTAAATAGCATCGATGGCCGTGAATCACGTCGCTGCTGCTCGATTAAAACACACATTATTTATACAACGCTCTAAAGAGTTATGTTTTGTGTTTCGTCTGTCACTGTACGTCGTCTAGTCGTGTTCCACTAGCTCAATTAGTACAAAGGCTTTATTCAAAAGCATCGAAAACACAAAGGATTGGAGATTTTTGTCTTGTCAATTGCGTGTAAGTTGAAAGCGCGAATGCAGTAAAATGACGGCAAAACAAACTTGCTTAGCGACGTAAGAGACCCGAAGCTGAGAAGTTTCAGCTCTTAAAGCCATGTGTCACTTTATTCATATGTACTTTTTTGTGTCTTTTAGAATAACAATTTCCTGAGACCGATAAGTCGCCAAGAAAACAAAGTAAATAGCACCTTTCCCCGCAATATCCAAGCACAACGGTTTCTGAAATAAGAAACAAACTTCAATACAAAGTGTACTTGGCCAGATTATCTACTAACAGGACAGAGAATCAACAATTGCGCAAAACAGTCTCTGTCGCCAACAAGTGGCAGTAATACGCAAGGCACGAACACGCATTCTGCAGGTCTAAATGTTCGTTAGTTTCTTTTGTTATTAATGTGCAACAGTACTGTGTAACACATCTCCCGCAATCACATAATCGATTACCCAAATGTTCCTTACCGTGCATATTTTCACAAAGCAACGGCATTCGACGAAGGCTGCGTAGATTTGTGATTTAAGTTAAATAATGAAAAACTACATTCATATATGAAAAACCAATTCATATATACAACTACAGTCAATAATTATAAAATTGTGATACCTAATTCAGTAATCACTGAACACAACACAAAATGCATACACAGGCTAAGCCTGTAAGTCACTGCACCTTAGACTACTCCTAAACTGGCATTAAACCCCTTTGTACGAGAACAACGTTATATGTAAAACACAGCTGTACATATACCTATATAGGCTAATCGTTGAGAACGTTTACACTTATTCTGTTAGAGTAGTGCAGGCCTATGTTCCGGATCCGATGGAGTTATTACCAAAAAATCACAATGACACTGCAGAGCATAGACAAAGCAAAAGCAACGCCAGACGTTCAAGTAAAAAAAAAAAAGAACGCGAGCCTTTTAATAGCCAACAGCTTATCGTATGAATCATTTGATGTCCTCGGCAGACAGGACACGATTACGCAAGGCATCATTAACAATAAACGCGACGCTGTGCCCATTTATTAGAACACTCCGAGTAAAGTAGGTTATAACTCGGTCACCCGGGCATTTTCCAGCTACACTCCCAAGGCCGTAAAAGAAGCCACTGAAACCGTGTCATCCATTAACCCGATCATTTTGACCAAGGCACAAATGACTCAAAGACTGGCCCCAATGTGCCATCGGCAGGGTCACGTGACATCCCCCGAGCCACGCGTCCCACTGCAAACACCGTTCACAGTACCGCTGGAAACTATGGTTTCCAACCAGTAAGCCTTGCTCTCTCTGGCTCTTATGGAAGGGAAATTTAAATCATTATACACACAAATTATCCATCAGGATACCTTTCCGACATAGCTCAAAGTGAAGTTCGACCCATATAGTCTATAAATGTTTGCAAACTACTTATGATGTCATTTGTTGATAATTATCGCAACTAAAAGGACAACTAAAGGAAAAAATGATGGCACAGTATGTTCAGTTAAAAAGCATGTGTGGCTATTTAAAAGTGTGCTCTCAGCTTAACTAACATCCTTTTAAAATAGTTACACTAAGCCTTTACTCACTAGGGAGTTATGTGAATGGTGGCAGATGTTTTGCTAACTGGTGGACGACACAGAACTTCACTATGTAGGTCCATTAAATAGGCTACCCAGTGATTTTTCTGTTCGGTTTTCGGATAACTTGTTAGGTAAACTTTAAGAAGTTCCATCCAAATTATATTTTAAGATTTTATGTATAACACCTGACTTTTGATCTTCTAAAGAGTGACTCGTTATTTAAATAATATTTTGATAATCACCGTTTCATTGTGCAGAGCAATTGAAATCAAGCTTAAAAGCCACTTACCAATTACTGCAGCGAGGAATTTCACGCTCCTTGGAAAACCGTTTTTATCAAGTTTCCCCAGTTTTAGTAGCAAAGTAGCAAACCTTGTGAAGAAATCTGATTCAGAAAAAGCAGTACGGTCTGACCGTTTTGTGCGACCATTCGGCTGTGGCCGAAGTATAAGAGTGTGAAGTTACGCGTCACGGCGTCGCTCGAGCTCCCAGCGCCGCGTCGGAGGTGTGGTACCTTACAGCACTTCCATAGGGGTGGAGAGTTTCATTATTGCAATGTCAGCTGATGATTTAAGGTCGCAAAAATCCTCCCTGCGTATGGTTGTTTCTCAACACCGAGTGGTTCCTTGGATTATATGTGCAAACAAATGGCTGACTCGTACTTTTTTATTAAATCGGGTTATGGATAGAAACTGATATTAAATCGACGCATGACTAAAGGGTGAATGTGTCTATATATAGACGACTGAGCTCGTTTATATTCGAGCACAATTTGGATTGCTATAAAAAGATAATTTTGCAATATACCGGAGCTACCTTACCAGAGTAAACGAAAGAGGTACGACCTTGTCAGAGTTCAACCTTGTTGTGACGACAAAAGGGGGCTAAAGAGCAAGAGTAAAATACTGCATAGATACTGCAATAGGTGTATATACATACCACATTATTGGATTGGGCACTGTTTGCACATTTGTTTGCGGTTCTTTTATTAACGTTTCGTGTATTTGTTTAACCAGTTTAATACTTTTGCGCACTGCCATTAACGTTTTTATGCCACAAATCCTTGCATCAATTTGTTGAAATTATTCTTCCGATCGTACTGTTCTAGTTAACCTGGGATGAAGTTACTGGTTATCGGTGGCACAGCACAGAGATGGAGCCAAGACAATTACGTAATGAGCCCCTCACTTAAGCATGATATACCCTTTATTTGGAGATGGAAACGCATGAAATAATATCCCGGCTCCTGCGTCAAGCCGTGCATTTGTATGTGGGTCACCAAAGATTGTATTACTTTTTGCGCCTTGACAGTCTCGCTCCGGCGCAGCGCGAGAAAATGTTTAGGAAGACATAAAAATTAAAGAAAACGATCTAAATTACTTCCGAGTTGTCTAGCGTTTGTAAGAAATGCATCAGTTTTCATAGGTGTGGAAAATAGTTTAAAATGACTAGCAGGTAGGGGCTTAAGGAATCAGTCATATATTGCTATGCTTTACCCTTAAAAGGTCATGCGCTCCTATTATTATCATATTATTTTGTTCTGGAGAAACTCGAGCTGTAGAAATGTTGCAATACCCAGCATGTCACCTAAACTTTTACTTTTGTCCTTAGAATCACAAGCGCTAACTGGATTTGGGTTTATATATGTGATAGGTTTCTACTTGTTTATATGTCTACATTGCTGTTCTGTTCACTGGGAATGCATTCCTCTCTCTTTGCAAATGGAAGATAACTTGGCAGAGATGCATGTATTTTCACACTCTTCAATCAAGGTATTTATTTTTGACCATATATACTAAACATGCATGTGCTGGTGAATCGTAGATAAAACCTGATTAGCAGAAAGGAGATTAGGAGATGGAGATGTATGAAAAAGACATGTTTGTAATGACAAAATAATAAGCTATAATGAAGAAAAAACAAGCATATGCACTACATTACATGGTGACAGCTAAGGATGTTCTGTATGTGCGTGTCCAGCATTCCAGAAAGAAAAGGTCAGTGTCACCCTTTTCCACGTGTATGTAAACGAGTCAGTGCACCAATGCGGTTGTTGTGCATTCATTTGTGGTAAATCAATAAGATGAGGCCCCGCGGCATTTCTTCAGCAGCAGGGGATTGTGGGTATCGAGAGCCAACAGGTGACTCTTCAACCCACCACAAGGCGCTTATGTATGACAAAACATTAAGTTTGAATCTGACGGGACATTAAAATGTTCTGATATGATGGACGAGAGACGAATTAGGAGCACTCAACCACAACTTGACACTTAAATCCCCCTTTCCGTATCTGAAGAGTGAGTAAATAAATCACATATTAGAATAAGAATCGCTTTATCCAATTCATATATTATACACAATTATCAGCACAACATACTACTTAGGTTTAGACAATTAATGAACAGTTAATAGTCTTATAAAATGCAATTTATATAGAATCATTAATTAATAATATAAGCTGACACGGAGCAAAATAAATTCAGAAGACCTGTAATAGCTATTTGCAGAAATTCCATCAGAGGCACAGGATCAACATATTTCCCTGTGACACCATAATAGACGATAGATGTTGGGGGTCAATGAATGAGCAGATCCTATCTGACCGCCCCTGGACCAGCGTGTGTACAAGCTGAAGCCTCAGATGGAAGTTGCAGGGCAGTCAAACCAAGTCTGCCACAGCCCCAAAACCCAATGACTACTGCATAATCCACGTTACGTTACTTTCAATACCATGATTAGCATGTTTTTGATTCTCAGGGAAAATGTTGCGACAAATATAATTAAGCAAAAAGCAAATGATACTACAGTAAATATTTCAGAGCAGTAAATTCCAATGTTCATTGATCAGCACTCCATCGAATATGTAATCCTGTTTTTGCATGTTTAAGAGCCTGCTAACCCAAATACGGTCATTGTTGCCTTATATGGTGGCTGTACGTGTCAAGCTTAAGTGCTTAAATGCTTCTGTTAGTTAGCCTAATAAACACCGTATTAAAACTGGGTCAGTGGTGTTGTTAGTGTTACACACATAGTGTTAGTTTGTTGAGTATTAGCTACTTGACTCGAGGAATTTCAGGGATTCAAGGACCAAAAAACAGTAAAGTAAAAAAAAAACATTTTTAAATTTGTGTGATAGCGGTAATTTATTAGAGTCAGAGAAATATGATCTGAAAAGGGATATTTTTGACAAAGGAAAATATACAGAACACACAAGGGAAAATTAACATTTGACAAAGCTTGCCATTTGTAATCCAGTGATTTAAAAACATGTGTGTCACTCAGTCAATGACAAACTTCCAGTGTTCTAGTTTAATGCCATCATTTGCTGTTCCAGCATAATAATCATTCTCCCTGCATATCTAAGAGCTGTGTGGGGAGGGCAGACTGACATTTCTGTGTCTCTGATCCTGTAATCTAATCATTTATATAGATCATCATCAGGAGTCACATGACTTGGTCGTCCAAGGCCAACAGACACTGTGATTTCATCTGTGACGTCAGGAAGGGAGAGACTGCAGTGGCCCTACCCCCTGTCAGGCGCTTAAAATAGCCGTCCCTCCCCAGCGGAGACGTCATCAGCCGCTGCCGTCTCTCCTGTCGCTCCCTGACCCCCCCCCCCCCCCCATCCTGCCAGCAACGTTATTCTCTCACACTGATAAGAGGGCACCATAAGCTGTCTATCCTCTGCTGAGGGCTGACGGCAATCAGCTCCGTTCAGTCGGCCATGCACCACATCTCTGCTGGCCAGCTGGGGAAGGTTCTAGAAACTCTGCTTGTAGCTTCGACGCGTCGCTGAAGTCGTTCTCAAACGGATTTCAAGGGTTCCTCTCCAAACTCTCCCTCTGATGTTCACATGGTGTCAATTCTTAATCTGTCAGTCGCTTTTTAAAATGTATGTGGCACAACTGCAAAATACTCTGCCTGTTGTCTGTTAAATTGCAGCTCTTATGGCTGTTTTAGAACAGCAGAATGGGAGGAGGCTTTGTGAGGAAGTCACCTTTCGGTGCTCCTGTGTATCTCCCTTCCTGATAGCTGAAGCCTCACCCGCAGTCTGCTGTTATCTACCCACAACCAGGTGTTTCTTAGCACTGCTGTGAAATGGAGGGGGGGAGGTTTAGCTCTTGACCATTGGCGGGTAGGAATGCAAATCGGAGGAGCACATGTCTACTACTTTTGAAGCTTTCCAAACTGTATAAAGGTGTGTGACCAAGCACATGACAGAGGGGTCGGGGGGAGTGAAGAACTGATATGACCTCTAGATGCTTCCTTCATAATCAACTCTAGACACCAACTTAACTTGATTTCATCCAAGGATATGATCCAAGGACGTGTAAATGAGTCATTTTCAACCTCAGACAACTGGCTGTAATGCATATTTAATGCATATTACAAATCAAAACAAATCTAAATTCACTGACAAACGAAAAGCTGTGTGATCTGTTCCCATATCTGTGAATGTTAGACCTTGGTAATAAAAAGATAATCACCATTTCAATGAACCTATTTGAACTTCTGAAAGTAATATTTAGGTTCTGGAGGACTGCAATATTTCAGATCAGCCAGGTATTGGATACTAAATCAATTTCACGGACACTGTGGAAATGCTTCTATTAACATAAGATACTGTTTTATTGTTTGTTACTTAGAGTAATTGCATTGCATGATGAAGTATGGAAGAATGCAGAATTAACAGCGGCCCGATGTGACCTTCCTTTTGACAATAGCCAGTTACCCAGAGGCGAATTCCCAACCCCTTGGAAGCGGCAGTAAAATAACATTTGGCTTGTCTGTAGGGCGGAAATGCTAGAGTGAGACCTCACTTCTTCCATAACCTAAGCTCCTGATCAATGGGAGCATTCTGGGAATGCCCTACCATACAAGTCCATGCACCCTTTAGAAATCTCTTGACCACAGAATACTGATCTCCCCGACCCCATGGTCATACACAGCTGTGTGGATAAAAAAAGAACAGATCTTTTGCACCCCCCCCCCCCCCGCTGCCCTTTTTTCCCAGTTCCCCCATCTCTCTCCAAGCATGTTAGTACGTCCTTTCTAACATGCCGTTGGTTACTGACAGCACAGTGTGGGCTTCAGGAGCCCAAAGCAAGGGATGAGAGGTGACCTGTGACGTGGAGGCAGGATTTGATAGAAAAGCAATAGAGCCTTCCCTCTGCATAGGGATAGCGTAGATGAGCTCCGGCTGTCTGCCCTTTGTATGGGGATAGCCAGAGCGTAGATGAGCTCCGGCTGTCTGCCCTTTGTACGGGGATAGCCAGAGCGTAGATGAGCTCCGGCTGTCTGCCCTTTGTACGGGGATAGCCAGAGCGTGAATGAGCTCCAGCTGTCTGCCCTCTGTATGGGGTTATCCAGAGCGTGACAAGATCCGGCTGTCTGCCCTCTGTACGGGGATAGCCAGAGGGTAGATGAGCTCCGGCTGTCTGCCCTTTGCACAGGGATAGCCAAAGCGAGGATGAGCTCCAGATGTCTACTCTCTGTATGTCGATTGCCAGAGCGTGAATGAGCTCCAGCTGTCTGCCCTCTTTACGGAGATACAAGCTTCGGCTGTCTGCCCTCTGTGCAGGGATAGCCAGAGAGTGATAAGCTCTGGCTGTCTGCCCTCTGTACAGAGATAGCCATAGCATGACAAGCTCCGGCTGTTTGCCCTCTGTACAGAGATAGCCATAGCATGACAAGCTCCGGCTGTCTGCCCTCTGTATGGGGATAGTCAGAGCGTGGATGAGATCTGGCTGTTTGCTCTCTGCACGGGGATAGCCACAGCGTGACAAGCCCTGGCTGTCTGCCCTTTGCATATGGATAGCCAGGGCGTGGATGAGCTCCAGCTGTCTGTCCTCTGCACAGGCATAGCCTGAGCGTGGATGAACTCTGCCTGTCTTCTCTCTGTATGGGGATAGCCAGAGCATGGATGAGATCTGGCTGTTTGCTCTCTGCACGGGGATAGCCACAGCGTGACAAGCTCCAGCTGTCTGCCCTCTGTACAGAGACAGCCATAGCATGACAAGCTCCGACTGTCGGCCCTCTGTATGGGGATAGCTAAAGCGTGGATAAGATCTGGCTGTTTGCCTTCTGTACGGGAATAGCCAGAGCGTGTATGAGCTCAGTCTATCCTATGCAGGTTGATAGCCAGAGCATTAGTTCTGGCTGTTCCAAAGAGCTGCTGGTGGCCAGAACACAAATCAGACAATAGTCTGCATGTTTCGCAAGATCTATTTGCTGGTGAATTTGTGGATGTAGCAACGGGGAGACTGCCTTAGTCTTCTGGAAGTCCTACTGCAAATATGGCAACTTCGTTAGGAAAATTATTATTGAAAACCTTGGTTTCATGCCAATCAGGGGCCACTGAGAATCCTGTGACCTCTGCGCGGCTGCTGTCCCTAGCGAGCTGATAGAATTTGATCTATGAACTTTCATCGGTGTCACTTTCGCCAGCCTGGCCGGCCCCAGCCTAGGAAGGTGTCAGGAGTTTGTTTTGCTTTTAGAATTATGTTGGAATTGAGGCCCGCCAGGCTTGCCATACGACGTCAAATAAGCCATGCCTGCTTTACTCATCCACAATGGAAACCTCCTGCATGATTTCTGAGGACTTCAGTGGAAAACCAAATGATTTGTGGACCACAAATCATACGCAGCCTTAGTTTGGACCAGGTGGGAGGGACCTTTACTTTCAGGTAGAGGAAAGAGGCATGGTGTGTATCCGTGACACTTTCTCACCTGGAATTGACCATATATAAGCCACTGCCACCCTTTTTTAAAACACGTAAGCGTTCCTGCATTTGTAGTGACGTGGCAAAGCCATAACAGGTGAGTGCACCGAGATCCGATTACACGCTACTTTACCATGTCAGCAAAGCGCGCGGGAAGAGGTGTGGAGTGGGAATGAAGGGCAGAAAATTGATTTCAAGTTTCTTTGGCAGGAAAAGAGAACCTGAGACACTTGGGGAGGGGGTGGGGGGAGCTCGTAGCTCACAGCTGAAGTGTAGCTCGCAGATGGATGGTGGTGGAAAGAGAGCGGGGAGTCCACTGGCTCGGAAAATTGAATGAGGCCAAGAGACATGAGTAACATAATGACCACTGAAGCAAGTCTCCGTTTGGGTTTCCTGGGCGGTCATGGTACTCGGTGCGGGTCACGAGGCGGCCTGGCGCGCTTGCCACTGTAATTTCACCTACGCTGCATGCCCGTCCAGTAGACCGGGAGCATGGCAAAGTGTGCGGAAACAGAGCAGAGAGACTAAGAAGTGAGATCAGCGCTAAGCTAAATCTGAGGAGGGAACATGAAGAAAAGTATACAAATGCTTCACAACACACATACATGAATTATATCTAAAATACAACGGAGAGAAAACGTTTATGAATCCTCTAGAATTATTTGGGTTTCTGCATGAATGACTCCTAAAATGTGATCTGATCTTCACTGGAGTCATAATGTTAAATAAACACAAAAGGTCAGCAATATTTAACAAGTCTCATCTACTATTTATCTCACAGACAGGGACCAGGCTGTATACATAACCCAAATCCGTCTTTTTTAATAATGCATTTTCAAATATGCCTTACTGTCCCCTGGCAACAAACAAGCTATTGTTCTGTTTTGATCTAAGGCAGGCTTTAGCAGTAATAGTGCCAAGCTGCTAAGCTCACCCCTTTTATTGAAAGATTATTCAGGTGGAATTCAACTTACAAAACTTTCACCACTTCAGTGACCCTCAAGGCTATTTCAACAATTTGAAAGTTTTTGGCAAATCAGAGCAGCTCCGAATCTATTTGTCAGCCAGAGCAGCACAGCTACGGCAGAGGACACGGTGAAGCCCGTAGCCACAGACAGACGTGAGCGAGCCTGGAGACGGAGATCAAGCCTGGGCCTCATATCTCCCCCTGGGGGGGGGGCCTCCTGCTTGTCTCACCCATGGAATGTGGCACCTCTCCTGCTGGAATGCCAGAGCACCGCAGAATTTCAGTGTCAGCACCCAACAGGCTTTTAGCGCATCGTCCTCAGCCCGGGCAGCACAATGAAACCGCGGAGCGCCTGCTTAGACATTTTTATGCATCGACATTAACTGCACCTCCATCTCGCCTCCTTCTAAACAGCAGTTTCTTAGGCATGTGGAACAAAGTATCACACCTTAATTCTGATCCATAAAATCGGTACTAATAATTCCAAACTGGCCAGTAGATACACATTCACAAGCAGGGGCCGGGGAGTGACACCGGACACGGACCTCCAGAGGTGCGGGAAACTCGATATAAGTGATATAGGCTTACGGCGTACATGCAAGCGCAGCACAAAGCAGAGCCGGGCAGAGCCCCCACCTGAGCCGGGGAGTCGGCGGCATGCCGGCTGACACGTACCATACTGCGAGGTTGCTGTGTGACATCGGGGGTCAGGTCACGTCGTAGGGGCACCGCGGGCTGGCGGCCATTTTTAAAATGACACACTCCCTATAGACATCTGCCCGGCTCACCACAGGACTTGGGCCCGGGGGGGGGGTCATAGGTAGTCTCTGCTCCTGTTTGTGATTTTCATGGACGGGATACTGGGGGGGGGGGGATCTCAGGGTGATTTCCATTCCATTGTGCTTTTGGTTAAAACTGCCCAGGAAGTCCAGTATGCACTTGAGTGGTTTGATGCTGAGCATGAAGCTAAGGTAAATCGGGGTCCCCTGACAGAATGCTGCATTGGACCCCCCTTGGTAAACTGGGCCCTCAAACTTTTTTATTTTATTTTGGGGCCCCTATAAAATGCTGGGCCCCCTGATCTGCCAGGGTATTCACGTCCCTCTGACACCCCTGGGCATAAATATCAGCAACCCCAAGTTCTATGCCATTGTGTTTCCTTGGGTTCCATTCAGGTGAGGAGGAAGAGTCGATGCTTCGCGGAGGAGGTTAAGGAGCTTGGGATCTTGGTGAGAGAGACCGCAAGGCTGATGGGCAGATCTGGTCGTCAACTGCAGGCTTCAGGCCCCAGGCAGGTCCTTAATAATGAGGCAGGAGCTAA
>JAODKE010000035.1:6131364-6149787 GCA_026779605.1 Mormyrus hasselquistii | reverse complement strand
AAAACCAGGTTTTCCCCGCAGGGCCTCAGGTTCACCCTCCGCAACGGGGTGAGGAGTTCAGAGATCCGGAGGAACATGGAAATAGAGCTTCTTCTTACTTGGATTAAGAGGAACCAGCCGAGGTGATCTGGCCACCTTATTAGGGTGCCACCTGGTCGGCTCCTGGGGGAGCTGTTCTGGGCGTGTCCCACCGGGTGGAGGCCCAGGGGCGGATCCAGCACATGCTGGAGGTACATTTTCCTACTTGGGAACATCTGGGGATTCCCCAAAACAAGCCGGAGTCTGCGGCTTTGGAAAGAGAGATCTGCTCAGCGGCTCAACAGGACAGTATGAACCAGAGAAAGATGAGAATTACTTCACTGAATTTGTTTGTAATAGTAATTCCTATGTTCATCATAGCAGTCTTGGAGGATACACCGTCGATTAGCTCAGTCCAGTTGGGGAATCACGATGACAGGTGGGCACAGCAACACGAGGGTGTCAGGCAGGGGAAGAGAGATGACCCCAGCGGAGGATGTAAGCACCTTCAGCAGCGGAAGGTGCAGTCGGCATTCAGAAATAAAACCCAGGCATCCGGCAGGAATAGGACCCGCCGCAGGGAACAGTGGCGGGTTAGCACTGCGAATAGGAACCGCCGCAGGGAGCAGTGGCGGGTTGAGCACTGCGGAGGCTGACACGGCCATGGGCCAGCAGATCCATCAAACGGGCAATTTTCTACTTCACCCTTATGCGTGCGATTTTTCTTCCTAGATGCAGAGGCAAAGTAGATGCTATACACTGGTCTCCATACAGTGGACCAAATTAAGACTGAACCGTGTGCAGATTTAAAACAGTAATGATGAAGACCGAGGCGCTATCAGATAGAGCATATCACGGTTGCGGGGAGAGGATTAAAAAAAATAAAGTTCTGTTTCAGCTTCCTGCATGACAGTTAACATGAGAAGTGTCCCCCTTTCCTGGGAAGCCTGAGACGGTGGTGCTTCGCACAGGAGGGTGAAACGCAGAGGAGCAGGCCGACTGTCACTCTGCCATCTGGCTTTGAGCCATTCTGGTTTTAGGCCTAGAGGCAACATTTCTGTCTGGCCAGCACAGGGCTCGTAGTTAAAAGGGTTGGGAGATACGAGGAAGAGAGGAGGATGTGGGTGCCTTTAAAAATATCCCATGTCGTTAATGGAAAAAACCTGCTCGCGCAATTGTGAATCACATGCATTCTGGTCTATGCATAAAAACTTGCCATGCACATAAAACACTTCTTTTTTTCTACTTTCAAAAAGAGATTTTTTTTTCCATTCTGGTGGACAGCCTTTGGAAAAAGTCAGTACAACCCTTGGCAAGAAAACCACCACACTGCACTTAAAATTTTCTCCCCCTCAGGGAAGCTCCCAGTGCCCCACAATTACTGGCTTTAATGTTTTAACAAGCGGACTGCGAAACAGTACACGTTTCCTATCCTAGGGGAGAAGATGACAGCCATCATTAATTTTGATGAAGAAAAAAAAAAACAATAGCAAAATGTCCGATTTATGAAAAACAGGTCATGCCAAACAGCTCATTGTGTTTTTGTTTTAATCAGCGAATATGATCCCAGATGAGTAGCCACCATAATTTTACTGGTGGGGCGAGCACACGAAAAGGCCGCCAAGTCTCGCAAACCTCACACCAGGCCACGATTACAGCCTTTTAACGTCATGTCAGATGTAACCTATAGTTACACAAGCCCAGTCTTTTCCCCCCGGCCTCACTATCAATAGGCAGTTTTCCTGGCACCGTTACAGAAAAACGTGAGATCCGTGCCGAGGCGGAGCCACAAGGGTGGAACGTCTTTCCCCTTCAGCAGGTGACTTTCCGGCAGCCCCAATTGGAAACGGCAAAAACAGCAACGCCTTGAGCGTGGCGTTAAACGCTGGCAATTAATGACCTCCTGACCCCACTGAATTACCTCAAAAAAAATCATTTACAAAATAAATTTTACTAAATGTCAATTAAGGCCATTTTTAATTGGCAAAAAATATCACGATCCTCTAATCGCTACTTAACTCAAGCCCAGGTTGGTTTAAAGGGGCCCATCACTGACACCTTCTGTCAGAAGCCGGTACAGCGGACAATTACAGCAAGGAAATCCCTCTGTGAAGTCCACGGTAATAAAATTACTCAATTTTAAACAAATCGCTAAGCAAATGTCAAGGCAAGACCATGGTTTCACACGACAGTTCCTCTATTTAGTTACCAAACATCCCCTATTGCAGCAAACGCTTCACTGTCAGTTCAAATACGCAATCAAATGGGTTCACCCTGCGTTAAAATAACCTGACAGTGTAGACATGAGCTTAATCTCATGCTGGCTGTTCACCAGCGATGCAGACAGAGCCACCATGACAGACATAGTCAGATTCCATACAACCAGCAGACCAGGCCATTTTTCCAGACACATAATTTTGTATCCTTGTATCCTTGAGTTAAGAGCGTAGAAATGGACAGCCATAAAACCGTTGCATTCAAACTTTAGCTTGAATATAATAGTTTGTAGCAGCGAATGCACACACTGCTTTTTGATGCTTGTGAAAACATTGCATGGCTTCAGTGGCTCATCAGCTTGAGATACAGTACAGTACCATAGGTGCTGTAATTCATTTATTCATTTAATTTTAATTTATTAAAAAAATTAATTAATTTAAATAATTGATTATGTACTGCAGTTTTTTTTCTGATTTACCTACAAATTTGGTAGGTAAATCAGATTGGTATCTTAGTGACGCTGATCCTCGTACGCAAGGGTGCTGCTACGGATATAAGGCCCCATGACAGCAGATCATATTGGGTCCCCAACCCACACCAATCCAATTGTGTTCCAAATTATATAGGGCCCCTGTCACTCAGGGGCCTTAGGATTCACCCTAACTCTCCCCCCCCCCCTTCATACCCCTGCAGGGTTGGCTGGTTAGAATCATATCTGGAAAACCAGCAAGCAGCTCTGACAGTGACCCACCGTGTGCCCATGTCAGTGCGGGTCAAACCTAAGGTTGTGACGCATAGTCGCAGGACTGTCACTGTGGTCCGAGGCCCCCTGTGGAGGGAGGGGACGAGCCCTCTTCAGGCTATCCTTAGCAGCCCACACAGCAGGACAACAGAAGAGCCACAGCATACCGCCCATGACTGACACAACCGGGCTGGCTTCGCCTCCAGATCCAAGGGTTTCCGGATAATCTGTGGAGAAGAATGCCGACCGGAGAGCCGAAATTGATCTGGGAGCCAAGCTGCTCATCATAGATCCAAGCAAAAGCCATTTTTCAGCCTTTATTTTAAATACATTTGTTATATTGCCGATAATGAAGAGTAAATGCCACGCATTGGTGGGAGTTAAAGGTCTCCCAGTGGGGACTTGACACATCACTGTAATTGAGCATTGGCTGACCTTTCCTCCTAATTAACAGGAAGAGCTTCTCACCATTGTTACTGTAAGAGGAAGCCGTCCCGTTTTTAGAGGCTCATGTTGGCCAGATGCCATGGTGGACACGATAGGGGTGCCAGGGCCACTGAAGGGAACATAGACGGTGAGCCACCAGTGACTCTAATTTGGCTTGTCAGTCATCCCATTCTCCTTTGACGCCAGAGAGTTGAGAAAGCCCAAATCGTGTAAGAGTGATGTGGTCCATAAGGGCAGCTTTGCAGCATGCTGGTCACACGGTTTCTCAGTGACGGACAGGAGCGTGTGACGACCTCTGCCTGCTCAGCGTCCCGCCCCGAGGAGCCGCCCGACACAGCACACGTCAACCACGACCGAAGTGCCGCTCGCTAAAAGTAGTCAGGTCACGAGTTTGATGGTGATTAATTGTGTGAGTCACAGAGTGCTTGAGCCTACATAAACACTAGCTTGCAACTTTCAGGTTCTGCTCTCATCTGAAGGACATGTATGGAAAAGATGTAATGAAATCCCAACGTAGAAGCGACTAAATGTACATAGGAGCCTTCAGCTTCACACATGTACGACGGATAAGTCTCAGGTATTTAAAAAGAGGCACACAGCAAGCTCCGCTTTTATCATGCACATTTTAGTCCACAGAACATGAAAAATAGCACTTTCCGGATAAATAAAACTTCCCATGAAACCTTTCTGATCTACAGAAAAAGGGCCTTTGTGCAATTGTAATTAACCACGATACAATCTGGGTTAAATCTAAGGGGATCATTGGGTTGAATCCAGGCATAGTGTAGGTTAGAGACCTGGGCGACATGAACCAGGACCCACGGCAGGAGAGCAGTATTTCAGGGATTGAAGGGCAAACTGGCACAGTGGGAGAGTCCTGTTAAATAACAGGATTACACTCTGCTGCAGTAAGACCCTCACCATGTCACTCTGGGTGACGCCCACACCAGACCGCAAGCCCTGCAGCACAGGAACGTGAACTGGCAGGATACTAAACACACCCATCACTGTTTCACATCTACCGACGAGGCGAAAAAGTACCGATTCAAAATATGAAACCGCTTTTACTGCTAAAGCACATTTTATTTAATAGCTCTGATATGCGACAAACAAGTAATTACTCAGTACAGCAAAATAAATAAATGCATCAGCATGACACCAGCAACAGACCCAAAATTCCTGTCCGTTCAAAAAGATGGTAAGAGGTACTGACCTTTACCAGCAGAGCTCAACTTTCACGTGTCAGATGTGTAAAACAATACTTACTGTTCACATCAGTTCAGATTTACAGAAAATATGGTACTGCTATAACCTGACACCACAAAAAAAGTAAAAAAAAAAAAAAAACAGTGAAAGATCATTTTTTTTTTTAATTCTCTCAACATACATAATGTTGAAGATATAAGAAACTGATGTTCAGGTTCTATCGTAAACAAGCTAAAAGAAATACTCAAGGCCATATGTGCATAAGGCAAAGTAAACATCCCTGCAATTTTAAAGCAATGCGTCATTGTGGGCGATACATTTTCTGAGTGACTTTACCACCCCATCAGGGAGCACAAATGTTAATGGCTGGACTGACCTGTACAATATGTTTCCATCCGAACAATGTACCTGTGTATAACTTACGTAACTGAGAGGAATCCAGAAACACATGTGATGTCTTTGTAGGTCACACAAGTTTGCGAGAAGTATGTTGAACGCACCCCCCCACCCACCCCCCAGCCAGTATTGTGCAATTCATTTAAATAGTAAAGTATTCCTTTTTCATATACATTAGTGAAAAGGTTACTAGACAAATCTCCCTTCGGTTATCCTGCAACCACACCACCCATCTTCCAAGCACTTAAGTCACATTCTCCATATTGCTGGGTGTCTTCCAGCAGTCCACACATAATTAGGCAACTCCACATCTCAAAATCGCCCAAAGTGTGAGTATGGCTTTCCATTATGTCCAATTTAATTCATTTTTAATTTCAGACTTTTCCACTGTCACCTAGAAACATTTAATAAAGACTAGTATTAATTACAATAAACATAGGTAAAACTACCTTATATAATGGTACCAACATTACATTTAATAAAAAATCAGGAATTAAATATAAATAAAAACGAAAGTGTGCGTCAAAATCTAACTTTAAATGATGGTTTTATACATTGTTCCAGCTCTATTTAGCCTACTAACGACCTCTAATCCAGAGGAAAAGCCTCATTATTTTAAGTTAAATTAATAGTTAAGAGTTACACGTCATACCACAAGTGCCCTTTTAGCAGTACTTGTCCAGAGTATGACAGCTTCAGCAGAATTTCAGAGCCAGACATCTTGCGCCACTTTCTTTCTGGACAAAATAAGGAGTTTCCGTTTAGTTAAAGAGCATCAAGCAGGATTTAAATCTTAAAATGCAGTTTACAGGCCAAGACAGGAAAGCAATACTTAAAGCCTTCTGAAAATCCACTCTATAAAATACGGGCACTATACAATTATTTGATTAAACGTCATTTTTTTTTCTCGATGCAGTGGAAACATATAGGATGGCACTTTAAAACTCGAGGGTCGTTGTAACCAATAAAACCACATAGTATAACTGCCCGCTGTCTTCTCAAGGTCTAAGCAAAAAATCTTGTCGTAAACTATGAAATGTTAAAAACAAATAGTTGTTCAGCTTTCAAATGAGGACTTCTTAACGTCATTTTAGGTTAAGAGGTAATTCGTGGCTCAAAGTTAGAGGATTTTCCGTCCCTGACGTTGACAAAGTAAAAGCGAAGGACGCCTAGGCCGTTAACACCAGGCTGTTTAGCGAAGCGCGTTCCAGATGAGGATGAACAGAAACCCCGAAAGCCACAACGCAACCATCATCCCAAGGAACCAACCCGGAAGCCCTACTCAGCTCTCAAAGCATCACGGAACATGTAGTTGTCTACGTAGCAGATGTATTCTGGGGGTTGTAGTGTAATAAAAACATTTGTATAATGCTTTATTTCTACAACACAGTTAGTATAACAGATGTGCTTCATGTCTGATAAACAGGAAAAGTCATTCTACTGTAAATATAAATGGAGTGATAGGTTTAAATTAATCCATTTAGCATATAAATTCCATCTGCAATGCACTCTTCTGTTCATATTTTAAATAATGCTGATGCTATAGCCAATTTATTGCCAATTGTTATTAATATAAGTAGCCTAATTTTCAAAGTTCTTGGCTCAAGTAGGCCATATAATTATTTATAAAATAGACAAATATACTCCCAGAAGGTGGCGCTAGGGGAATGTAAAAAAGGTAATTGGTGAGCAATTTGACAAAACTTTAATAAACATTAATTGATCAAACAACCAAAAACACTTTTAAAGAATGGAATATGACAGACTGTTAAGTTTAACGCTATTTAATCTTTACTCACCACATTACTATTTATTTAGTATGGGACCTTTCGGACTGAAATATACAAAATATCCTTATCTTTTTTTCGAACATAGTGTTGTAATATATAGGCCTATATAAAGCGTTTGCCGTACGATATAGCCGCATCAATTAACAGCTGCATCCTGTACAGATTAAGAATTTATTCCAGATGAAAATATTACGTCAATTTTGAAGAAACAAACAGTTCACAAATAGAACGAGAACTTAAAGAACACCAGGATATTGTCATCCGCAAAGAAATAATACATTTTAAAAATGTAGATTTTTATAAGGTTACAGCAGAATTTTCATCTCAATGGTTTTTTTAGCTAGCATGTACCACCTGAGTAATCAAATATTCCAAAATAGATCATTGCGGGTTATATTCCGATTGTTGAGTTTCACCTATATCTTTTTTCATTTAATGGTGTCGTAAGTTCTACGCACAAAACATAATTGCACTGGATCGCAATGAAATCTAACTAGTCTAACAGACACTTAAAGTTATTAGGCCTATACAACTGTCTGTCGGTTAATTTGAGCAGAAATTTAATTTTGGAATTTATAATACGCAGCTAACTTTACCAGGTCACATAGAACAGAAAAGAACAGAACAGAACAGAATAGAATAGAATAGAATAGAATAGAATAGAATATATACATTACTTAGCAGGATTTTCTTTATATTTTGAATACAATACGCCAATCACAGGGTCGCGTCTCCTCTCGGCTCCTCAGCCCTCGATCCACGGTGACAGCGCTTTACGTCATGTCCAGTTCGTGCTGTGGGTGTGTCTTAAATCATAGGGTTTCATTCATAAATACGTCTAGCTTTTAAATCAAAATTAAGCTGTTCGAGGAAGATTGTGCGCCATTGGTTTCTGTCTAAATATCCCTGCATGGACCACATGAATTACAATTAGGTGAGTCTTCTGCCACTCAGTCTATGTTCTGCCTAGTATAGGCATGGGTCAGTTTTCTATCAGTTCTCGTTTATTTAACATATTATTTTCTTGTGTGATCGAACCATATTTTGACAACGAAGCATGTAACAGAAATAAGTGTTTGTTTCTACCCGTTTGTTTTATTCTGGAGCAAACAGCGTCTGTTTCAAAGAGGCAGTGGTTCTATGTTTAGCGCTGTAGCCCACCGAGAATAATGTTACAAGCACGAGCATGAAACAGCTATAAGCATTTAGGAAGCGGTGCAAAAGGTTTAGTTAAACGTATGATGCCGTACATCTGAAAAATTAACATCTTAGCGACAGTGAAATTTCGGTCTTACATATGTGTTTGTTACAGATTATATTATTAATTGATCAACATTTGGTGTTATGCGTTATTTACAATTCATGTATCCTTAATTATATATATTGTAAGGTGTACAAAACGGACAACATAATATTGGAAACAACATTAAATGCATTATGAGGTGAACAACATTTAGACTCCGGATATTCTGCTATTTTGGTTGCATCCGTCCACTACGAATGAGCCACATCGGTAATAATTTTCAATGCGCAGGTTGTTTAGCGCAAATGGATATTATGATGCATTTTGGTTTATTTGCTTAAAGAATGGAAACCGTTTCAATAGCAATCAGTCCAGATAGTACTTTGGGGGGAGTGTAACTGGTCACCTATAGACATGGTGGAAAAGCCAGTATATTTTTAAAACGTAAATTTCAGCTGGATCCAAATGGATTTTTAGACAGCCGAAGTAGTCTGCATTCCTTATCAGAAGATCTTACGTTCGGATCATAAATAACCTAATAGCGGTACTTAGTTACAAAGGTGATGCAAACCAGTTCAGCTGTCCAAAACCCCATTTGAAACCAGTTGATTGGTTCTGCTTCTACATGGGACTAAAGTAAAACGTGTATAAGTCGTGGATAGCTCATCTAGAGATCGATAGAAAGAGTGGTTTACACCACATCGATATAGATAATATATAGAAAGAAAAGGCGATTCGATTTTGACGGTGATAATTCCATATAAATGTCAATACATTAATATATTAATAGACGTACCATCTAAAATACGTCCAGAAATTATTAGCCCAAATAAGAAAGCCATCTAGCTGGCTAGGAACATGATGTATATAATATAATCCCCGTATAACATACGCTACTTGACAATACTGACGATCGTTTACGGGGCCTTAAAGGCACTGATAATGCAATGTGATTTCTCTAACACCAGAGAAATCCACGACGTGTGAATCTGACAAACCTGAATCTGCATTCTGATGCAGTCTCTGTATATAGTAAGGACTATATCATTAAACAAATTCGACAAATATATAAATCACGTAATGCTCACCGAAATGCAAAAACACCACTAATTAATGCATGCGCGAGATTATAGGGTGACATTTAGATTTTAAATCCTTGTATGGATAATGGCCTTAATTCATGTAAACTGCATTTAAGCCACGCTTGGCCTTTGCATGGAAACTGCTATCGATTATAGACCTATAATATTTTAAAAGTTTTCTTTTACGACAACTTTAAATGGTTTGATTTAAGAATAACGCTTCTCGTTTATATGCAACCGAAGGGACTATTGAGTTGTGTCCTAACAATGCCGTACACCTTTCTCAGACAATTCTGTTGATTTATAAAGTTTATGCATCTACCTAATTAAAGAAAATCTGGCAACCAATTAGGTGAATAATTCACGTAATATAACGAGATTAAATATGTTAATTACCCCCGCCATTTGCTGTATTACGTAGTGTACATGGACCCGCACATGGACTTCATACCGATGACAGAATCAGCCTCCAAAGTTACATAATTGTGTCTCACTGCTTGTGATGCTTGTGTTCACTGCTTAGATAACAGAATGTAATGTCACGAATATGGGAATATCCATGGCATCTGTAATTCAAACTGGCCGTAGTTCCAGTTCCTCTAATTACTGTAAAACTCAAACGATCGTATATGTTTTTCTTCTTTTTAAAGAATGCAAGCATAAAACTGCGGATATACTTAATGAGGTGCTTGCATGTTCACCCTGTGTCACCCTGATCTCTTGCCCCTCCCCCACAGCCAAAAGATATGCAGTTAGGCTAGCTCTCCATTGTGAACTGCCTGTAGTGTGTAATTGTGTGTGCATGTTCCCTGCAACGGACTATAGGATCGAGTCTCCTGCCTTTTGTCTTGCACTGCAATGATGTCGGCTCTAGGTCCCCCTAGATAATGATCGTATACCAATAATATACTGCAAAATGATGGTGAAAGGCATAGGTTGGTGTTTGGGAAAATATTTCATTGTGGTACAAAACAGGCTACAAAATCTTTCTTGCAAAAATATTATGACAGTTTCAAAGGCAGTGAAATCGTTCTGAAGTAATTTGGTATTTATAGATGTTACCTCATCACCTATCTTGATACCTGTAAGGGTTTAAAAATATTTAGTGCGTTCCGAAAACAGATATTTTTTTGTCTGCTTTAAACACTAGATAAATGACTTCTTGCAGTAGTAAATTGCCAGAGGACAGTAAATTACAACTCTGTAGCGACAACTATTCATATGAAACTTGTAAATAGAACACTAACAGCATCCAAATGCAAGTAATTGGCGATAAAATGTTGCATTTCTATCGCCTTGTATATTGTAGCCTAGTAATGGCAGTGACCTCTGCTGCTTTTGTTTATGAAACGTAAAAATGATTTGGGTATTTACATTTGTTTCACAGTTAATGGATAATATATGTGTAATGTTTGAATTCTGGTCAGTCAGTAAAATTAAACCATGGGTAATACAAAATACGGAATATTCTGCACAAGTCAAACCTGAAGAGGTGATTGGGGCCTGGATGTGGAATTAGCATTCATATCATAGCTTCAGCGATATTATCGTTGCGTGTAATAATGACATGTCAGGGTATGACACAGATTTGTTTCTACGTCTCTTTGTGTGTCCTGTGTTTCTCTGAACATTAACATGTTGATACGTCGCACCGGCTGGAGATGTGTTAAGGTTATAGCAAAACGAAATCTCCCTTATGTTTCATTTGTCCATCATTACTAGAGCCATGTCGTATCTGGATTATTGCACATATATGACCTGTCAGATTTGTCGTTTATGTCAATGCTTTTTGCGGGAGGAATGCCTACATTTCATGCATTGAGGTATTGTTGAATTGTTGAGCTTCGTAGAACTTTTGAAAAAAAGGGGCGTCTGCGCAGGCTGCTGCGCAGCCATAAGCAGGCGAGTCGGGCAGGTTGGCATTGGGGAGCCTCAGATCATTTTTGATGCTTTGCAGGGAGCGGCACTGCAGACGCGGCACGGAGGCTTCTGTCGGGGTAAGAGCTGACTGGCGGGGGTCTGGGCGAGCGTGTCACGGAGCAGACTCCCCCCCCTCGAGGGGCATGCAGCCAGTGCTCGTCATGGGGATGTAGCGGGGGTGGGGCAGGCCCTTATGGGAGGTCAGGGATCAGATGTTGCT
The DNA here is from genome assembly GCA_026779605.1 of Mormyrus hasselquistii. Lineage (NCBI taxonomy): Eukaryota > Metazoa > Chordata > Actinopteri > Osteoglossiformes > Mormyridae > Mormyrus > Mormyrus hasselquistii. The sequence goes on along the minus strand of JAODKE010000035.1, from coordinate 6,138,506 downwards.
GTGTTTGGGGGCCATTATTCCCGCAAAGTGAACGAGAAACGCCGGCCGTCGGAGTTTTGGGAACGCTGCTCGGCACAAAGGTGTCCCTGCTGGAGCCATTCCAGTTCGGGAAAAACAGCCAAGAGGCAGAGTAGGCGGATTACAAGGGTCGGGCCCTGCGGGGTGAGGGGATGCGGTGAGATTCTGCCAGCGCATCTCAGATGGAGCTCAGCCACGTTTCTGCCGCATGCTTCACTCACGCCAACCCGAGACCCTTCGCCGCCTGAGCTTGACGTCATTTTTGTCATCCTCCGAAACAACAGGTGACTGAGGGCCATACAGTACGGCCCCCCTTCTCTCTGTCAGCCCCTCATAAATATTCTACGCTCAGCAAAGGCAGATATCATCGCAGAGCTGTGCCGGAAGGTTCTCCCGCTATAGTACCTTCTCACTGTTTTTCCTTTGTTGTCGTGAAGGTGAACCGTTGGGCGGGAGTCGTCGTGGCATTACGGAGGCAGCTGCGTAACGTCTCATTCCCTCTCCCTCAGGGGGACGCTGACGTTTCGCCTGGACCATGAGCAATGAGTCTACCGTATGGAAAAACCTGACAGAAACCACCACCGTAAGTAAGGCGTCTTGTCCTCTCTGAGCAAGGTGCAGGTGAAAGCGACGTGTGCTTTTGTCATTTAGAGGATGAAATGTGCTGATGTGGGAAAATGGGCAAATCAAGTGTCGAACGGTGTCGATGATCCCATAAGGATGTGGTCATGAGGAAGGAGCCTTTCAGTCGTACGTTTTCCCAAGTCCTGCCAACTCACGCTAAATATAGCGGAAGTTGAGCGTCAAGAACGATTCCAGCAGCTCGTGTTAGGTTCAGGTTCAATTGGACATAGCCGCTGAAAGCGTGAACAGCCTGTGTTTGTGTTATTTTGGCCGTTGTGAAGGCGCTGGATAGTGAAAGCCACAAGGAGGCCCTCTGTTTGGAGATCTTCCCGGGGTGTCGTGCAGAGATGGCAGGCAAACATGCCCCCCTCCCGCAGCCGACATCTGTCATAGCTCAGTATATCTAAACTCTTACCTTGTTTCCATTAGACACACTCACCTGCACAAAAGCACCGTCCGGCGATGGGCTGGCCGCACGTCTCACTCCACCTTCCTGTAGCCCCTTTATTTAGCAGACGTGGGTGATGCTGAGAAGGATGTTATGATGACGATGTGGATTTCAATGTTATTCTTCATGTATTCCAGCCTGAAAATGTTAGACCAGCCTAATTGAATTTCAGTTATGGAAAAGAAATGATTACAACAGCTGCTCTATTAACATTCACTTAAAGTAGCTAAATTTGGCTGCATTATTACTTGAGCAATGATGTATCTTATGTAGCAGATCCATCCATCCATCCATCCATAATCCAATTGCATATATCCCAGAAAGCACTAGGGCACAATCTAGGGCCCATCCCCTAAATAGCTACCTATTTATTTTCAATTATTTGTAGATGAGCAGCTTACCAATACATTTTCAGCTTAAAACCTATTCACAAAATATACAGTGCCATACTGTATCTATTACTGTATGGATGTTTAATTTGGAGCAGTTTAAATCCTTCTTCAAAGTTCTGCGAGGGGAGTTTGCATCTTCTCTTGTGTTTTCACAGGCTTCTTCCTGAAGTCCATAAACATGTGGTTAGGTGAATTTGTGTCTCTGAATTAGCCATAGTGGGTGAGCATCCTTCAGGAGACGGAGTGACTCCCTTTCTTAGGGTGTCCTCTACCTCGTGCCCTGGGCATCTTGAGAGACATGGCAGGTTCACCACAACCCAGTCCTGGATAAGTAGTTAGTTGGATGGATGGATGGATGTTTTATGTGCTGACGAACACTCACTTTTTCTGTCTCGTTGGCTTTTTCCTGAATGCTGCCTGTCCGCTGTTCAATAACTAAAAAGCACTCCCACCCTTTACGGTCTGAATGAATGCTGAGTGGCCCGCAGCAGAGATACGGCCATGATTTTAAAGGCATCCAGGTCTTCCAGAATGGAATATGCTGTGAATAGCCGCATAAGACAACAATGATCATGTTGTCGTGTCGCCATGCCATGACTGTGTGAATAGAGGAAACGGATATAGTCTTAATGAAGCACCTCCAGAAGGTTCTGCACTGTGGTGAGTGATCAGTTAGGGACAAAGGTATGTCTGGTTCTGGGTGCAGGAGGTCATGTACACATCAGCAAAGCATGAATCATGTAATATATTGATTTTGTTCATGTGCTTGCGAAGGGGGGGGGGGTGGTTAGCACTGTTACCTCACACCTCTGGAACCTTGGTTCAGGTCTCTGCCATGGCTGTGTGTGTGTGGACTTGTTCCCCCCATATTGCTGTGGGGATTCCTCCAGGTACCCTAGTCCCCCCCCCGCACCCATAGCTTCTGGGATTGTCTACATACCCCCTGCAACCCTGAACGGGACAAGAAGTTACCAAAAATGGATGGATGATCTGTCCAGGTTCAATAGATTTTTTATATCATTCCATTTGGAATTATTCTACCAGCGTTGAGGACAGTACTGAAGGTGGTGACCATAAGGGTTCCTCCATTTGACCAATCAGCAACCTAGTCACCATGCATGACAAGCCACTTCTCCAATCAGTGTTGACACGATGGCACCATGTGACTCATACTGCAGTCGGGCCTCAGGATTTTGTTCCTTTGAGGTGTCCATGCTGGCACAGAGCAATGTCTTGAATTTATTGGCTTTATGAAAAAAAGGATGATGTAATTAAGAAAAGGACAGTGTCACTCTCTTGTTATTGTAGCTGTAATTCATAAACAATGCTATTTTCTGTTTACGTTATGGAGTTTTGTTGGAGGAAACTCAATCCCATGAAACACAGAGTGTAAGGCTGAGCATACCAAGAATGCCAGTTTGGTTAGTATGTGTGAAATTTTAGGAAGGTGGGAGGAGGGGAGCAGAGCATTTGAATGTTTGTGCACCCTACACCCTGCTTCATTAAAACAACACGCAGATATTTAAACAGAAGGCCACAGACTGTAGGTGGCCATCGCACTTGCCCGATGTTGGTACTGTAGGGATTGAAATCGTCACCTGATTCCCAGTCACTCCAGAATAACCATACCAACTAGACCTGCAACTGCAGAGCAATACCAACTCTAATTCCCCCTTCTACGCCTACAAAAATGATGATTGTAAAGCCTCCATACATTCATGTGCAGTAAATGGCAGCTTATTTCCGGCTGTTACGCAGTGTGCTGGTTCTAACTATAACTATGTATTTGCATATATAAATGGCTGCAGTTTAATCTCATCTAAGCAAGCTTAAGTGCAGCGGGATCTCCTGGGGGGCTGCATCGCGTCTGCCTTCGGTGCTGGCTCTCTGTGTAAATAGCCCTGCTCGTGTGTCTGTGTGTGTCTGGTGACAGACTGGCATCCTGTCTGCTCTGTAATATGCTATTGCCCAGTTCCTCATCGCTAAAGCCCTCATTAAATGAGGCTCACGGCGGTATTTCTAGGTCTCGGGAGTGGCTGAGGAGTCAGACGGCGCAGGAGGAAAGATAACTTTATGGCGCAGGCAGAAGGCGCTCGATGAAGAATAGGGAGTCTCTCCACTTAAGAATAGGGAGTCTCTCCAAATACTTAAGAGAAGACGCAAAGCCTTATGTAAGGGTTGCTGTATCTCAAAGTCAGGTCCAGTGATGGCATTATAGAAACATATACTAATTTCAGATAACAGATTTAACTTCATTGTTTGCAAGCCATACTTGACTTGTTCGATGGCCTCCTTAGTCAAGGACTGACATACCTTCCTTTCGGAGTCGGCTTCCTGCTCTCCTCGCGTGCTAATGAAGCTCCACCTCTTCCCTGCACAGATTATACCCCAGGAGCCCGACAGGCAGGACGGCTATGTGCTGCTGTTGGTCCTCCTGTCCGTGTTCGTGGGCGGAGCGCTGGTCTTGCTCTCGGTCACGCTGATCGTGTGTCGCCACTGCTGCAAGGGAGGCCGCTGTTTTTCCAGGTCAGGCCCTGACATTTCTGCCTTTTGGTACCGTGGACTATGACTTAAACAAAACAAAGTACCTGTGGTCATATGCATTCACCATAACTTAAGAAACATCATTCTTTCTAGTAATTGGTGACTTGTAATGAGCTTTTAGTGCAAAATGCACTGTCAATTCTTCCTTTTCAGGCATAACACAAAGCCAGCATTCTATATTCGTCTGCCTGTCCCATTTATTTACCATTAAAGGGTCAGTTTGTGCTGCAGCCACATATCAGTAAGTTAGTCAGCAGCCAGACAGGGGGGACAGCATCGACTGAGCGAATGAGGAGCAGCCGGTACAGGGCGGGACAGCATCGACTGAGCGAATGACGAGCAGCTGGACAGAGTGTGACAGCATCGATTGAGCGAATGACGAGCAGCTGGACAGGGCGGGACAGCATCGACTGAGAGAATGACGAGCAGCTGGACAGGGTGGGACAGCATCTACTGAGCGAATGACGAGCAGCCGGACAGGGTGGGACAGCATCGACTGAGCGAATGGGGAGCAGCCGGACAGGGCGGGACAGCATCGACTGAGCGAATGAGGAGCAGCCGGACAGGGCGGGACAGCATCGACTGAGTGAATGGGGAGCAGCCGGACAGAGTGTGACAGCATCGACTGAGAGAATGACAAGCAGCCGGACAGGGCGGGACAGCATCGACTGAGACAATGACAAGCAGCCGGACAGGGCGGGACAGCATCGACTGAGCGAATGGGGAGCAGCCGGACAGGGCGGGACAGCATCGACTGAGAGAATGACAAGCAGCCGGACAGGGCGGGACAGCATCGACTGAGCGAATGTGGAGCATAATGAAATTTCATAGCAGCCTTCAGGGGTGATTAATCTGCTCCGGCAGAGGAATCATGTCCGGCGGAGGCCAGTAAAAACAGAGATGCCAAAGGAGATAAAAGCACAGAGATGTGTGACCTAAAAACTCGCCGTGACACTCTGGGACAGATAACACCCAGGGGTTCTCAAGTAACCATGCCCTGGCATCTGGCTGCCATCGCTGCAGGCGCCAGATCAGAAATAACTAAATGTAAAGTAACAGTCAAAAGTTTGGGCACGCCAGGCCGCCGACAAAGGAGAATGATAGTGTTGCGTCACATGACCCGGCCAGCTGACCTAAACACAGTCATGGGTGCTGTAAAGGGGAGGGAGGGTCAATTACGATGATTCTTGAGTGACAGGGGCACAAAAAATCTGGAACAGCGGTGACCCTGAACAGAGCAGAAATGGTTTTGGAGGAGTCTGGCCAATAAGAGCTCAGCATATGTGGGGGCTTCGTCAGGATGGCTGGAGGAGTGTCTCAGGGGACCAGCCATGGAACTGGCAGATCCTGTCCACAGTCCCCAGAGCCGGCCCACCCCGACACTTTTTTTGTTTAGCTATTCTAGAACGTAGAAAATAGTACAAACAAACTTTTCTATGGGTTGGTGTGTCCAATGAACTATTCATTGGCATTATATATAAATACTATATATATATATATATATATAAATGTAAGATGCAGCTTTTATTATCATAGATACATGTTTTCATCTTGCTCCATTGTCATACATTGAATATGATTGAATATGATGTTGCAGTTGTGAAACAGCCACTCACTTTGCCCCTCCATCTCCTGGACCAGTAATGACTTCAAGGTTTTAGCAAAGCCCATATAATAAGCTTAAGAGTGTCCTACATATGCTTTAGTGAAAGTTACGGTACTGAAGAGGCTACATGAAACCATGATCTGACCATTCTGCTGATTCTATACGCAGTTGGCTTGTTGACTGACAGAATGTTTTGACATTTGACATTTTCTTCATGTACATCTATCTATCTGTCTGCATTAACTTCCAGACTGTTGTGCTCTGAAAGGACTGTGTTACGTCTTTATGCCATTATGGCTTAATGGAAATTTTTAATTTCTAACCAGACTAATATCGAACTTAATTAAAAGCACTGAAATGAAAGCCTTTGGGATCAGGTGTTGCTCCAGTGTGAATTCTGTTCCTCAAAGCGCTGCTTTCCTGCCCCTTAAGACTCATAATTGCCTCTATCCCTGTTGCCTTCCATGACCAGTGATGATCCGGAGAAAGCCAACGTGACGTACCAGGAGGAACCTCAGCCAGTACCAGGTACAAGGGCACGTTGTCCCTGCCGCCCTGCTCCCCCCCCCACCCCGCACCCCTCTGCCAGCGGGTCCCAACCATCAGACCGCAAAACGTCCATAACCAGACATTCCTGACAAACACTGCTCCCTCCAAGGCACTGACATGCCAGCCAGGAGAAATAATTGTGTCCTGCTGTGTGATGAAAATGTTGCTCCCTCCAATTTCCAGAAGGTACCTTAATCTGCATACAATGGAAACACTGGACAATATGATGATATTCCCATTGTGTTCTTTGAATGGGAAAAATTAAAGTGTTGTGAAATTATGATTACTGTTGGCGTGGTGCTCGACTTACAATGCTCCATCCTATTTTGCAACATTTTGTTTTTCGCTTAAATTTTTGCCTAATTCCGCCACCTGAGCTGGCAGCCCTACAGTAAATTCAAGGGGTAGCTCTACAAATCAGGACCCCCCCCCCCCCTTCATAAATTGAGACACGCCACATGGTGACTCCCAGTAGTCTGCTGGTACAGGGAGCCAAGCCACATTTCTGCATGTCAGAAAATGCTAAGGGAAGATGACGTCAGGTTGAAATTCACATGCAAATACCTTTGTGCGGAAGAAATGTCACTCTTATGTAACTTTGGGCTGAGTAGGTGTTCCGCTTACATAACTTAAAAGATGCATCGCGTTCTTTATTATGCACCCATTCATCCTTCCATTCATTTCAGTTCCAGTTCAATAATTTTCATCATTTTGATTAATTGACTGCTCTCCAAAAGGAGGGACACTGTACCTTCCTGCAGCTGTACATTTATGTGTAACTGGCCCCGTCTCTCACAGAGATCACCATCCAGCACATTTAAGTGTAACGGGCTCTCGTCTCTCACAGAGATCACCATCCAGCACATTTAAGTGTAATGGGCTCCCGTCTCTCACAGAGATCACCATCCAGCACATTTAGGTGTAACTGGCCCCGTCTCTCACAGAGATCACCATCCAGCAC
>JAODKE010000035.1:6081695-6096533 GCA_026779605.1 Mormyrus hasselquistii | reverse complement strand
CCCCCCCCGTTATTCTACAAGCTCATTGCAACTGTACCGTGCAGAAGAAAGCAGAGAAAGCAGACTTCAAAGCGGGGGGGGGCTGTGGAAGGTGCGGAGAGAATGCTTAGTTACTTATAAGCTCCGGCTGTTCCCGAATGCTTTCATAAACGATGGACTGTATGATTGCCTCCATGAAAAAAACAACACAAAATTAGAGCACAGCGCAGTTATCCTCAACAATCATTCATTCTGAACAATTTCTTTCTCATTGTACTATAATTTGTGTAATTTGGGGCGATGGCATAACTGTGAATTAGTGTGCATAATGGGGCAATTTATTTATCCTTTTTAGGGAAATATTGTTACATACGCATTTATCTTTCTCTGCATTCGTACTGCTCAGTCTCTCTTAAACAACAGTTGTTAAACAACAACTAAATGTACACTACATTAATAACTGGATTCAATAAAAGAGAACCGCGATCCATGATCCATCAAACATCAGATGTTGCCTTCTGACAGGTGTTTGTTTGAATATTCAACAGCATGATAGTTGGCTACAGATGGCCAACAGATTGTATCTTTGGCAAAGCCGTCAGTTTAGTTTTGACTTACAGGAAACTGGCCTCAACTCTGTGAACCCGCTGCTATGAAATGTCACTGACATAATACCATTTTTGCATTTCAGTAATTTGGATATCAGTAGACTACTGCCCAGCTTGTAATGGTGTTTGAGCTCTCATCAATATATGATTATCAACAAAATTTTAACAACATTAGGGTGTTTTTACAGATGTGACACATCATCAGGATTTCTGAATATTTGCTGTTTGAACTGATTAAATACAATAAAATATTTGTATAAAAAATATTGGTATAAAATACTATTACACATTATTCATTATCAGGTTCTGAAGCAGCTTTGATGTCTTCATTTGTATATCACCACTGTCTAATTGATCACTGTCATTTTGAAAGGCATAAATATTGACTTATTTAATAGACTGTCCTGTTTTACATTATCGGACTGCTGCTGCAATAACAAATGCCCTGTCTGTACCATACCTGCAGTTATGGCTTTAGCATAAATTCTTATCATACTCTGATAAGCAGCTAAAGCAGATACAAACAGTTCTGTTCAGTCCCTGCTTGAACTGTACCACAGAGGATCATAGATATTTTCATAAATCTATCACATAAAGTCAATAACCCACTAAAATACAACTGCATCTGGAATTTCTAAACACATTCGGGTGCATGACAAATTTCTTTTAGTCTCTGTTCAGCTGTACTGTTCCTAAATAAAAAGTGCATATTCCCTGTGGCTCACAGGGACTCCGCTGGATTACAATAGTCTGTACTGCTTTTATTATGGCATAATACTTAAAGCCTGTTTTGCTTAAGACACACATTTTTATTTCCAGTGAAAGCAATTTAAAATATAGCATTTTTTTATTTCTGTTGGCTACCTGTTAGCTAAGGATACCGGCAGTAAAAAGTCCAAATTGCAAAACAAATACCTTCACTTACTGGCAAAGAAACTGATTTTTGGAATTACGTCACACTGAGTTTATCCGTTAAAATGCATAACGTCTATTTTTTTTTTCAGTTCAAGTTTTAATAAAGTTTGGTGAAATATTTTGAACAAAATTAAATAAAGGGTCATGTGCGTATCATGGATTAAAACTGTTATTGAATTATATGTACTACAGTACGTACGTCTGTGCTATTTTTTAAAATCGATGAGAGAGGTGATTTTTTTCCAAACCTGTGTTTTTTAAGTCACGTAAGCCAGACAGGCAGTGACACTTTTTCAATTTTAATAAAAGTAAGCAATTAATAAAGTCAAGTTTCAATGTCCTGGGAAAATTCTGTAATCTGTAATATAGCATCACTTCAGGTTTATGACTGTATTTTTAATATTTATATTACATTGGTATTGTACCTTGCCTTGAATGAATCAAACATTTCTCTCCCCCTATTGCCAGAAAAAGTAGATATACAAGAAAATTGGTAACCCTTTACTTGAAGGGGCACAAATTATGAATTAATACACTCTTACTTAATGTATTAATTAACCAGAAACTAAGAGTTACATACTGATCCCATGTTCGTTCATCATGAATCAACCATAACGGTTCCTGTATTCTGTACAGTTACTGTATTTGATCATGAGTGCTGAGGTAACTGACAGTCCTCCCTTCAAGCTTGTAGCAGAATGAAGCCTTTGGCATGTTGTCCTGAAGTCCTCGAATCCTCAGCTCTAAGTCTTAGTATATTGAGAATGAACTTTTTTGATGTGTAAGTTGAAACAGATAGAAATGTGAGCAGCGTATCAAAGTGCTACGCCGAACTACGTCGAGCTACACCGAGCTCCACTGAGCTTCACCGAACTACACTGAGCCACCTCCCAGCAACGGCAGCTGCTATGATTTTTCTCAAAAGCTGCAGTGCTGCCGTCCTAAGCATTTTGCTTATAGAGCCAAAGGCGCGATGCACACATAACTGTTCAACCATCCCTTCCTGCCTCCATGCTAAAAAATAGCCATAGGCTGTGTTTGACAGCCCAACATAGATTTTCACGGATGCATATAGGGTTGTGGTCTATGCTGATATTGGTTGATGTTTAAAGACAGCCTTCCTGAAAGAGCATAGTTAAGTGCACACATGATCCAACTCGCTACATATGTAATCCACGCCGCTTTTGGAATTTATGACCACTATGACATAACTGAAATTGAGTTTGTCTATCCTTATTAAAGGTTAGTACCCTAAATCCAAATGCAAGTATGTACAATGATAATAATATTAAAATTTGGTTCTTTAAGCAATGTTTAAATTGGGAACAGTGTTTAACTTTAATTGAGATTCTGGTACTTTATACTAGGGTACATGAAGGAGTGCACTTCAGTGCAATAATATAATACCTTTTGTGGTCCTGACAGAGGCTCAGTATAAAACAGGCACTTTAACAGTTGTACTTTGACAAAGTCACTTTGAACACATCTGATCTGTAACCACATTTAACAACTGGTGTATGAATATCATCTAAGTACTTGTTTTCTGTATAATTTGGTGAAAACTAATGAATCAACTAAGTATTTTCAAGTGGAAAGAAGACTTGCAAATTCTATAGTCAGAGGTGGAGATTTCAGTTTCAGAAGCTATAAATCCAGACCACAGAGTCACAGTCACAGAGTACTCAACTGGTTGGTTGAAACAAAATCCTTGTCTGGATTTGTACTCTCTGGACTGAATCTCCACCTCTGTCTATAGTATTGTGGGACATCAGTTCATTATACCTACGAACCGGCACTGGTGACTGTCGGTTTAAAAAAAAAAAAAAGTTGTGTTTATTTTTTATCAGATTAGGTTATATGAGAGGATTTTCATCATCTTCTTGGGCATTTAACCTGACTCTTGGCAGGACTTGTCCACTCTTTGATTTTAATCTCAACAGGTGGTTTGAGCTAAAATGGCTGAAATTCCAGCTGGCCAACTATGATTTTGCATGCTATCTTGTTTATACAGATCAACCAAATCATTAACATGTAATCCAGAGTGAAGCCAATTGAACAACGCGCCGAGAATTCGGCTTCCTGGAAACACTGTCTCCAGATTCGGAGTTCCAGTGTCCAGTGGTGCCTTTCATGGGAAAATGCAGGTCATGATTTGTTAGTCTTGTCCTGTAACAAGAAGAAAGTTCACTACAAACAAGCTGAGATCAAAAGACCAGGCTATACAATCGAGTCTGATGAACATACTTCTCTATGTGTCGAGCCAGTGACAGACAATATTATTTCGATATTTAATATTTTTCTATCAAACTCACCTCTTAATTTTTACAATTCCTCTCATAAATACTGAGAGACGTACGATGCCATTAGCTAGTGTTTATATGACTTCAGGAAAGTTTCAAGAGTGTTTTATTGAGCAAAAGAAAGACAGAATAAAAACAGCTGAGAGATGGTAATGGTGAAGACCGGGATGACGTCCGGCGATCCGGTTGGCTGGCCAGCAAGTACGCGGTCCGCCCGAGCCGTGTGGCCCATGGCTCAAATATACAGATGGAGCGAGGTGCAGGGAGACGAGGCCAACGTCAACAGACTTGGGCGGTTGCCTGATCTCCTGGATTCTGTACACTGAAGGCTACACTTTCCATTAAGGGGTGGGGGGAGCCAGGGGGACCGCCTCTCCACCCTCACTGTCTGGAAAATGCTGGGTGATTCAGAGGAGGGGTCGGGGCCGAGACAGACCCCGTATTATTGCTACAGGCACGCAGCCACGCACAAGCAGCCAGTCTCGTAACGGCGAGTCGCCACGTGCCCCCGGTGTCCACGGGCTGACTCTGTAACACTCAGGTCGCTAAAGGGGGCAGAACGGACACAAATCCCTGTTAGCGTGTTTTCGAATGCACACCAACACGCAGAAAAGGCTGGCTGAAGAAAAGAACGGGGGGATCAGACCAACTTCATCCAGATGTGGGTTTCCAGACATGGAACCAAGACTCCCAGCAGCAGAGTCTACGCTCCCCGGAGACTGAACGCATAATAGCACAACTGTTTCTGTCTGCAGGTAGCCCCCCCCCTCGTACACCCCACCCCCAATTTTATAGATGCTACAAGAAGTAGGGAGCATGCTTCAGTGCCTTCCGTGGCGGGGGGGGGCTCTAAAACTATTGACGTGCACATTCATGGCCCTCGACGTCCAATCCCCTCCTCACACCGCGTCGTAACAATCATCTGTAGATATTAACAATTGCTTTACACCCCCCACCGTCCTCTTCCCAACTGAGGTGAGACAGGAGGTTATTTTCTTAACCCTGTAACAAGACAAATAGAACTCCCAGGGAACTGGATCCGGGCCAAATTTGTTTTTTAATTCAAAGAGGACTGCCACCGAAGAGTGTCTGACCCCCCAGCGTCAGGGGAGTGCCTCGGAGCAGTCAAGCACAGCCGGCGTTTTACCCGGAGTTTCCTTAAAGCTTGTCCAGAACATTTGGCTACGAAATTCTTCATTTACTAGCTGCAGAATTTTTCTTTGTTTTTTTTCTTTGCTATTTTAAAATGATCTTGACTTGAGATGAATCACTTGGTTTTTTTTCTCACCCTTGATGGATCACCCTGTCGCATGCTGGGAGATACTTTGGGAAGACAATAACAGAAATGACAATAAGTCACTATTAAATTAACCAATGCTTAAACAATCAAACAGGACAGAATTATCAAAGGCTTTTTCCTTCTACAATCAAATGCTGAACCGGTTACAAAACACCATGCTGTTTCTTCTGCTTTTTTGTAATGCATAGCTAGTCATGGAAAAAAACTGTAGACTTTTGAAGGATTTCAAGAAAATAACATTCAGAAACAGTCGATCAAAGCTTGCTGAAGGTGCAGGCCATCTGCCTGCCGCTCTCCTCCGCCTGTTCACTGCTGCTTCTTAAACACCAGCTGCAGGCAGCCTTGCTCAGTGAAATCATGCAAGCAGATCACTGCTGGTGATCAGCTTAAAGCCTGCCGTCCAAGCACATTCTCAAGGATCCACCGCGTCTGCAGTGCCGTGCAATAGGGTCACTAAAATAAAACAAACATCTATGTTTCACAAAACAAACATCTACATTTCAGCCAGATGGTATTTTGAAGCTATTAACTCTATAACAAAAATAAATGAAAACAAACCCCCTAAGACTGTACTGTAGGTCACCATCTAAAGATATGCCTTGAGTGTGGTGTCATTTGATAGTTCCAAATATGCACAAGGACAATAAAGTTCTATTTTGAGAAGCTAATACCTGGAATGGATTTACAGACTGTCCAGGCTACATCATGTTGCAAATGGTGGATTGATACTACAGGATTATGAACCTTCATCAGATAAACAGGGACACTCTACTGAAGGGGTCTTTGTTGATTTCCAGATGTCAGCATGATCACAGAAGCTCCTCTCCCTACTCCAAAGGAAGAGGATGAACTGAAGCACAAGTTCCCCAATAGTGCTCTCCTTACACGTCAAATAGCGATGCGGCGTGAGCGATCTGGGGTGTTCACTATCACGGCTTTACAGATGTTTTTTTTTTTGTTTTGTCTTGTGATAGGTTAAATTAGTATGTGTATATTGATTAGTGATTGGTAAAATGACTTTTTGACCTTCTCAAACGCTTACTACTCAGATGATGTGAGGGAAAGACCGTGATACCTTACAGCAGGAAAGCACAGATGTGCATATGATCTATATATCTCCCAACCATCTGTAGAGTACAGCATTACACACCCACTCTCATAGCTGAACTATTATCTAGATCTATTTAATGTGCAGTATTATAAGTCAATAACATTTGTTATAGGGAGTAATATTTTAGGCTCTATAGCTGATTTTATCATTGTTAATTATACATCTATCATTTAAATCAGTGGCATTTCTAGCTTGCAAATGTTGCACATTTTGTACATTTAAATAACAAATGTGGGTAAAATTGCAAAGGAGAATGGGGAGGGAAGGGGGGCAGGTTATCCCTCATGTGACTCCTAAATGCTTGCTGGTTGGATTTTTATTGTTTCATTGCTGAAGCGTTTTTCTTCCCAACTGGCCGCCTTTCAGGGCCTTTGTTTGTTTTTCCCCCTGTATTTTATTTAGCTTTGCTTTCCTCAAGCTGCAAGTCTTTAGTGAGAACATTGCTTTGACAGGTGAAGATCAGCTAGAGCCATCGCCAATGGCAACCGTGTGAGACTGGAGGGGAAGGTCGCACCAGGGTCGTCGGCAGCTCAGTTACCCTATACCTAAGCAATAACATGCCTGACCCCCCCCCCAGGTCAAAGGTCGTGCGCAACATACCTTCACGAAAGCTCTACAAACACCGCTCTAGCAGATCAGAGCCTGGATGAACCTATCATATCATGCTGGCACTGAGATATCACACATTTAACACGATTATTGCATTTATTTACATTTTTTTATTTGCCAGTAATATGAGTACACTGACATAAACTCATATCATGCCACTTTAAGTGCTGCGTAAATGTATTCTGTCTTTACTATAGTAGCTTTTGTGTCAATTTCAATGTGCTTCGGGAAAGTTAATTACTTTGTTTACCCTGATATCTTTGCATAAAAATACCATCACTGCGTGCAGCACTCCCAGAAACTTCATTTGGTTCAATGCCTGCTTAGTGCACCGGTAATAACCTGAGAAGATAAAACAAGTTGTTAAGCAATTGAGTTTATCTTTGTAATAATGCCAATTCTACCTGTCAGGGATGAATAATTTCGGCGGAGACAGTAAAATGCAGGTAACAAGGTCCTATTCAGTGATAAATACACAGCTTTTTAACTCTAATTAGAGTTTAATGTCTAACATATGGGCTCCAGTGCACCTCTGAATGGCTGAAACACCTCTCTGCTTTCTGTTTTGCATAGAAGGCTTTTTTCAGTATTTCACAGAATTAAAAGTTAATACCTGCTACGGCGTGTAACATTTAAATTGAGATTTAGCGCTGTTTGTTTTACGGTGAAATATGAAGATGTTGCTCTTACTTACAAATTCTTTTCTCCCTGAATTGTATAAGCATCTTTGCTACACCCTGAATTTCTATATTATGGATTTCCTGAAATAGCCAACGACCAAATAAAACAAGGCAGACAGAATCCACCCTCCTCCACAATATGCAAACTAAAACTGCTGCATAGAGCAAAATAATCGGTTGGGTAGATTTGACAATAAATTTAAAAGGATAATTTTGGTACCATATGATATATGTTTGTATGTATAGTCATTTTTTTTCTTTTTGGTGGGTATGAAGGACTATTTCCGTGGTGTGTCTGATTATTTAAAATTGATTCAGTGCTGGCAGAGCTCAATCAGTGTGGCGGTGCTGAAGAGGGCATTCTGGGTAGCGTTACGGTTAAGAAGGTGCCAATCCCTGCCCCCTTCTGGAGCTCTTAAAAAGTGAATGTGCACCAGTAGCTCCGTGTTTCGGGTGCCCAGGAATGAGGTTGAGGCAGCCGGGACCGAACATCCGCTACTCATCTCCCGGGCAGCCTTTGACCGTTCCAGAATCCCCCTTGACAGACAGGCACAGACAATTGGTCACAGATTTCTGTTGGTTGCGCACAAAGCGAGGCCCACTTCAGCCTCATTCAGCTGCCCTACTCACACCGCCTCTTCGCCGCGGCCCACCAACCAAACCTCGCGGCCGCGTTTCCCCTGCAGGCTCTCCGCTGACCTGCCCTTTCTCAAACATAGGCCTTTTCAACCCAACAATAGAGCCACCGTGAGACATCCCTCCGCTGACCCCAGCTCTGACCCCCCGCCCACACCCCCACCCCACGTAACCCCCAAGCTTCTGTTGAGTGGAAGTGGAGGCTTTGGCGGAGATTCGCTTACCTTAGATATCCTCAGCGTTGCCAATCAGCCGCCCAGGTGCTTCTGACGTTTACGCCCATAGGATGCGTAGGGCGGTCGGCTCTGTCGTCAGCCCGTCGGCGGAGACGGGATGACAGGGTCACTACCGACATCGCGCTATCTTATCTTACACTATTACAGGCGATGGCAGAAATTCTTTAGCAGTATGAAAATGCCGACAGAAAGTACCCGGCGCAGGAAGCTTTCATGGATAATTCAGAACCGTGCCTAACTGTTTTGACAAGAAAAAGATAAGATTTGAGGTCCCGTTCTTTGAGAAAGTGCTTTTAATGTTCTGCCAGTAAAATGACTACTGGCTGTTACTTATTTATTAAAAAAATATGAAACCAGTGTAGATTTTCAGCAGACTTCACATTATGGTAGTTTTTATTTCATTTTAGAAACTAATATTCTAACCATTTTCAACTTATAGAAGCTAATAATTTATACACGTATGATGCATGCGTATAATATGCGGGTGCGTGTCGAACTGCAGCCACCGAGTCCACAGCCTCCGGAAACAGGAAACTGGAGTAAGTGGAGCGACCGGGTTCGAGGAGCGTCCTGTCCTTTCTGCCTATTCCACCTCGTTTAATGGATCACACGTGTGGCGCCGGTGCTGGAGAAAGGCCAAGAAGCAGACGCGGGACACGCTGGCAGGGTTTCTGTGAGGCGCCGCAGAGAGAGCACAGCTCGAGGGGAATGGGGCACTAATGCCGGGGCTCTCAAGGCGGGCAACTATGAGCAGGAAGGCAGGAAGAGGGTCTGCAAAATAATTGCAATTCCAGTCACAACTAGCCAGGCAGTGTGCGTTGAACCTAGACCCCTGTAAATGCCCCAGTCAGCTTTCCCTAGAGACTCATGGGAAGCCAAGGGTCAACCGACCCTTTCCTGATACACCATATGTTAAAGGTATTCTGCAGTGCATTGTGGGATACCAACCCCCCCATTTTTCACAACATACTTAACAAATGGTTAATACATACAGCTCCTTCCTTTGTTTTTCTTTCAGAGATTTGGTTTAAACAAGTTCAGGAGAGTGAAGGGAATCCTTTTATCTTTGTTTTATTACAGTTTTATAATAAAATGTGTCTCTGAAATACGTAACACTTGATGCACAGTGTTTCTTATTGCCGCGGCGATGCAAGAGAATTTACGCATAACTTTATGCATGAGTTGTATTCAAGGTAGAAAAGTGTTATTTTAATTAGAATCTTGAGGATACCTATTTGTGATTGGACTGCTGAATATATGACACCGGAATACCATTTTGTAAGGAACGGTCCATCCGTCCATCTTCCTGCTCGTACAGTACCAGGTCACAGGGTGGTCTGGAATGACGTGTAGCCCCAGCAACCTATCCGTTATATAACGTTCATTGATGTTAATAGAAATGGTAACATTTTTTATCAAAGCCACGTCTATAAGGATCTATGAATACATTCATCACACTGCATTCATTAAGCGTTATAAACGTGGCTGCAAATATTTCTAAAAAGGCATAACACATTTTAACCATGTTTATTATGCATTATGAATGCTTTATGAAGCTCTTGTGTATAATACACTATACATAAACTTCATAATGCAATAACAAAGTTTAGCATTATTAGGGTATCTTTGCTGGAGCTTATGAAGTATTATAATCTACATTGTAATGCCTTATAGAAGATGCAAAAATATGGACTGTCTGGAGGTCCCCGAGGACTGGGTTGGGTTGGCTATAGAGTACACAGTCACAGTAAGTCTGCAGTCCATCCTGGGACGTACAGGGCAGTAAGCAGGGGGGGCCCTGGCTGAGGTGCCAGTCCATCACCAAATTATACACAGAGATAGAAAGTTCAGGTCCAGTAAGCAAAAATCCAGACCAAGATTTTGTTTCAACCAACCAGCTGAGAACTCTGTAACTGTGACTCTACTATACTAAACTGGTTGATTGAAACAAAATCTTGATCTGGATTTGTACTTTCCAAAACCTGAACTTTTAGATACTTAGACAGTATGGACAAATTAAAGGCTCCGGACAGCTTTAAAGGCACCAGTTTGTGTGTTTTTGGACTGTGGGAGAAAGCCAGAGTACCCAGAGGAATCTCCCCCGGGAATCACCCCCAGGCCCCGGGGGTATGAGGTCATAACGTCTCCCTGAGAGGCGTCTCTTTATGCACTTCCTGTTTCCTCACGTTTTTGGCTTTTCAGAAAACATTCCTGTATATTTATATATAATGTTTTCATTACAAGGAAGTATCTTGATAGAATGAATGAGGAGATTTTCCTGTGTTCTATATTTGGATCAACTGTAATGGGCCCAGTCCAGACAGGGAAGAGGGGAAAAAATTCATGATATAAATGTATTAATTTTGCAGTGTGACTAATGAGCCTTTCAGCTTGAAGGTCGATCTTGGGTAGGTGTCATGCGGGAGTGATTTACAGCGGACCCTCATTTCTGTCTCCTCGGATAGTCTGCCTGAATGTTATGGAAAAGTAATGACTTGTTCAGAGACACTATTTCTTCAAATACCAGCGCCTGTCTCAGACTAAAGGGAAGAAGTATTCATTCTGTATAGCTCTTACCGTCAGTGGCTTTAGGGTAGAGAGTGAGGGAGGGAGATTAGTGGCCAGGTTGATGGATGTCTGTCCGCCAGCTTTTGGGGAAATGAGGGGGGGGGGGGGCGGGGCGTGCATGCGGTCTCGGAGGTGGTCAGGAATAGGATGAGGGCAAATTGCCTCGTTAATAAGGAATTTGTTTTGTGCTCGGGCAGTGAACACAGCCTGGTGAAGCTTCAGACATAACAAGGAATCAGTGAGCACAGGCACGGCGGAGGACAGCCGTGGGGGCCTTCACAAAGAGCTCCGGTTGGGCCGGAGGAGCAGACACTGCTCACATGTGGTGCCAGCCAGCTGCCGCGAGCCTTCTAGCTCACAGGGAGCACTTATCATTTCAGAAATACTGTTTCCTGTAAATGCCAGTGCAGATGCATTGCTATACAGAAGCACTTACCCTTGGTGTTGTGCTATAAAGCATGCGCCCATACTTACCTGCAAACAAACGATACACACGCAACGCACTTGCACTTACACTGCGCACACTCGTTTCCTTTTATCTGTCTGCAGTGAGACCGAAAGTGTCGCATCGCAGTGGTTCAACACAAATATTTCACTGCAAGCGTCGCAGCATTGATGGATGTCGTCCCGGGTATTCACAGATGAAGCGTCAGCCTACGCGTCGAAGATACACGCTTTTGTTTTGCTCCCCGTGGCGACGCTTGCACAGATGCGCCTCTTCTCACACCCACACAGATTCCTTTTAAAAGAAGACCCTGCGACCTTCGCTTACATTTGGCCTGAATGCATCACCAGGCGCCACAAAGGGCGAGATGGGGCAGCCCTGACCAACACGGCTGAATCAGACACGGTGTGGCCTTCCATCAGCCTAAAGACATCTCAAGTGAGGCTCTGCTTTGTCTGAGTTATAAGGGAACTTCCTGCTGGGCAGCTGTGCAAGTAAAGTGGCCAACTAAGCCTTGAGTATAAACAGCTTTTTAGGGTACTTTTACTTTTTATTGCTTTTCAGGGTGTTATTAGGGTACTTTTAGCATACTATTTAGTGTGCTTTTCAGGGTGCTTATTAGGGTACTTTTAGCATACTATTTAGTGTGCTTTGCAGGGTGCTTATTAGGGTACTTTTAGCATGCTATTTACTGTGCTTTTCAGGGATTTTTTTTTTGGGTGCTTCATAAAATCAGAGACAATGCATAAAAAGTAATGGATCGATGTTTTTCTTTGTATGCCTATTCTTATAGACCTTGCTTTCCACAACAAACACCGTAGTGCTTTATGTAAAGAGGCATGAGTCAAATGCACATACTAACTTCCAAAAAATCTGAAAATTAAGAGCCGCTACTGAAAGTTCATTAAAAAAAATGTCTCGTATTAGAAAGGCATTCATTAAATCTGGCCAGTTTTCACAGCTCTGAAACATTCACCTCGGCGGCTGGTTTCAATTTGCCAAGCCGCGGCGTAGACACACTGCAGTCGGCAGTAGAGATTACCTATTGTGTGGTGCCGGTATAATGCATAGTCTGTTACACGTATATGTATGTGTAAAGTACACATAAGATAATCACTGAGCGCTGTGAAACACAAAGGATTTATGGCACGGAAGCTCTTTTCACACAGCCATTAACCTCACGGAAATGCGGGTGGAATTTGAGGCGACTCCATGAAATGTTACAGAAAATCTAATGAGCTTGTGGGCAACTCTTAAGAGTTAACCTGGTAAGCAGAAAGGCAAAGTTATTATCAACAATGCATGTGTTTGCATACACGCACCTCACTAGTCCATAAACACACAAGGACATTGCTGTGAGGGCTTTGTGTAGTGGCATATCAAGCTAGTCTAGGCAGATATTTAACATTCTAGATATCCACAGAAAAATATGTATTAAAATGTATATTAATTGATATTTTTACTGAGATCTAATCTCCTCGGACACAGTTTGGTGATCAGAATGGTGTTTTCTGATAAATGACCCTAAGCAGACAAGACTGTATCACTGTCATGGATTCTGAAAATGCAGTATTTCTATGATATATGGGAATAAGTTCACACGTGTCATAAAAGTCTGACTGGGTTACCGTTGCTTGATTTAATGAGCTGATTTTATGAGCAACATGATGGCGATGGGCGAATTTTAAGGCACCAATGACAGCTCAGCTGAAGAAGGGACACTTAGAACATATTATAACCTCCAATAAATGATCTTCAGTGACTGGAGCCAATATGCTTTAAACTTCGCAACTAAACGTGGATTTAACATCCAAACCTCACACCCACAGAGCGTGGATAAGACTCGAACCCCCCAACAAAAGAGTGGCAGATTCTCAGGGATAAGTCACCTGCGGACAAGGGAGGGCATGGGTTTCTGGGAAAACTGTGAAGTGTCACATTTGATCAGGCTGAATTCTGCCCTTGACTGTCCGAGATAGTTGACCAGTTGGCTTTTTGTCACCCTGCGTTGGAAAGATCCTTTTCATCTAATAACACGTGAAAGTTGAAAATATTTTCATGATTATTATAAAAGTATTACACATTATCAAAGGTGGGTATGATGAGGTCCAGAGAATACAAATCTAGAAGAGTTTGTTTCAGCCAACCAGTTGCGTGCTGTGACTCTTTATACTCAATTGGTTGGTTGAAACAAAATCTTGGTCTGGATTTGTACTTTCTGGACCTGAAATCTCCACCTCTCCACATTATTAATTTGTTTAATTATTTGTCTTTGATAACAGGCACCTGTATCAATGAGATACAGTCCGTATAACCAAAAACCTATTGAAGCATTTGAACACAGTTTAATATCCTCTGTTGTCCATGGAAGTATAAAAGATTCGCTCAGTGTCTGTTTGTCAGCAGCTTCCATCACAGGTCCTAAGACCTGACAAATTGCTGAAAATTGCCTCCATGCGCTGATTTCGGGTTTGAGGCTCCTCACACATCTGGTTCTGATTGCGGCCCGTTCTCGGCGCTGGGGGCACAGGGCCTCAGGATCGTGTCGAATCGTCTGTTTGCCTGGTGGGGGAGGGTATTCATGCATGATGCTGACAGATGTCCATCTGGGATACTCCTCGTGCCGTCACACTTTCAGAGAGGCGCTGTGACTTAACTGTGTATCATGAAACGGTGTCGGCCATTTTGATCGAAATTCCCTGCACTGTGCGTCGTATATTTATGTAATTACTACTAAGTATGGATTTTTAGTTATAACATTTAATCTGTACTTCACCCTGCCTCTCAACATTTGACGTGGCCTTCTCTAGTCATGTGGAACTGTTAGGCTAATATTTATAAATCTGTTACTGCCGGTCTAAATGACTATAACACAGTGGTATAAAAGCAAACAACAAAAACGGTAACTTTGTATGTACATGCTTTTGTGTGTAATTCTTAAAGGCGGGGCACCCTGCTGCTTTCAGAAAGCTGATTGTACTTGCTGGCTATTCTGTGCAGTTGAAAGTGAGCGAGGGGGAGTCAAAGGTGAGAGGTTGGGGGCAGCCACTTATAGTTGTGCGCCATTAGGAAAACGGCCTGAGATCTCTGCGTCTCCGACTCCTTGCCCCCTCCCTACAAACTATCACGTGGCCTGGGCCCCTAATAGCCCCACGCTTAATAACCTATGATGTCACTCCTTAATAGCCCCACGCTTAATAACCTATGATGTCACTCCCTAATAGCCCCACTCTTAATAACCTATGATGTCACTCCCTAATAGCCCCACTCTTAATAACCTATGATGTCACTTCTTAATAGCCCCACTCTTAATAACCTATGATGTCACTCCCAATAGCCCCACTCTTAATAACCTATTATGTCACTCCCTAATTGCCCCACTCTTAATAACCTATGATGTCACTCCCTAATTGCCCCACTCTTAATAACCTATTATGTCACTCCCTAATTG
>JAODKE010000035.1:6047725-6079056 GCA_026779605.1 Mormyrus hasselquistii | reverse complement strand
GGGGGGGGGGGGGCGGGGGGGGGGGGGGGGGGGGGGGGGGGCTCTTGGACGCTGGCTGAAAGGCTGGAACCCCCATCAGTCACACTGATTGACGGATCATCTCACCATTCACTAGTCAAAGCACGTACAGCGGGACACATCTGGAGAAGGGTTTGCTGGGGGTGGGGGAGATTCTTCATTCCTCAGTGGCCAGAAAGGACCTTGGGTCTTTGAGAAGTTATAACTGTGATGTCTTGTGTCCATTGCTGGACTGCAAGGTATCAGTTTCTGTAACCTAGTCACCTCATCCTGTGAATACTCTGCTTTTTATTATTTTTATTACATATAGGATGGCTATTAAAATGGATTTGATCACCTTGAAGGCATGGTGAAACGTGTGCTGCTATCACACAGCACGCACCAATAGTCTGACATTTGAAAAGCATGTGACTGACAGCTGACCAATTGCTGCCTGCTGCTCCGCTAAGGTCATTGGCATCATCCCCAAGCACCAAAAATAAAGTGTCATTTGAGGGAGATTGTGACTGAAATAATAATACTAATAAAAATACTTAGGTAAAATCCCCTTTTCAGAGAACTGAGGGGTGAACAGAGACAGAGAGACGCAGGGTTTTGAATGCGACCGCGCCCCCCCCCCCGAGGAATGCCTGGCACTTGGTGGCGTCCGGGTGCAAATCAGCAATGGCACCTAAAAGATGAGTGGGGAGAGGGCTGTCCTTGTGGCCGCAGAGTGGATTCAGGCACGGACAGGCCATCTGCTTGGGGGGGGGCATGTGGCATGAGGGACCCTGCCCCTGAAGACCCCCTTTTCTGGGCCATCCGCCTGCCGTTTGAGCTCAGGCTCTCTCCGAAGTGTGAAATTTCACTCACAGCCTGCTCCTTCGTCCTCCACGGCCCCACCCCCATCGCTGGCCCCGCCTCCTTTAGAGTTTTCTTTACACTTTTAAGGTGGGCTTCCTGTTGCGGGCTGAATGTGCGCGTGTGTCGTACTGCTGTGACCACTAGCAGAACCAGAGCGGAAGGTGAACTGAGAGGAAGCAAGAGGCTTTACCACTTTACGATATCCAATAACCAAACAGCCACAAAGTAACACGTGACTACTGACCAGTCTGTGAGCAGAGACTCGAACCCTGAGCCACCCGTGAGGCTAAATAAGGCGACATGGCAAGAGTCATGTGGCACCTCGTGAGCCCCGCCCAGTTAATCCCACCACGACCTGCCCCCGCTTGGGAAACCTGCTCTGAAGCTGGCCATATAGAGACAACAATGGGAATGCTGTTCTCTGGAGGGGGGGCAGCCCAAACCTCACTCCCCCCAGGGTTCATCCCCCCCCGCAGGACTCATCGAACACCTGCTGCCACACAGCCAGGGCGGGGAAACAACTGCGGAGGGCATAAGCCCTGGGGTGGGGGGTGGCGCGCTGTGGCGGGCATGCTATCTGCTCCTTTTAACCCCCCCGCCGTGTCGCCAGACCGGATTTGTGCGCCCGCATACTTCATCGTGGGGAGATTTGGAAAAAATCTAGGCAGGGATACGGCCAGGAGATTACAGGGCTCCTTCGGTGTTTGGGGGGTGGGAGGGGGGAATGAGCCGCCGATACTGTGGGGACGGAGGCCGTCAGCCTTTGGAAAACATGCCGTGCGACCGCTGCTAGCGGAAAGAGGATCGCGAGGATCCCGTCGTTGCTTTTCACATGTGAGCGACTTTGCTCGGGGGTCACGAGTAGAAAGGACACGGGATAAACTTAAACACAACGTCAACTTCAGCCTGAATCCCCCGACACACCCCCCCCCCACCCGCCATGCCCGGGCAAATGGCCGACGCAGCTGTCCGTTTGAACAGCTGTCCATCTACAAAGGGCCGGCGAGATGGAGGCGAAGGCCCCATTGAGGGAGTGTACCAGAGATGTGGAGGCTCTGATCCCGTCGCACCAACCACGGCTGCAGCTCCATGCTTATTGTCAACGGATATTCGCCGGCACAGTGCTTAATTATCGGTGAAAAATTTCATGCCCTGTGTGATGTTCTAATGATCTAAAAATCTTTCAAGGGAAAATCTATTCATGAGGTTCTAATCTAGATATGTGCTGCTTATATTTAGATTAATACAATTTTACCATATGAAAGCAATAAAGGCACAATTAGGGCGTGCTTCTCCACGTGTGAGTCAATTATTTACTCCAGACTTGGGGGCCTTTTTGACCCCCCTCCCCCTTTGATTTATAAGCACTAGTGACACTTGCCAAAAAATCACATAAGAGGTCCATTTTGTTTAAGTCTTAAACGGAGCAGCTTTACTGCAAACCTCGCCACATCCAGTGCCCAAATGAGAGCTCAAACTCCATTTGCTGCCCGTGTCTCAAGCTGCTTTTTGATTGTTATTTGGCTGCAGACACAGCAGCAGATTATTAATGCGGACGATGCAGTGATGTAGATGACACTAGAGGTGCTATGACATGTTTAGCGTGTCGGGGGCTGCATTTCCTCGTTTGTGAGGAATGGAAGGCCATTCCCTCCTCATAACAGCACACACACGCGGCGTTAACACGGTGTCAGAGTGGCTGTCCAACTTCGGGAGTGTCCTGGACACGCTCCAGGCGTGACACATGGTGACAACCCCATTTGAGCCCCGCATGCACACTCACATGCCTCGTGCGTGCGTGACAGAGGGCATCGGCCTGTATGTAAATGTCTGCGTGTATAAATAAAGGCGTGTCCAGCAGGTTTTTTTTTCTTTGTTGTGTGTGTGTGTCTGTGTTTTTTTTTTTTTTTTGTCCTCTGCAGATTTCCAGACTTCAGACTGCCCCGTTGCCCTGCACGGCCTGCCTAATCAAAGTGCCGATTCTTTAAAAAGACAACTGCTGTCATTTGCTGCTATTCACCGCGGTGTCCCTGCATTTAGTGCCTAGCCGGCAGCCAACACAGTACAAGAGCAGGTCACAACCACTGCTGGTTCCCTGTCGGACTCTACGGCACCCATCCACACTGCACACGCCACACAAACAGACCTACAAGGTAAGCTTAATTAACCTTTTCTTGAAACTTCTTCCCCTGGATTTCACCGGCAAGTCAATCACACGGTAACAAGATACCGGGGTGAATTTAAAGGCTTGCAACGGCTAGGCAGATCCTTGGCCAAGGTGACGGAGACATTTAGGGGTTACTTTCCATCTGTTTATCAAATCAGGGCCAGATAAGATATCAGCTTTCCGTTACTGTAAACTGGCCAGATCCAAGCGCAGCTTTTTCACATGCGTCATCTTTTTTCCCCAGCTTCAGCAGCGTGTTCATCTACGGTGAACCTTACGGAATGTGTATATATCATTCCTGATTGAATCTGTACAGTAAGACAGCAGCACGCTGGCCTTCCATATTGCATCACCGAATATTTATGCAAGTTACAAAAACTTCGCTTTGGAGTTTGATTATTCACTCCGTCGCTGACCTATTTGAGAAAAATGTTACGCGTCCAAGACTTGAGGGATTGAAATCTACCCTGGGTTTCCTCCTGCTTTCCCGTCTTGCTTTTTGTGAGAATTTAGAGCCCATCGGTAAATGACCTTGCACCGCCATCTCGATCGGTGAGGCGGTATAGAGATCACTTCTGATTTTCCCCTCATTGTGCCAAAAGGCACATTCCTCAGATGCCTCCCAAAACAAACCTTGGGGAATATTGTCCCTAATGCTAAATTTACACTCCAGTCTCATGTGCTCACCTCTCTAAGTCTATTTCTGGCATTAGACTCAATGTGACACGACGGTGAAACCAAAAGTGGACTTTACCTTGTTTTGTTTCCCTCATTCTTACCCAAGATCAAACACCAGTGTGCTGTAGCACTTTAGTCAGCCTCTGCGGAGTGAACAGGGATGAGCAGAAGGACCCGTCATGCATGTTTGCATGTGGACTGGACACACATAAGACCAAGATGGCTGCCGGCTCCGTGCATCATTGAGCTCTGAGGTCAGCGATGCCCTCGGGAGCCCAGGGGAGACGCGGCAACGCCTGACTCGCTCGGTCACGTGTGTGCCATGAAGGCGATGGTTTCTTGCATTTGCTTTCTTTCTGCTCTTTTATGAGATTAATAAATATCCAAGTTTTAATTAAGTGCAGAAAGGAATTTTTAACCAGTAGCAGCACTGAGCAAGATCTGCTCCAGAGCCATAAAAAGCCAGACGGCAAAGCTTGTTAAGGGCAAGAATGGCTTTCCAGGGTGTGATCGCCATTATCTTCTTCAGCATCTAATGAAGGATTTTAGGAGAGCGCTCTCTGAACTCCAGAGAAGATGATGGAGGCTGTTGTCGGGAGTCATTATGAAACAATTTGTTGGCCGTCTGTCTCCCCCGCCCCGATCTGCTGCTCTCTGGGGTGGGGGTGAATGTGGGGGAGGGGTGGCAGCTTTAGATCACTCTCGGCCTATGAGAAGAGGTGGGTGGAGAAGCCGGGGGGGTGGGGGGTTCACCTTCCACATTTTTAAGTATAGCTTTTTCAGATAATTAGGGAACATAAATACGCACCTTAGAATTCACTTATTCATTTTTACTATGTCGTTTAAATGGTAATGGGGAAAAGCAGTAACCCAGTGCAAAGTCTATTGTATCGGATTATAGGGCAGATGCAAAACTAAGTGTAGTGGGGAAAACATGGGTAGTTATTTGATGGAACTCCACCCCTTTTCACCTTTCTGTACTACTCAGGAATCTAATTACAACACATGTGCAACAGCCACTATGCCGCTGTAAGGATAAGTGATGTCTTTCACAGAAAAGTCAGCTCGTCGAATTTTGTCGGCGAGCAGATGCAGGATATATGTAATTTAGTGTCAAATGTAAAATACTGTAGTACTGCTCAGAATCTTCTTTATAATCAAATTCCTTTCTGACCGGTTGAACTTTTTCGAATAAAAGCCATTATAATCCCTTCCGGCTCCCTAAGATAACATTTCATCAGTTGAGATTAACGTAGGTCATGTAATATTAACTGATGCAGCTGGAGCCTAGATATAAACCTAATCTTGATCTTTTTTGTCTATTGCCAATTTCCATATTATTATAAATTCCTATTTGTGTCTAGATTTTTACATGTGGTCAGATATTTTTATGGGTGTAGCACAGAGGAGGAGATCGAGATGTGGTGAAAGATGCTAAAGTCTGAGTTTATTTTAGGTAATCAGCCTGCACGTGTGTCAGGTTGTGCCATCTCTTAATAACCAAAGTAAATATGCAGAGTAGAAAAAGTCAGGATCAGCTGCATCCGACATGATGCTTGCTAACACTGACCTTTACTATGAGGGTGAAGCCTTCAGTGAATCATGCAACAGTCAAAAGAAATTCCTGAAGATCTCCATAAAATAGAGACACACTGTACTGGAAACAGATCTGAAATGTTTTCTGAAAGACCAAGGTGTCACCATATTCATAGCCTCATTGTCCAAATGGGGAAAGTTTGGGACAATATCAAATCTTCGAAGGAGAGACTTCATTGCCAAAATCTGTCCAATGGACAGGCATAAAAATCATCCAAGATGAAGATGCAAAGAATGCCTTGAACAACAAACAGGGTTCTGCCCAGCTCACTGGCCCTTGTAGAGGTCAAAGATCGTGGCTCTGGAATCAGGCAGTGTGCAAGAGAGAAACAACTGCTTACTGAAGACAGCAATAATGCTGGGTGAAAAAGCACATACGATCCTCAGAATTCCTCAATCAATGTTCTATGAGTCACGAGGGAAAATTGTTGGCTGACATGGGCCCATTCTGTCTGGCAAAAACACAGCACTACATTCCACAGTGAGAACTTCATACCAGTAGTCTGGAGGTGGTGGTGATGGTAGTGTCTTGGTTTGCGGATGTTTTGCCAGGACTGAATAACTTTACGTCATTGAAGGAACCATGATTTTCACCGTGCACAAGAGAGTTTGATCATTTGTGCGTGAGTTCAAACTGAAATGAAACTGAATTGTGCAGCGGGCATTGATCTGAAACACACCAGTGTGACAGAATCAAAAAAAATAAGAGAAAATAGCCTGATCATTGTCCAGACATAATCCCCCCTAAAATATGCAAGCCCACAAATGTCTATGAGCTAAAACAGCCCTGCAAGAAGAAGAGAGACAAAGTCACAAGCCAAAGCTACTAGAATAGAATAGAACAGAGTATAACAGAATAGAACAGAATAGAATATAATGCCTTTATTTTATTGTCATTGCACAGGTTCAAGTACAATAAAATGTCAATCTTCATATGTGTCTTCATATAGACAAGAGGGAGGCTTGTGGTTAAACTAGGAGGTCAGCTATATATTCAGTGCCCTTGGAGCAGTTTTTGGGATTTAAGCCCATGTTCCTAGGCCCAACTGTGATATGGCTACTCTGCTTGCCATGGGATATGAGCCAGTGACCTCCTGGACACAGGCCCAAATTCCTAACCTGTATTTGGTTGCAGCCGCCACTGCCAAAGCTGATGTAACCAGTTATTGAGTTTTAGGGTGTGTGACTTTTTCACACAATGTTTGAGTGTTAAAAAACTTCATTGAATTATTAACAATTACGTTTCCGGTTCGGATCTTATCCTTATCAAAATAGTCACATATCCGCTGGACCCCTGAGAGAGACCATTAACCCCTCTGAAATGCTCCAGGACCCGACCCTGTGCTCAGACCCCAGCCTTTACTCTCACTGTATATATGTGTGTGTGTGTGTGTGTGTCTGATTCAAAGGAGAGCATTATGGGATACGTGGCAAGGAACATCATGCTGTATCTATACCTATTGGTGGTGATGGCCTTGTAATTGAAAGATTACAGGTTCGAATCCCCAACCAACAAGATCCCACTGAGGTACCCTGAGCAAGGTCCCGCCCCCAAGCTCTGCTCCCCGGGCGCTGAATTAGCTGCCCCCTGCTATGTCACAAAAAGTCACATATGGGTTAAATGCAGAGGACACGTTTTGTTGTGGTGTGTCAACAATGACCACTGATCACCAAATTCTATACTTTAAATAAAGAATCTTTTCATCTAATTCATTTATGGTCCATTGCATCATTTTATTTAATTTTCAGTTTTTTTGGTTTGTAGCATCCATAATGAAAACATGCAGAAGACCTTACAGTTGGTACTGTGCAGTCCCCATAAACAATACAGGCCTGCAGTGTTCCGAGGTAGGAATTAGGTAGATCACTGCTTTTAAAAAGAAAAATTTCCTTCAATCTTCCCCAGTACAAGGTCCCAGCTATCCGGGAGTTTCTCCCGCGAAACATAAGGCACAATTCAAAGGAACACCCTGGATGGGATGGCAGTCTTTTGCAGAGCACACACTCACACGAGGCCTACGAAGGGAAATTCCAACGTGTAGCAGGCAGCCCAGAATATTATGATAACTTGAACAGACCATTAAAAATAACAACACCGGCATAGATACCATGAAACCATCCTTCCCGTTCAGCTCCACAGGGGCGAGGAGGCATGACTGATGTGGGGGGCGGGGGGGTCGTTCTGTCACTCCTTTCATGTTGACCATCTCCAGAAAAATAAGGGTTCCTACATTGAATCTTATTAACCTGTCTCGTTCTTTTGTCCAAACTGGTTTATTTTATTACTTGGTGCTTTCATGTGCAACACATATTCTCAAATATTTGGAGAAAGCGTAAATAAATACAGAGATTTAACCAGACAATGAAACATATGAAAAGGTTGAATATTCAAAGAGCACTTTAGAAATATAAAGAAACTGCCAATCTGATATTGACGACTCAAATAGATCTCTTTTCAATGTTAAGTCTACATATTTCCTAAAAAAAATAATATGAATTTTTTTTTAGATATTCCAATTTCATCCATTCCATTTACAAAATTTTAATTTGAATTGTACTCATCTGAACCAAAATACCATGCCAGCCTCAAGCCATGTGATGAAGTCCTCCTACCCACGGATGGCGCTAAACGTCTCTCCCTCATCCACTGTCTCCAAGCTTTATCCATCTCCCTTTATCTGCACATAAAGGGACCCTTGACCTTAAAGCTTAGGTTACCTTTCTCTGATGTTCTCAACATCCTGGCTGCTAATTAAGATCGGTAAGCAGAATGCAGAATGATGCATTGTGGGACAGGTACACATGAGCACTGACAAATAAAACAAAGAATTATCAGTAACTGAAGTTAGCCTGTTAGCGTCATGGTCAGAGTTAGCCTCCCACTTTCTGTCCTTTGTTCTTGTGATTTTCGTTGCACATTTTTTTTTTCCCCTACAGAAATTCTTCACATCTTGTATCCACATTCAAGCGCTTCTCAGTCAACCTTCCCATAACCCCTGACCTCTGTTAGACCGCTCACAGACCACCACATTCAGAGCTGCAGTCAATGTCATATGTTGGTGTAGGGGAAAAGCTTTTAATACTGCCCACCTTCATCAAGAGTCCAACAATGAAGCACATGTCCTACAGAGAGGCACATGTGCATGTCGGTGGGGGGGTGGCCCGGCCTACCCCCTCTGTGCATCGTCAGGCCCCAATCAGAGCTTGTCAGCAGGATCCTTGAGGAGAGATGCTATCAGTGGGGCTTCTCAGCCTCTCACACCTTAAGGCCCCTTATCTCCCTACTAGAGATAACAGCTAGCTGTGACCCAGCAAGTGGTGAACTGAGCAGTCTGTGCCCGGTGAGGTCGGGATGGACACACTTTGTAAGTGAAGTGCCTTGATTTCAGGCACCTAAATAACTAAAGTGGTGCTCATATTTACAAAGCGGAGGACTCAGTTTTCCTTGAAACAAACTGCGAGCCAAAACAGAAAAGAAAAAAAAAAAACATTCAAGATGTTCCATGTTTTTTTTTTCCCACACAGGTCACTCTTTGTTTGTATCAAGTTGCGTTCAGAACCTCCCTCTGGATCTCAAGCCGGTTTTATGTCCTATCAGGATATTAAATGGGAGCCCCGCCCCCAAATGAAGGTCGATTGTTTTCCCGCATTTTTATTGAAGGTGAGCGCCTGCCTGGCTAATTGAAGACGGCGACCTGTTTCAGGGGCAGAGCTGGGAGCTGGCCGTGGTGTGATGAACGTAATAACAAAACAAGCTGTGCAGTGTGGAGCTGCACTGGCAGTGTTGGGACTTTAATGAGGAACATGTGGACCTGGCCAGATGGAGAGTCAGGAGAAACTCAATCCTGTCCTCTCTCTCCCTCTTTCTTCTACTCCTGCTAACTCACACTGCAGCCGCTTCCCTGCAGCTACCTCCTTCTTTTGCTCACTGTCTGTCGCTGTCTAGCTGCCTTCCTGCATTTAGCACGTCCCTTCGCTGATCCCTCATTCCCGGACTTATCTCGTATCCATTGCCACTCGCCGTCGCACTTTCCCTCGTCCCCCTGCACTTCTCTCTGTCCCCCCGTCCCATCCTGCTACGCTCGCCTCTCTCGCCGGCCTTGCACCCTTCCCCGCTTCCCGCTTTGTCTCGTCTGACCGACTCAGAGGTCGGTGGTTCCGTCTCACTGGCCCGGCATTCAGGCCCCGCTGTGAATCTGACGGCTAATTTTACCCGGCTGACCTCATTTTTCTATTGTGTTAGAACAAGCCATCCTGTGTCACTAGAAATCTACTGGCTTCTGATTTTCTTTTTTTTTTTACCTGATGCATCCCAGCAATTTGCACAAGCCCCCTTGTTTTAAGCAAAGAGTATATGTGTATGCGGGGGCTTGCAATGTAATATGCTCCTAAGAGGGGGGGGGGGGATAAAGGGATCATTCTCCAGTGCTCAGCCTCAACAAACACCACATAGGGGTGCACTTTCATGCTAAGAATTCTTCTTGTCCACCTGGACCTATTAACTTAGTGCTTCAGTAAGCCACGCTTGAACAGTGTTTACAAGCATCAATGTCTCCCATTGTGATTCCTCTAAATGTTTATATAAAGTCTGTTACTACTATAATTTCTGTCCTCGCTTATAATTTCCAAAATGTTTCTATCAGTTGAATATAACCAGATTTATTTTGATCTATGTTCAAAGGACCCGGTAGAAAAAAATCTTTTGTTATTCAAGATCGAGGATCTCCAGGAATACAGCCAATGGGAGATGATTTGTGCCGCTGACTGTTTTCAACTGTTTTTATCTCCGCAGGTAGAACTTGGAATGAATGACAGATACCAGCTTTGTGACAGGTGAGTTGGCTGGTAGAGAAGCTAAAATCCATAGCATAATGTTAAGTCCCTGACCTGTAAACAAAACAAAAGATACAACAGGTAACTTGGAAATAACTATAACTTAATCCCTTATAAGAGACACCTACCAAATTAAAGAGCAAATTTCTTAAATTCACTCAGTCCTTCTTTTGTTGTTTTTCAGATGCTAATGACATAAAGTCAGGCTTCCTCATCATATGTTACAATGCTGGGAAGCAAAACTCAGTCAGTCCTCAAGCAACCCAACAACCCAACAAAAATCTATTGTTAAATTTCCAAAACTCACTAAGTCCACAGAAGTGTCCCGTAAACTGAGTTTTGGAAATTTGCTCTTCATTTATTATAGGGGTAATGACTGTGTATTTAAAAGAATAATCGAATAGTTCCAGTAGAATTGTAGTGTCTTCATTTCCTGCTCTTACTCACTGCCTTTAAGTATCAGGTAGAGCTTGTGTGAAGTGAAATTAGGGCCTGAATCAAACAATAACAGTCCTAAAGAAGGTGTCATGTCTGCAGAGTAGTTGCTGAATTGTGATCATTTGAATGTTGACTGCACTGAACATTTTGCTTGTATGATTGTTGACTGAACTGCAAATTTTGTTTGTGTGATTGTTGACTGAACTGAATGTTTTGTTTATGTGACTGTTGACTCCTCACAATGTTTTGTTTGTGTTATTGTTGACTGAACTGAACGTTTTGTTTATGTGACTGTTGACTCCTCACAATATTTTGTTTGTGTTATTGTTGACTGAACTGAACGTTTTGTTTATGTGACTGTTGATTCCTCACAATGTTTTGTTTGTGTTATTGTTGACTGAACTGAACGTTTCGTTTATATGACTTGCATCCTGCTGTTTCTCAGCCACAGGGCTCATCCTGCATGCTGCAGGGGAAAAATAGGTTATGATGTCAAAGAGAAATAACCAGAAAAAAATCAGAGGAATGCCTTCTTGGGAGAAACTGTTCTTCTGTGTGTTGGGAAAATAAACAAAGAATCCCCCCTTGAATTGCAAACCATAAATCTTAAATGAATCAAATAGTGGGAATGATCTCACGTTTATGTTGTCATGAAATCTCACACCCACCCACCCATCTAAAAAATGATCTGCATAGTTCTTCTGAAAGAGACAAATGTGTGGGGTCTAAAGAAGACTATGAATATCACAGTCAAGAAATGACTTTGTACCAGGTGCCGTTAGTAGAAGCTACCCAGGTAAACCTGTACCTTGGTCCTCGTAGAGGTCAGTTTGCGGCAGACTTTGGAAAGCACTTTTCCAAGAGATACCTTTAATTCGATGCTGATGCAAATGCAAACACCAGTCACTGGAACACAGACACATTTGAACAATATGCAGGAGTTTTTGGCCAAGGCAGAGTGTAGGAGTGCATGTCAAAATGTACTTCAAACAGGCACTAGGCAAGTTTACACTGAACCGTTTAACATAATGAACTTGAAAGACTGCTGACTTGCAATCCATAGACGGCCTTATTCAAACATAAGTTGTAGCTCTCCCGTTCCCTCTAGCCCCTCCCCGCGGCAGTTCAGAGGCTCCCTATTCGCCTACCTGCTCATGATTGACGGTAGCCATCTTTGCATAAATTAGCGGGCTAGCGAATGGCTGGGTCTTATTTTAGCTACGCCCCGCCCTGCGCCAAGGCCCCGCCTCCCCTGATCCCCGCCGTGGTCTGGGCCGCTTTAGGGTGACAGCACTGTGTAAAGGATGTGAATTTGTCTTTAATTTCCTGCAGCTCCATCGCCGTGCAGCGGCAGTCAGCGAACCCCATTCTAACTGAATGGATTGGCATGGGGAAAAGCGGACCTCAAAAACTGGCTAAGCGGCGGCTTTGGGACTGTCTTTCTCTTACGATGGTGTTTTTTTCACTGCTCCTCAAACCAGGTACGGCACCGTACAATACTCTTCACAATATTTGCATTGCAAGTATAGTTTTGTTTTTTTCCCACCCTTACAAACAGTGAACTGCACACTCTGGGGAGAATTGTTTGCCTGGAATGCATTCAGATAAAAGTGCGAAATCTTCACATCTTTAAATAATGTGCATGTACTGCAGCATATCTCTGCGTATTAGAGTAGGTAATTATTTTAAAAGTGTGAATAATGTATTGATACTACTGTAGCTGAAGATCGGTATCGTTTGCAGATAAACTGACTTATTCTGTATCGACAAATTTAATGTCGATAGCTGATATGGAACACGTTTGTATATTGTGTTTGTTAATGAGCTATTTGTTGTGTATTTTATGAGTATGTTTATTCGAAAAGTAATTTTTAAAAGCAGAGAAGTAAATCAGACTTATTTCCCCTTTTTCTGGACACGGACTGTAACTTCGGGAATAGTGTGCAGGGACTTGCGTAGATGACTGCGAGTAATATGCGCTCTTGTGTCGGCGAATATTATGTTGCTTCTTCAGTTATAACAAACAACCAAGGAATGATATACATACGTCTGAAAATAACCGTTCTAAGTTGGATACGTATGTTTTTCCTTCTTTTTTTTAATAAAAACAATCTATAAGTAGCTACTAACAGGCCTTCACCAGCCTACCAACAGGAAAGCGTTATTTTCCACTTCACTTGTAAGTTTTAATGGTGGTCCTGATTTGCAGCGCCAGCCAAGTCTGTGTAAAGCCTGTGTGTTCGTTTTATTTTATTTATCTTACTATAATTGCGGTCTAAAGTCAAATAAAAACGGTGATCCACATCTCCACTAAGTTTATAACCTGAATCAAGTATTTATTTGAACTGCACTAGTTCAGAAAAGTGCAGATAAAACAGCATGAAGGCTGTTGTAATGTACGTGAATTAATGACAAATCAAAAAGTGTTCTGCACTTTGCACGTCGTTCATTAAAATATATATTTGATACCTGTTTCGAAATATGTTTATTCATATAGTTTATTATTATAGTTTTTGAATAACGACTGTTGGTAAATACAGACATAATTATTTATGGAACCCAAAATATTAAAATAAGTTTTACTATATTTTTTTAAATTACATTTTTTAATATGAAAACTTTGTAAACATTAATAAGTGTTCGAAGATTAAACTTTATTCTAGCATTTGGATCATCGCTATTATTAGTATGACATTAATAGAAAGCAATCCACTCCTTTACCTGAATTATTCATAAATACAAAGTTAAAGGCATAGTGCATTTCACAACTTAATGTCCAAAACTGTATGATATAAACGATGTCCTGTACGTTTTAGCCTTTTTAAAAGTTGGAATTAAAGACAAAGTTTAGAAGAATCTTGTTTGAAGAACATCCCTCTAGATTTTTGATGGCTTTCAAGATTCTATTAAACAGTGTTGACAGATACTACTTAACGCTCTATATTTTGCTTTATACCACGAAGCAAGCTAGTATTTGGGGCTTGTTACCCTGAAGTCTAATCATAGGGACATTTACTATAACTCTAAAGGAGTTAATACGGTTTTTAATATGGAAAAAATGATCACCCGTCATAAGTGTGCTACAGTCGTTAGCTCATAGCTAGTGTTCTTGTTCAGTAATTATTTTTGCATCTGGTATTAGTGTAAGTGACATTCGGGCCAACTCCTGAGCAACAAGAGGCAATGTGGTCTGCAAAAACGCAGCTTTACAGGGTCGCCTTTGTTGATTCTGTTACCAGTTTCCTCACGCAGTGCGAAAAACAAGTTCCCAGCCTCGTTATTTACACTGTGCCACCGTCCACGTTTTCGTCTGTGTAGCTTCAAAGAGGAATGTTACAGCCATCCTGCTATGATTTTAAAGGTCTTCTAAATGTCAGGGGCTATATTCACTTATGAGACTTCATGTCAAACAATGCAACGAGAAAATTCAAGTCACTTAAATCTGAAATCAAATGCTCCCAGAATCCTTTGCCAACATAAAACAAATTTGTCAGACATGATTGTCTGTTTTGATTCACATACTCAAAATTGAATTGTGCCCGTGGCATGCTGAAAGTGTGTTGAACAAGTGTTATCTAATTCTTGTGTGTAATAGGTCTTAATGATTATCACATTTCCAATCAAAACTCCAGCTTCCACTGTTTGTGCCCATTTAGAATTTAGTTATCATCTAACCCTAATTCCAGTTACCTGAGCATTACCTAAACTTATCCTTTCAGTTAGATGATTGATATTTAAAAATTATCTTGTGTAAACAATTAAGCAACTGTAAATATAAAGCTAATGAGCATTCCTGTAATATTTTTGATTTGCTACTTTACATGATATTTTCAAAAGTCCTATATGTCATGAAGTGAGCAAACAGCACATAAAGTGTGTTGTATTGCAGCCTGGTCCAGGTCAACAGCCGTGCAAGATGTTCGAGTCGCCCGGGACTTGGGCTTTCTGAGCAGAAATGTACCACCTTTTCCCAAAACTGCACCATTCATCATATTTGATAGCTGCTGAAGCGCCTGCCGTTGGCGTCCCTCCAGACAGTCCAGCAAACGCTGTGTGAGGGAGTACAGTCTGGCCACTAAGTGGGCCTCGCAAGACAGAGAACTTTGTTTTGGGGCTCCATGAAACAAATGGCCGGCGTACAGGAAGCAGAAAAGGGGCAGAGCCTGTGGGAGGAGTGGTGTAGCCTGACCCACCAGCAGCTGGCCGGAGGGTGGGGCAGTGTGATGAAAACGGACGCCTTGTTGGACTATTAGCATCTACACCTTTTTCTGCTTTTAGTCAGCCGTCTGAATCACTGTCGCCTGCTGTTTAGGGAACGAGTCTGGTAACTGAAGGAAAAATGTGTCCGTACATAAAGCCAGTCTGACACCTAAAGGTAAACTATTATTCCTTCCTGGGTCTCTGTTATAAGTCATGGCTGCATGTCAACACAAGACAGCAGTGAGTTCTGACGGAGCTGGCGGTGTGGTTTACGGAAGCTAGATTAGCTAAACTGAGTTACCGGCTAAACTGGTTTTATGTTTTAACCCCTTGCGGCGCTCAGCAAGAAGTCCCATTCTTTGGTTTGCATTTTAATCAGCTTTTTTAAATTTAGTGAAAAGTATATGATGTCTCTTCATCTCTTTGAAAATCACAGAGCCCCTTAAATCTTTCTGGATTTTTTAAAAAAAAAGTTAGATTTTCAGTGACACCCTGGTCATGTGACAGTTACACAGAGGTAATGTGTCTGACGGCTCGTTCTATCTGCTTCATAGCATGTTGCCAGCAGTGTCGGATTCAGCGCTGCAACGCAGAGTACGTGGCCTCTACATCGCCCTCTAGTGGTCTGCCGGAGGAGGCAGCGGCCGACATGGACTACTGCACCGCGCTGCGGGCCTACTCCCTGTGCACCCGCCGCACGGCGCGCAGTTGCCGCGGGGACCTGGTCTACCACTCGGCTGTCTTCCGCATCAGGGAGCTTTTCTCCCAGCACAACTGCTCGAGCGACGGCCCCACATCCTCTGCCAAGGCCCCCAGCACCTCGAACCCAGCCATATCAGAGCTCTGCGACTACGAGGGCCGGGCACTGGCCTCAGGGTCGGCTGGACTGCAAAAGAAGTACGCCCACTGTGGATTATTCGGGGACCCGCACTTGCGGACGTTCCGCGACGAGTTCCAGACCTGCAAGGTGGAGGGAGCCTGGCCTCTAATCGACAACCGCTACCTGTCGGTGCAGGTCACCAACGTGCCCGTGGTCCAGGGTTCCAGCGCCACTGCCACCAGCAAGGTACGGGTCTGACGTCTTCCCCGACGTCAACGAAAGGCCACACATCCGGCACGTAGCCACAGAAACGTACTGGTGCTCAGGGAGGCCAAAAGGTGCCTGTCGCTGGCGGTACCTACGGAACACGCCGGTGTTTATGCTTCCTTGAAGCTTCAAGGATTGTAGCTAAGCTGCCATCGTCAAAGCTGATGGAGAACAGATAATTTGATGAGTGTTTAATGTGGATCTGAAATACCATTAAATGCACCATCTGCACATAGCTGTTCTGCTATAATTGCTATATTTGTAAACTAATCCTTCAGGAACAGATATGCGTGCATGAACAATGGAATGAAATATAAAGCACTTGTAATGTAAATGACCTGTGTAGATCCAGGAGGTGATTCAGCCACTGAATTAAACTACAGGAGGTCTTAATTCAGAGTCTGCGTAGGACTCAAACGCGGCTCTTTTAGCAACTTAGCTTTAGCAGTGACCAATAGCCTCATTAGCACATCATTGCTGGCTCCGCTGCAGGTTAATGTCGTACCGTTCTCTGTGCCTTAAAGTCCACATTGTACGAGGGCCGAGAAACACTCACCAGGTGTGACGAGGTGAGAAAAACGGAGCTGTGCGGCGCTGAGAGGCTACCCAGCATTAGCCATGTGTCGCGCGCGTGGAGTATGATACTAAAACAACTGCATTTCTAACTTATTAGTACAGCGTGTGTCAGTCGGGCCCTCGGGGACCCGCAGACAGTCTATGGACTATGGGAGCAAAAATGAAAACGTACAGTGACTGTTGGTCCCCGAGGAATGGATTGGGAGACGGCAATGGTGTTACACTCATCAGAAAGCTTAAAGCACTCAATAGTTTTCTCCAGTATAAGGTTTGATGCAGGAATGTATTGGTTGATGCCCTGTGCATTTTTTACAATACTGACTTTTCCATTCTTTCCATTGGTTGGGATAAATTGGCATAAATTCAAGGTAGGTTATAAGTTTACTTGCCATTTAGTCTACTTGGTAAATGCCAATCTTTTATATATGTAAAAGTTCTAGCTTTTTAAACTTTAAC
This sequence comes from Mormyrus hasselquistii, assembly GCA_026779605.1. Lineage (NCBI taxonomy): Eukaryota > Metazoa > Chordata > Actinopteri > Osteoglossiformes > Mormyridae > Mormyrus > Mormyrus hasselquistii. The sequence goes on along the minus strand of JAODKE010000035.1, from coordinate 6,062,164 downwards.
TCAAAGCTCGAAAAAAAATAATGTATCAGTGGATGATTTGTTGCACTCTTTTGGTTTTTAGCACCTGTCTCTTTAAATTTACATACCAGTATGTTCAGGCTGGTTTTTCCATTCACCTGCCTAGCCAATGCCTCCACAGAAAGACTCTCTGTTGACCCAAGACTCACGACATACAGTTTTGTTGCTACGGTGCAGCTTCGGAAAGGAAAAGCACGAATTGACTGCCATACTGTTTCTGGGCTTCACTTTTGTGAAAATTTGCCACTTTTTCTAACGTATACAAATAGTTCCCAGGCATCGCATGTTACGTTCTTATGAGAGATCATATTACATTTCTATAAAAAAGGACTTGGAGTTTGAGTAGGAAGGTGCTTGCAGCTTTTGGGATGTTTGGATGTTAGTCCAAAATGTGTTCAGTGGCAGAGTTACGGTGCAGTGGTAGATTTATAGGTGTTTGTGTGTGTGTTTTATGTGATGGACGTTTTCATGGTACATTAACAGAAAGAATAGTGGTATTGTATCACTGTGGAAAGGTCCATGTTTGGGCCAACATAAATGCAGGTTTTTGTAATGTTTGACTGAGTTTTTTAGACTATCTGCAAACACAGAAGCTGCGGATGTTTACTTTATTAGGGAATAGTATACTCTAGGGGTGAATATACTCTAATTGGGAAGGAATCCTAAGAATCCCAAATGACAACTGAGAACAGCTTGTAAAATCTGGAAATTAATTACCTTAGTGATTCTTTCCACATGGTTGTCAGGTAGCATGTTTAGAAGGCGCCCCCTGGTGGACGCAGAAAGTTATTGTATTGTTGTGTATGGAGGAGTGTAAAAAAACGCAAAGAACATGGAAAAGTACTCAACCGCTGACAATCCTTGGGGATTTACTACTCTTAAGAGAAAAGGTGCTGATGTATTTTTAATACCTCTGCTTCTTTGTTAAATAGCCTCTATAAATACATAATCAGCTTCATAGTTCTTTTATAAATCATCTTTTAAGTTAACCTTTAATATAATAATATATTACAGATTAATAGCAAAACACCTGAACAAGATATACCTTTGTGCCATTAAGCAGCTGCTTAATTATTCCTCAATCACTGAGCTGACTTCCTGACTTACGGCCTGGGTGTAACCGTTTTCCCAGCATGACCGATGATAGAGTACCTTGAGGTCTTTGTTTTCGCCAAATATGCTTCTGCAGCCGTGTGGTGGGAATGGGTACTGCACGCGTACATTTGTTGGCTCTTAGCTCCGTAGGATTCTAAAATAAGTAATGGCGATTAAATCTGCGTAAGTGTGATTCAGCTGTCACTTGAAATCTATCTTTGGTTTTTAACCTTCATACTTCAGTTCCTTGTGAGACTCGTGTGTTTGGTGGAGTGTTTGTACTGATAAGCTGAAAGAATTCATTTTCCAGTCCTTACAAAGTAATGCACTGCCTAATGGAATTATGATCGTTTGTTTAATGAACAATTAAGTCACTTAATGACAAATTAATTTTAAGCACTTTGAACACTGATTCATGCTGTTTGATGCAGTCAGAGTTAAGGTGGCATATTCAAACATTTACGAGCCCAAATGTAACTATAAAACTCGTATTGGATTTTGATCTTATAACTAATAGTTTTTACAGCAGCCAATAAAACCATGAGGGGATGGTTGGACAGAAAGGGTGGTATAAAAAAAAAAAACCAAGTGCTACAAAAACGGGGCTGAGATTCACTTTGATCATAAGTTACTCCTCATTAAGCTGCAGCCTATCGAAAGGATTTCTGTCTGGGTAATTTAAATGATTAAGTGCAAAGCAGTATGGAAGCCCAGAACTTCAGAAACCACATGTTAATGTTTAAGAAAATGTAAGGGATATCTTTTAATGCGAGTAATAAGCAGCACATTTGCTGTGTTGGAAAAAATAAAGAAAAAATGCCAGGTTAAGTTTTTTTTAATCAAATCAGAAGTAAATATGGGAGTACTGGGTTATGATAAGGTGTATGAAACAGTCAGAGGTTTCCAGATGTTCGTCACAGTCACGCCTGGGATTAGCTGTGACTTCTCTTCTCTCTTTTTGACAGATCACCGTGATCTTTAAGGCGTTCCGCGGCTGCACAGAGCAGAAGGTGTATCAGGCCACCACTGAGGATGTGCCAGTGGCCTTCCTGGACGGCACGCGGAGCGGCGGTGAGGTGGGCAGCCTGTGGATCGTGGAGCGGGCGGGGCCGGGCGGCCGCCACGTGCAGATCCAGGCGCGGCACATCGGCACTTCCATCATCGTGCGGCAGGTGGCGCGGTACCTGACCTTTGCCGTCCGCATGCCCGAGGACATGCTGGACTATGCAGAGGAGAGCGGCGAGCTGCAGCTGTGCCTGCACGGCTGCCCACGGGGCGAGCTCATCAAGGAGCACACCCTGAGCCAGCAGAGCCCCCACCCGCGGCTGCAGGGGAGCGCCGCGCCCGCCGCCCCTGGCCCCGGCCCCGCCCTGCCACCCCGCCAGTCCTACACGGTGGCACTCGCCACCGCCAAATGCCGGGAGATCCTGCAGGTGGAGGATGTCTACTTCCAGTCCTGCGTCTTTGACCTTCTTACCACGGGGGATCCTGAGTTCTCCATGGCGGCGTACGGAGCCCTAGAGGACCTCAAAGCTCTGCCTCCTAGCAGGCTGAAGCAGAACGCGCCCCGGACCCCCAGACTGTCGAACTCCGCCAGCCCCCTTACTGAGAGCAGCTCACACACTCCTTCGCTGCTGGCTGTCCTTCTCCTCACTCTGATACTTTCCTAAAAAAGTACACAGCGATAGCAATAATTATTGTAATAAGAGTCAATATTGAGGGAAGCAAAGTCAACTTGACAGAGGAGTGCTTGGAGACCCGGGGGGTGGGGTGCGGGGGGATTTCGAATAGATTTTTGAGGTCGGATCTCTACGCTTTCCGTAGGATATCTGGCTTTCCCCTCTCCAAGTCCGCTGCATGTGCAAAGCTAAATGCCCTCATTCGTCCTGAATGAATGTCTCGCATTATTACCCTGTGCCCCCCCCCATCTGCAGATGCCAGTTACCTGTGTCACACCTTGAAACTCTGTGACTTTTTCGGCTGGAACGTAAAGGCAGCTAACAGACTCACTTCTTTTGTAAATATTCTATAACGCCAAGAACAGGCAAGTTGTACAACACGAACCACGCCGTGAGACAGCGGCCAGAGAGCGAACCGGGATTCTGCCTCCGGTCTTCACGTTCTTCCTCGACATCTCGCAGCAAACAGGCTGACATGAAGGTTTATGTGTGACTAAAACGTTTCTGTGAATGTGTGTGTTGCTAAAACGGGATCCAACAACTTTACGGAAATGCTACCTATTTGTATTTTCATTAGATGTATTTATGTCTGACTTCGTGACCTGACCTGATCCATCCGTTAATCACGCCTCCTCGCAGCTCAGCTTCCAGTGTTATTTTGCCAGGTTTAAGATAAATCGTCTATATAATAATAGTTAATATATTAAAAGATTGTATATAAAATTTTTGTGTACATTTGCCTGTATATAATTGTTTTAATTATAATTTGATGTACACCCCTGTGTCTGGGAATAGTTAGATTTTTTTTTGCCTATTTGTAAGAGCAAGTGGAATAACGTGTAGACATTTAATCTGTTGTTTTCAATATTAAAAAATGGTCTCTTGCATATACTCTGTTATTTATTTTACTCAGACGTCGAGTTTTCTTTCAGCGAGACTCTCATTAGTGAGGTGGTAATTGGACCTGGACCTTGTACTTGCAGGACTGCCATTGGAATCCAATTAAATTTGAGTTTTACACCTCTTGAAAAATGACTTGGGCAATTACTCGCTTTAGCTGAATAAACATCCCTCAGCCCAGGGTCTAAGTTTGTATTGAGTTATCTCAGGAAAATGCGTTCCTCAGAATTCCTTTCGTGCCGTATTGAAGAACTTTCCGATTCATTTTCTGATCCTCTGGGATGGGAATTAATTGCTCCTATCCTTCAGACTCACAGGACGTGAGATGATGCAACATCAGGCAATGGTCCTGCCTTGGTCACTTGACAACCACTGTGTACCTTGTGGAAGTGAACTCATATTGTAGCACTTGTTAGCTTGCCATTGCTTACAGCTTATTTGGGGACAAACTGACATTTTAAAGTGAAGGCGATCAGGATCCATATGCATTTAAACAGAGCGTAATTGCTATGCCATTTATCCCGTGGCTAAGCTCTGTCCTCAAAGGCTGTTTGGGTTCCGGTCTGTTGTGTTATTTGCAGACCATTACCGGCTGCACACTAAACTAATGGAAAGATTTGTTCATATCTAAAAAAAAAAGGATCATTTTGAAAAACATGCGAATATAAAGCGCAGATCGGGCAGCAGATTCCATTCAAGGTTTAAGTTATTTAATGCTTGCCTCTGTGCATGTTCAACTTCATGAATTTCCCGAATAGAGTGAAATGTAATGAAAGTAATTAAGTAATTAAGGTGTATCGAGCAATAAGGAGTATTGATCCGTCCTGTGTAATGGAATTAACCGCATTAACCGGATTTATGCACCACAATTATTATACAAAACTTTTGCCCAGATGGAGACCCAGTCGTGCAGATTGACAGGAAATGACGTTTTAGTTTAGGGCTGACATCCTCGTGCTTGTTGTTTTGGTAGGGTGTTCACATGCTGACACTTCATAATGAATTCATATACAAATAACTGGCTTATATTATTTGCGATGTCCTACAATATTCTATGGGAAACTGGCTCTTGTTCACTACGTAAAATAGCCTTAAATAGCATTAAGGGTGTGTCCTGCAAATATTCTTTCCCAAATACAAATTTAGCGTTTACTGGACTCATGAAGTCTTCATGAAGTCTATCTTGCTATGCAGCTTAATTATTAGCATATAAGGTGATATTATAAATTAGCCATATATACACCCTGATGTAATAATTCCTCTTAGTACGGATAAAATACTCCTGGAGCCGCTTTCCCATGTTTAATCCTGAACTGGAGCGGCGTGCGGTGGGTGCCGCTTCCCCACACCCTTGTACCCCTGTGTAAATGTCAGCTGCGGCTGCCTGCGGAGCTGAGCTGCCCGGCCTGTCGGCACCTGCCAGCGCCTGCAGCTTCACACGAGATTCGCCCGGCGCTGTAACAATATTTTTTTAAATACCAATAAATAAAACCGGGACGGGCAGATGCGCAATTCATAAATGTCGTTCGCGGTGAAGCTTCGGTGACTTGGCATGCAGGGGCTTTATTTATTTTTGCTAAGTAAGGCTTTAATTTCCCCTCCCCCCATCGCCGAGGAGGGAGCCGCACTTTCATCCGCATTTATCACTACTTGTTTAGCTTATGCCAGGTGCCTTAAATCTTATGTCCTGGGGGGTGCTTGGTCTCAGTTATTTCTGATTGTTCTATATCGCTGCGGGGTAGAAGGGGACGGTAATGCGCTCCGGTGGTAAATGCCCCCACTAGCCGTCTCCTTCGGGGAAGGGGGGGCGGCTCCGGTTATCGCCTCCACCGGAGTCGTCGCTTCCGCTTAATTATAATCCGTTTCTTTGACTTTACCGGCTTTATGGCGCTTGCTATTTAGGCTGGTAACTTTAATTCGACACAATAAAAGCACTCTCTCTTGATTTCCCCCCTTGTCGATAAAACACCAAGTTCCCGACCAACGTAAATGATCGGCTTAAGTACTCTGCGTTTAATACTTAGATTAGTTCTTTACCGCTACTTGGATGATTGCCTCTTGAACTCGAGACGGGGGGGCAATCAAAAAAGTGTAAGGAAATTTTTAAAACTTAAATTTGTTCTTTTTATTTAACATCTAAATGAGTTTAAAAATTTTAGGATGCCGCTCTGTTTTAGCTGGTTTGGTGAAGCTTATTTAGGCTGGATGAAGTCAAAAGTCTCAGCAATAACGTAACGCTTCGCTATTTGTATCTTCTTAACTACCAAATCGACAGCTTTTTACAGAACTCAGTGTGCCGCCGCATCTAGTCACGGTGTTTATAATAATATCCTTATAATGCCAGATAAACAGGAATAATTTTTATCTCACTGACGCAAACACACCAGAGTAAATGGTGCTCGCAGTGTTTGAAATGACCCTGATGATGACGGAGTAGATAATGAAAGAAAGAGATCTTGCAGTGTATCCTTCCCTATAATTGCATGTCTATCTCAGTCTTAATTATTTTATAAACGGGGGTGAGTGGATGGATGTGAGCTCTGGAAAGGCGTCCATGGCCACCCCTGCTGAGAAATCGGTGGCTTCGCTATAAATAACCAGCAAAGCAAAGGCGTCGGCGCCTCCGCGGATCAGCAGCGGACAGGCGGCGGACAGGAGCGCCCTCCCGGGGCCGCGGACTCGGCGGCTTCCCCTCGGCCTCGCAAAGTCATCGCGTTAAGTCATGACACGAAGATGGGCTTATTTACAGCCAGGCACACTGATGCATTAAACCGGCATATTTATGCTACCGACACAGATGGCAAGCGAGCAGGCTAACCACAGAGATAAATTCTTTCATCTGTTTATCTGTTTATTTTGTGTCACATCACATATTCTGGGTCAGATTTTGAAAATGCAAATCAGTTGTTAGAAGTTATTAAACTTTTGTTGCGCGCGCTTGTGCGCGTTTCCGTCTTCCGCCCCCTGAGCGACTGCATGGGTGCGGGAGCCCAGTTACAGGAAATCAAGAAAGGGGAGGTGCTGGGGAGGTGATGGAGGTGGAGGGATGCGGCGTTCGGCTGTCACCGAGTCAGTGAGCTACCTCTCTTATTTATAAGCAAACAAGACCGTGGGCTTTTAAACACTTCCCTCATGGCCAATGCTCTAAATGAACTTCTGTGCCCCAAATGTAATCCAAAATGCAAGTATATACACAATGCCCTTTGGGTAATGACTTGCAAATAGCTTTTGCTGAACTGTTTTTATGTTAATAGAATTTACGGAAACTAAATGCATTGTTAGTCTCAGAATTGGCCGTACGGTAATGAGATATGGTAAACTGTCAATCAATCCACCGAGTTCGATTTAAGCAGAGTAACAAACCATTATAAATGTAGATTCTATAAACACAGCTGACAGAGTTATTTAGCGTATTACCGCATCATGTTTAAACATTTAGATATTTGCACATACCTTCTCTTGGTCTGCGGGAGGACAAAACAAAAATCAGCAAGGTAAAAGACTAAATGTAATTTCAGTTTAGTTACTGATGCTATAATTAAGACGCTGTGGCATGCGGCTGTCCGACTGAACGCATTTCAAACAGCCGCGAGACCCATGACATGCAAACAATATTTGATCACTTGAATCAGCGCTGAGCTTTCACTGCTCCTTAAGAGCTGACAGAGATTTCCTTTTACGCCCTATGCCTGTGTTCTAATGGCTGTGTTTTTCAGTGACACTGGAAGTAAGGCCACATTATAAAGGACACAATCTCTTTGTTAGAGCTTACTTCTATTGTGACAATTTATTTCATCCTTGAAAATGGTGAGAGCAAACAACAGTATCCCGCTATTATCTGCTTTTAATGTAATAATTTAATGTCCCTGATGTTCTTTGCCAACCTGGGGGGGGGGCTGGGCAGGTTAAAAGTCATAATTTTACTACCTGACTATGTATCTCCTAGAAGCCTGTAGCATTTAATCCAGCAGGATTTCTCTTGTGAGGTCAACCCTCCCCCCATGTACTGCAATTGTAAATATTGCAATATACTCATCGTTTAATGAGTGAAACTTGCAAATTATGGGCTGAAGTGAGCAGGGCCCACTGCCATCTGTCGATACAGGCCGACGACGATGCATGAGAAAGTTCTGTGGTGAGCGTACTTCACGGAGTCCGATTAGCCCGCTGCACTGCCCAGCGTAAAGAAGCAATCGGCAGAAATGATGGCGGTATGAAAGAGATGACAGGAGGTCTCAAAAGGTTGTTCAAAGCAGACACGATTAACTTTTTGATACTTTTAATATATGCAAAAGAATACATTATTTGGAGCTCAATGTCAGCGGCCCTTGTGATCCAATCGGACAGCTTCTGAATCTGACACGTAATATAAGAGATCGGGGGTAACATGTAACACAGAATTAATCAGGATGAGCACGCGGATGAAAGTCTGGGTTAATTCCGCGGCTTCCTTACATCTCTCCTCTTTGCCGTCTGTAATTAGAGTGGTTTTGTTTGTTAGACAATTCTGTTGACCCACGGCCTCCAGATTTTCCTTCCCTACAGTTTGAGAAAAAAAAAAACTTTGCCACAGTTTGTGTTGTCAGTTTACTTTGTGCCTGACAATTTGAAGGTCTCTGCTGCAATTTCCGCCTACCTGAGCGTCGTCGGTGTGTCAGATTGCGAGAGCCAAGCTGTCACTGGGAATTTTATGCACAGATTTTAATTTCTGTCTCCTGGCGTCAACCTTTTTACGGCTCTGTGTCATGGGTTACTAGATCCGTTATTTCGCCTGCGAAAAAGGCCAGTTTCAAAGTCCCAATGAAGGCCTCATTAGCGGCTTAAAATCAAAGGTAACTTGGGTACAATTGTAAGCTTAGAACGCAGGTAGGTGTTGCGTGTTTTCCTGTGCCAAGCCTTCTGGTGTTTTTACCGTGTAGATAATAATAATCACGTTAATCATACGAAGCAGCATTCTGATATATGATGCTGCTCACCATGGCCTGCAATAGAATTATACGTATGACATACTTAAAGACCGGGGTGTCCTGAGGTACTTACACTTTATTATGACATTTGCGGTCTGCACTGAGCTGAATTCTGACACTTCAAGCCCTGCTTCGTAACTCCTTTCCTAGGGATTCTGATGTGATATGGGCATCGTACCACATTGTCAAGAAAATACAGTCAATAACCTGAAATAGGATTAAATTAAAAACAGCACATTGTCAAGCCCAGTGGGTGAGTCTGATCGATATCTGATCAGCGTGATCAAATGAGACTCTCCGGCGTGACTTCACTCCATCACTCAGCGATGTCCTTCACCTGCTGTATATCTGGAGGTCCCTTGCTGATGCGATTCCAGCTGAATATTTCCTTGAAGGGTGATTTTGTTGTGGGTCCAGGTTCTCGGACAAAACGCAGAATACGCCTCCCGTCGCACGGGGACGCGCTCCACCGTGCTCCTGTGAAGTCAGGGCGGTATATCTCCCCTTTATGAGGCGGCGTCGCCAAACTTTTAACAAACGACGTCGCCAATCCCCGAAGCCAGGGGAAAAAAAGGAAAAAAATCAGCTCGGAAATTAAGCATCTGCATCATAAATCTTGGAAAGTTACAATAATTTGCAATTCACTCCCTCATTAAAGGAAATATTACCCTAATTTATTACATCCCCGTGCAGGGGGGGGCACATAGGCCATGCAGATAAGAGTTTATCAGAAGGGGGATTGATTTTCATTAACTGATTGTAATAAAGATGAACTGCCGGGTTTGCTCTCCGACCAAGAGCCACACTTTATTGTAATTGGGCCAATTTATTTCATGAGCCAATGGTTCCACTTTTTTGGTCTTTTCTCTGTTCTTCTAAATGGTTTTTGTAAGTTTTGGACTTCATTTAAAGTTACGACCTACAATTTCATGAACGTAATTTCTGTCTGAGGGTAATTGGTTAGCATAATTTACTGCAGCTGCTGTTAATTATGTCATTTTATAAATGTGTTTATTGAACATTAACTAGCAAGCGTATCAACTGCGTTGATGTCAGAAACGCCCCTAAGTGCTCTTTTTCCAAATGGATGTTCATAAACATTTTCCACCTGTGTGAGATTTTATCGCCTGAAATGTGTGTCCGTTTATGAAGGTGATACCCATCTAGAGATGCCTGTAATCTGTACTCCCAGCTCATGATGGCAGGGTAGCACTGTAATATCACACCTTTGGGTCCCACCTCTGCTCTGTGCACGTTCTTCCGTAGTCATAGGATTCCTCGTGAAATCCAAGATGTGGAAGTAGGCAACCTGGCCAGTGTGCAGTGGATGTGCCTCCCGTCCAGGGTCTTCCCCAGGCAGCAGTAGACTCTGGGCCCCTCGTGACCCAGTACCGGATAAATGGTTTGAAGATGGATGGATGTTTTTATTTACCAGTCTCTGGAGCAAATGGGTTTAACAGCCTTGCACAAAGGCCCAACAGTAGAATCACACTGCCAACCATGGGATTTGAACTAGCAACCTTCAGATCACAGGCAGAGTCATAACATGCAGAGCCAGCGATTACCTCAAGGGCCAGTGGAACCTCCCAGTTGCCCCAGTGTATCTCATTAATAGCTCTGCATATGGAGATTGTTTGCATCCCTTTTCCAGTTTTGCTCTTAAATCCTCCTTAATGCATGACTGTGTATCTGTCTCCTGCCCTACGAAGGGCTGCTGTTCTTCCTTGGGTGTTTCTGGTCTTATGCTCTGTGTAAATATAAATAGCAATTGAAGTTTGCCATCCTGTGATGTAGACATCAACTCACCACCTCAATCTAAACTGATATTTTTGCAGGCTTGTTGATAAAGTTAGCATGTTTTAGAAGGAAAATGCTATTTAGATTCTGATGCTCTCAAATGTGTCACCAAGGTCTGTCGCTCTTTGTGTCTTTTTCCTGTAGTGCTTTTGCAAGCTTCCCTTTCATATCCATTAAGAACAGCAGGCTGCTAATGCATATATTGTATGTTAAATTAAACGTTAAGTTAACATCAACAATCTAACATTTAACTTTCCGTTTCCCTCTAAAACACAAAATGAAATGCTACCAAATAAACCAGGGGGGGGGGGGGTGTCAATCTGTCGTCAATGGGCTGGTGTGTGTGCAGCTTTTTGGGGTAACCTTTAGGGCAGCTGTTCAAACCCAGGTGTGAGGACTCTTCAGCCAATCAGTCCTCTAATTAGTAATCTAATTAAGGAGTTGCAGTGAAAACCTTCATACACAATGGTCCTTCCTGGATGAAATTATCGACCCCTGAAATAAAGTGATCGGGCAGTTTAATGTGTGGCACTTGAGGGTCATGGGTTTGAATCCTGCCCTGTGGTGTGTGCATGTGGGGGGTGGGAGTTTCTATGTTTAATTTCTGTGTCCTTATGCAGAGCAGGAGCCAATGGGAAGACCCATGGTGGCACCACCTCCCCTGATGTTCTGATTTGCCTGCCAGGTTTTCCTGCATTTTCATTGGCTCATATAATGGAACTGTTTTATATTCTGACCACTGTGCTGAATGCCTGAAGAGTAGAGAATGTATTGGAAAAATTAAGAAGCAAAAAGTGTCATGTTTTGTTTTCAAAGAACTGATGAAATTAGTTGAACATATTTTACCGGATAAATACAAGAACAACAAGACAATAATTATTGTGTAATTTAAGAAAATACTGTATGTTTTTTTTCTTAATTTTGTGAACTTAGTAGAAAGAACCTCCCCCCGATTTTAAGTATCGCCCTCCCCGATGGCCCTTGTCCGACAGCAATCTGAAGTTCCCTGTGTTTCTGAGAATAGGCTCTGGGCTCCCCAGATCCCTGCGCTGCCTGACCGGTGGTGGAAAAGGCACGAAGGAAGAGCCGCCACCTCATCCAGCCTGGATCCCTGTCAGGTTCTTATCAATTCTGCACTTTTTGGATATCTTCATGCGAGACATGATTTGATGACCTAGACTCGAATTGTCTAATCAAGCCCTCGGAGGGCTGCGGGGTCTGTGGGTGTCTCCGCATCCCAGCATTCAATTGATTGGCTAAATTCATTACTTGGATAGAAAGTACCACCCCCTAGCTCCTGCCTGAAAAATGAGCTGCTGACCTGAAAATGGCACAAACAGCAAATTATTCACAACTGAAAAGCTAGGTGATATTTTACCCAAAGTGTGACTGATGTCAAACGGCGGGGCTGGGTCCTGTGTGGCGCGATCGTCCAACACCGTGCGGATCCCACAGCAGAGACCCCTCCATTTCTGCCCCCACTTGTCTCAGCATTAAACAGACGTGTTTGAGAAGTAAATATCCAGTTTGAATTTTTATTGTAAAAGTGAAAATAAGAGGAGAAAGAGAAAAGCCCCAATAAGCATTTCTTATTTTGATACATATTTTTTTTTAAGAGAAATTAAAATAAATCAGTACATAGGTAATAGATAAATTAATAAATAGAATAAATAAACCAAGTCAAATAAATTAATCAAATAAATAATTTAAAAATCAAATATCCCAGTATTTATATGAAATAGTCTAAGCAGCAAGTATTAGAGAATTTTAAACGGGAAAAAAAGTTTGGTTTCTCAGGCTAGTGAACTTATCTTTCCTTGTTGATTAAAAAAAGTGCCGACTTTTGTTTGTCTCTCATGTCAATCTTGAGAAACCCATCCATTCAGGTTGCTATTTTTTTTTTTTTAAAACATGTCAACACCGCCCCCTGGTGGGGATGTTTATAATTAGGCCAAGGTGGTCCTTCCATTCCCTTCAGTCCAGTTTCGTTTAATATTTTGTTTACCTCACGCTGAGAAACCATTAGCTTTACACGATTCGTAAAAATCTGCCTCCCCTTCCCCCTCTGACACCCCCCCCCCCCCCACCTAATACCCAGAAAGTTCCTGTGCTAATATACAGAATTCATATTTATAGTAAGCTATTTCTGTTTAGCATTCAAACCATGATGAAATAATGACATTATTAATAATATTACCATTTTAAGATCTTTAACCCCATTCCACCCACCCACATCCCTCCCTGTCTCTTTGTGCATGCTCAGTGTGGCCAAAATGGATAAAGAAGGAATTAAGAGATATGGGCATGGCTTCAAACACATAAAAAGGTAGCCAGCATTAAAAAAACACAAAGTAAAAAATTAGTAACGCAAAACCTTTACGGAGTCGAGCACAAAAGCTGTTTTTTAGTGCAATGAGACCCACCATCGTATGTCTGGGATCGGTCAGTGTTTGTAAACTTAAGTGCCTTGCGTTCCTGATGCCCAGCAGTCTACCAGTAGTGTAAATATGTCCCTTCAGCCTGTTATTGTTCTGAATTGCGGAAATGACCTCGGTGAAGACCTACAGCAGCTGCTCTCTGAATCTGCATTGGCCAGACTCTTATATTAAGGCCAAATTTAATTTGATTTTAACAATTAAAGTGACCTCATTAAAGAAAAAAAACCCTGTTGAAGAATTTTGTGGAAAAACTTGTTGTGCAGGTTACACAGCTTGGCAAGTCCACAGGGTAAAACGTGTGTGTGTCACTTTTCTACTCAAGCCATCCCAAAAAATATGGAAAAATGGAACGACGGTGGCGAAAAAAAACATTAGGTAACCTTTGGCGGACGCATCCCGAGTCTGACAGCTTTCTGTGGGAGAAAAAAAAAATGGCCGTCTGTAACAGCTTATTGAGCTTGGCTGGCGTCCCAGGATGCACTGCAGTTATCTCATTTATGAGCCACCTGGTTTCCAAAGGTTTTGCACAGGAACTCAAGAACTCAACATCGCAATATCAATGGATGCTGATGGACGCTAACCTTGTTGTGAACTGCGACATTCTGAGCTTTTTGTTTAAAGACACTAATTAAATGCTTTTCTTGTGTGCATTCAGAAAAAGAGAGAAGGCCAGTCTTATGTCATAGAAACACGTCAAAATATCAAAGAGTAATATTTTGCACTTTTGAGCAGGCTATGTTGCAGTGTTACAATTTGAAGTCTAGTAGGAGAATGTACACCTGTGCTTGGCAACATCTCACACAAAGGCGTTCATAAACATGCTTATTAACTGCATTTCACGTTCCTTTTCCTATGGTGTGGTCGGGTCGGCTAGTATATCTTTCTGAAAGAACAGACAAGGCCGTGTGCCGTTTGTTGTTCTGCCTGTGGGGATACTGGCCTCATCTGGACCGAAGACGCCGGTTCTGAGAGATTCCAGCAGCTGTTTTTCAGGCCGGTACAGGGACTGCTTCCTCTGTGCCTGGGAGAAAATGTCACGGGCTTTGCTGATGACGCGATGGCCCTCTTCAGAGAGCGGGGGCTTCAGCGGCCTGGTTCTGACTGAGGAGTGAGGGAGAGGGTTGCTTCAGTTTAGAACACAGAGGAGACCGACGAGGTGGAAAAAGACCTGGATGGGGGCTCCAGCGTAAACTAAATGAAGACACACATGTGGAGGGTAAGGAGAGCTTGTTAAAAGACTCAATTAACATATATACGTAAAACCAAAAAGCTGCAGACTGATGGAATCCAGGACAGCTTCTGATTGGTCGGTCAATGGTGAATCTCCAGGCTGTCTGGCCAATCAGAAGAGACGAGAGCAGTGGCGGATGCTCGCTTCGAAGGACATGGGTAATGCTGGGCATGTCAGGATCTCCGAGATACGGCACGTGCATCCCGGTGTACACTTGGCATCCGACCTGAATCACTGCCCGTGTCCCTTATCAGTACCGCCGATCGCCCACTGACCGGCAAGCAGAGAGCGCCCAAAATACTCGTAAGGTTGAA
>JAODKE010000035.1:5973280-5994859 GCA_026779605.1 Mormyrus hasselquistii | reverse complement strand
GCTACTACGGTTTCTTCCCGCAGCCCAAAGACATGAAGTTTTGGCTAATTGGTGCCTGTAAATCACCCCTAGTGTGTGAGTGTGTGCATGTGCCCTATGATGGGCTGCCTTCCTGTTCAGTGTGTACACCCCCACAACCCTGAGTAGGGTGGATAGTATCTATTCCTGAGGCTCTAAGTACAATGTCCTCCTGTAATTTTCTGGATTCAGTGCAAGCAGCGTTTGTCATCTTCTAGTGGAAATGTTGAGACACAGTCCAGCTCCCTATGAACAATAGCTGTTCATGACCTCCAAGGTCTCGCATCATTATTACCAAGACTCTGTATAGGGGTGGTCTGCTGGCTGAGTGATGTTGTCTCTAGAGTAGGTTTCCATCTGCCTCCTGCACTGTCCTTGAGGAGTCTTCACAAGCTGTCATAACCTGGGATTTCCCTGTGCCTGCGTGTGAGTGTCCTGCAATGGGGACGTATCCTGCCGCAGGGGTACCGGTACCCCACCTTATGCTCTGCAGGATGGCTCCCAGTAACCACCAGTGACTGAGAAATACTGTAACGAGCATTATAGAGAATAATGAAAAATACTGTAGAGTTTTGCAGAGAGTACCATGGAGTATTGTACAGAATACTGTAAAGTATTGCAGAGAGTGCTGTGGAGTATTATTGGGAATACTGTAGAGAATTACATGGAGTATTGTGGAATATTATAGGGAATACTGTAGAGTTTTGTAGCAAACTAAGTAGGCTTGCTATGAGTAATATGGTCACAGAAGATGGCATCTACTTTCGGTATTGAGGGCTGGGGTTGCACACTTTATATAAAGTTCAGGAAATGTATTATTTGTCATTCATGTGGATAATGCTATAATGAACTTGCTTTGTTTAGTTCTATTCATCCTTCCCTTCCTTGCCTTTTGAATTGTAGCACAGCCGTCTTTTATTAGGATACCGGCATGTTTCCCTGCCGATGAGTGTAGACCGGAGCACAAAAAATAAAGCACAAGCAGCAGTTTGCCGGCACCGCTATGTGCCAGGAGAAGCTGTGCCGAGCCGACACCAGCCAAAGGATTAATGATCCCGGGGGAGGCTAAGGTAAGCCCACGGCTCCGGCCTGACATCTCTGTACTTGTAAGAGCACACAAATTAGCCGGGCGACGCGGCGAGTAATGACCGGGCACTGCCCGCGTCAGGCCCGTTTAACGATGTGGGCGAGGAGGGAAGCGCAGGGAGCTGCTGGCTACTGTCACCTGAAGGTGTGCCCTCGGCGTACCCACAGCCGCCGTGTCACCCCGTCTTATTTAAACTGTGCTCCGAAAATACAACCCATCCGCTCGCTAATGCGCTTTGCACCCTGCGCTGCACCCCGCGTTTGCCAGGAAAAACACACATGCTTGTGAGCAGGCGAATGCCTGCGCCGCCGGATTATTAAAAAGTCCAGGCAGAAAGACGCTATTACAATTATTCCGTCGATCCATGCCTTTCCCATAAGCGCTAATCCCCGGAGGCAGAGGGCGCGAAGCAGGGAGTCCCCAGGATACAGCGCGTTACGGTTTTATTTTCCTTTTTCTATATATATATATATATAGATATATATATATATAAAAAAAAAAACTTTTTTCCCATAGCATCGTGCTGATGTCACTGATGCAATGCTCATTATTTGACTTTCTCTGTATGAGGTCATTGTTCATCCTCTCCATCTGTCCATCCATACATCCATCCATCCATCCATCCATGCATCCATGCCTCCCTGCATCCATCCAACCATCCTTCCATTCATCCGTCTTGCAGCAGCTTATCTAGTACAGGGTTACAGGAATTGGTAAAAAAAAATATGTACCAAAACAAAATCTGAATTATAAACTACTAAACTGAAACTGAAAAAAAAATTCCAGTTACTATATTTTCCAGAAGATACTTCCTCATTACATATATAAATATATCTATATTTCATAATCTCCCATCAAATGGCTAAACCAGGAAGCAGCACCTCCACACAGGAAGCCACCCGACAGCATGGCGCCCGCTGGCTTGTCGCCTAAGAACGGCTCTTCCTAGGGTTAAGTCCGGTGGAAAAAAAGCGACATGGAGGATGGCAAGAGGACGGGCGGCTGTCAGGCGCTGACGCCTGGCCCAGAACAGCGCCTCTCACTAATGACCGCGAGATCTGAATTCCCTCACTCCCGCGGGGAAACAGCTGCTGCCTCGGGCAGCATCTCACGCGGCTTTGAAGGGTCGCGGCGCTGGCGGCGCTCCTACCCAGCAGAAGCGCGGGCATGTTGCGCCAGCATGGTGGCTAAGCCCACTGAAACCCCCATCCAGCCAATTTACTCATCCAACATGCCAAGTTGCCCCTAATAGAGACACAGGGGATGGCCTGCTGTGAGGTCCTCCCAAAGACAGGGGGCGAAATAGGAAGGATGAGATGGCCAACTCTGCATGTATCTTTTCTGTAGAGGAAAAAAAAAGGAGTCAGTTTGATTCTCTTCAAACCAATTTTGTCAAATGACAAAAAGCCTCCCTGATATTTCCCTCGCAGACTCACAGACTAACACATAGCCCCTGGAAAGGCTTACCCTTTACAATGTGATATGCAGTCACAACAACGTGCGGGGGGGGCTGCAGATTGCCAGGCACAATTTCCATTGTGGCCGCAGTTAATAATTCCCGCCACGTCCCCTGATAACTAGAGCGCCCGAAATAAAGCTTCAGCCTGCCGTGTCCCCGCTTTAAGAAGGGCCAGCAGCGGCAAGCCTTCGGTTAACGCCATTATTTAAAGGCGTGTGACCAGCTGCCATCTGACGCGTCCTTAAACACACAACACAAGCCTTCCTCATAAGACGCTGTTCCCATAGCGCCTCACACTGATTAATATGTTTACACTACACCTTCACACAGCTGCGTGTTTATGGCAGGACTGTCCAAAGTCTCTTATTCTCATATTTACTTAGCATATTTACTTTCCCTGTCAAACGTGGGCTGACAGTGGAATTTTTTCCCTGAGCCCCCCCCCCCCCCCTCTCCTCATCAACAGTCACAGAAAACATGGTGCTAAATCAATATTAGCGCTCATAATGTAGCCTATATTTTGATTGCGGCCATCAGAGCCTGAGCTTCACGCTTGCGGGAAGCGGCGTGAGAGCAGCGTCCACCTCCTATTCAGCAGGAGCACCTGAAGCTGGTTCCGGGTCCCTGCAAGGAGGCAGGCGTCCGCTGCTGTTTGAGGGGCCCCCGCACTGACGTCGCCTCGTCTCCGGCGTTTCCTGTATGATTTACGGCCGCTTTTGTCATGTTTTACATACGGAACGGAATTTACAGCACGGCGATGTCAGAAAGATGATTATTGTTAATTCCATGAATATGGTGAAAGGATGGGAGGCAGAGGAGCAGCGAGCATCTGCACAGCTGTCGAATTCACGTGGGGGCAATTTCCAAGCCAGTGGAGACGTGAGACGAGAAGCACCGGCGATGCGATATCAGGCGAACGCTGTGGTGTTTAAGGCTGGTTTGGAGAACCAGCCCTAAACAGATGTACGTGAAAAGGGTATGAAGATGGCAACATCTCAGTGTCTGATCACTGGATACAAAAGCGTTGGTGTGCTGAGCTCATAAAGGGACCAGAAGACCTTTCTGCATAATGGATGACGCTTTCACTCAGTTGACAATCATTTAAAATTGGCCAGTCGATGTTAGTATGCCAATTCTGTTTGTTTTTCAAAGACTAAGAATGACATTTGTATGTCATATGTTGCCATTAATGAAATAAACATAGTGCAGAGGATGAATTCCTGATTTTCAAACGTTTAAATGGTATAATAATTATGGATAGAAAGAAGCAAGGTTTTAAAATGAAATCCACAGTGCCATCGGTGGCTGGCTTACAGATGCGAGACCTACAGGACCCGTGGGCCACAGCTTAAATCAGTCTTTGATAGGACAGAATATCTCTACCCACAGTAACAGGCAGTGTGCATGTTTTTTATATAATGAAGATATAAATCCCATAAGAAACACAATTAAATATTTGTTTTTTGCACTGTTTATATTGGTTGAGACCAAGGTAGCCTTTGTGGTGCTGATGCTCATTCATTCAAAACCATGTTTATGGCCTTTATCGGTCATCACACTGTACGTCTGTCCATCTTTACAGTGCTGCTTGGGTGTCTTTATGAGTTTCAGCTGACTGCAGTGCTTAATTAAAACGTAACGTGAACAGGACACCTCACAATTTATCAAGTGATTCCTAGATGGTATCATATTGTGCAATGATATAACATAATATGTAATATTAGCCTGGGAGCTCTTAAATGTTGTCTGTAAGAAGAAACTATATAATCAAATGTCCATTATATGCCAAACATATAAAGGATAATTTGCACAACAGATGAGACTCAGTCTCTGTTATCTGATTAAACTGCAGTCAGGAATCTATTACATGGTAGTGATGTTTAGCCATTCTAAGGGAGTTGGACCATATGGTGAACAGCGATGAAAGCAAAACCAGTGAGAGTACCAAAAAAACATCAATGTATTGAATTTAGAAATAGACAGGATCTGTTGTATTATGTGGTGCCATTGATTAGGCACCAAGAAGTTGTGTGCTGCAGAATGACATTCGGAATTTCAGAATTTCATTTGGAATTTCAGAATTTCATTTGGAACCGCTGATGCATGATTAAATTTTTCTGTTGAATACCTCATATCTTTCAGACTGTTCTGTTGTAATCCCTATGCATCCCCTAAAAAGGCTTATTTTAGTAATGCTGCTTTGTGTAATGCCGTGGACTCTCGTAAGCATTGCTGTTTATTTCGAATCATGGTGCAGCACTGCGAGGCTGGCACGCCCCAGCTCGACACAAGGCCCGCACGCGTGCCAGCTTGGCACCATTTCACAATAGAGAATTGGCCAGTTATGAGACTGGCACTCTGATCCAGTTGGTCACACTCGAACCTGCTGGGACCTCCTGCTTAAAAAACACGTCAGCAGGCTGGTAGAGTCACTCCAGACTGCACGGCACATCTGCCCTCCGTGTGGTTCCGCTCTGCCTCGTCTGGCCAGGGTTTCTGGCCAAGGAGGGGCTCGGAACCTTACACTCTGCTGCCTTTTGGATTCACTGATTTGGTCTCACCCAACGAACAAGCCATGCATTCACAAACCTGCATAAACCAACCAGACGGTGATATTTCATGATATTCAAAATAGCTACCACAGTTCTGGGTTATGATTAATGCGCAGTGTATGAAAATAAATATGCTCATGGCATCATCATCTCTCTTTCCTACTCATACGCACGAGGCGTATATGGGACATTATCCTGATGTGCTTCTTATGTAACAGCCTAATGTCTGCTCCGTAAACTTAAAAGGTCATCGAGAGGGCTGATGATGTATAAATGGGTAAAAGGCAGGTCATACAGATGGAAGTGGTCTTGCGGTGATAACACAACTCTTTCCCACAGCTACGTTTACCCTTTCACAGCACTGGAGCGTAGAAGAGTCCACTGGAGAGTGAAACGCAGTGCTGTTGTCACGCTAACGCTAACTGCGGCATGTTTATGTTACTCTGGTGTGCGAGCACACATGTGCTGTGGCTAAACTGTTGTGACTCCTCATTCTACCCTTGGGTAATAAAAATTGCCATGGCTGCTAAATGTCTAGGAAATATGGGTAGCCAGTGTGTATTTTGTATTTTGTGCCATAGTGTTGTTTCCTGTAAACAGGCATTTGGTGTTAATTTCGCAGAGCGCCGGCCGAACATTAAATACAGCAGTTAGCAAGTTGGAAACAAGTTTCTGAGAGCATGTGAGCTTGTGATATGAGAAAGTCAATAATGCATGAAACCAGGAGACACACAGACCGTTTAACCGCGAACACAATCACGTGTCCCGTGAGCCGGACACTTCTTTGTTTACTTGCATTTTTCTACAGACTCAGAAACACGCAGGAAATCTAATTTCCTTGCAATGCAATCCATCCCATCAGATGAATTATTTAAATTGCGCACTGTGGAAGCTCAAGCAGCGGGAAGAGTGAGACACACTGGGAAACAGCGGTGTGGGCTTTAGGATGAAGCATGTTCCAGGTCGAGCGGGCTCGATTTACAGGGCTTTCCCGAGTACCGGAGAACATCTCCACTAACAACTCCAAGGTCCAATAGTACTCCCTGCCACGCTCCGTCAGCATCCGACAGTAACACTATACAGCTGGAGCACTGACATTACGCCGGCCTGGAAAAATCTCTAATGGTCTGAGACTCCTGCACTGCGCGTGGCCCCTACTTAACATTCTGAATCAATGGCATCCCAGATCCTGTGATATTACCACTAGTGGAGAAGCTCGCTGCTCCTAAATTTACCCCTCCCTGAGGCACGTTCTGCCTCTCCCTTATTCCCTCGCAACATTAACGGAAGGCAGATGTCCATGAGCGCGTCCAGGTTTTATGCTCACATTACTGCTTCTCAGAGAGTCTCTTTTCTTAAACTCTCAGGTGATTTTTATAAAGCGCAGCATTGATCACAATATGTCCAAAGCCGACGTCACAATGCTGCCCGCCCATATTTTATTATCGATGTGTCAGGTCGTTCATTAGCTAAAACTCTAGAGACAGCTGCAGAAGTCTTTTGCCCCATTACTGATCACTTAAAAACTTAGCCTCAAAGACTTTTCACTGACCAAAATTGAGCCCACTTTTTATAAGGAAAACAATGAAAAAAGTAGAAAAATAATTGAATTTTCTAGCATAACTGGGAATGTACTGTGTCAGTGTGCTGTATAGATATCTGAACGGTTACATAAATCTATCCATCTTCTACATTTGCTTAGCTGGCAAAGTGTCCCATCCTACATAGAGAGAATATATACACAGTATCAGTCAGAAGTCTGGACACTCTTGCTTGTAATACATTTCCCTCTATTTTAGCTGTGTTATTCACCTTATAAGCCACCGTATAGCTTATAGGAACCTTGGATGTCAGCATTATGCCCCCAGGCAATGAAGTAATACATATCAAATTTTGCAACGACCAAGAGGACTGTTCAAGATCTCGAAATGTTCTCATATTTTAGTTATTTCAAAGCAGCCCCTTTTTGCTTCAGTGACGGCATCGCAGACCCTCGGCTTTCTTTCAGCCAGCTTGCATTTGTAGCCACCTGGAACGTTTCTCCAGCTTCCTGAAGGAGTTTCCTGAAGTTCTGGGCAAAAGTTGGCTACCTCGCTCTTACTCTTCAATGCAACTCATGCCAAATCAAATCTGTAGGGTTTAAGCCGGGGGATTGTGGGCTGCGGCACTTCTCTTTCCTTGTTCACAGGATAATAGTACTTACATAATAACAGTACTTAACCTCAAAATGTGCGTAGGGTCATTATATTGTTGAAAATCAAGTGATTTTCAGTAGGCATGTCCAGACTTTTGACTGGTCCTATACACATACTGTACACAGACACATATATGTACGGGCTGTCAAAGTTAACACGTTAATGTCTCCCGTCCCTCTTCTTGGCTCCCTATTGGGGCTCACATCAAGTTCAAGTGCTTGGTGCTGGCTTCTGGATCCATCAATGAACAGGTGCACATCTCCATCAAAAGACTCCTCAAGAACTGCTGAACCACACCTTCAAGAAACACCTGAAGACCTTCGGTTCCATGAATTCCTCTAAATTCCCTGAATTACTTGAATGTTCATATGTTGCGTTTCTGGTTCTTGAATAGTCTTATGAGGTTCCTGTTTTGACAGAAGTACCTCCTGCTCTTATCCTGCTTACAGTAACACTCACACCTGAGTTTTCATTGGAAGCTCAGCCTAGATACACTTATACATAGGTGACTCCATGACAGATTTGCGATGCTATGTTTGCGTGACTTGTATGTCACTTTGGACAAAATATGTAAATGTAACGTGTTACCGTCAATTTTAAAGTCACAATGCATTACTATTTCGTTGATTGCATTACTGGACACGTTAATTGTGAGACCCCGATGAGAAAATAATATGAGTGAATTTTTTTTAGTAGAGACTTAGAGTATTCCTTCCAGGTTGTAATCAATGTAAGCACTTTGGTTGTGATGTTGCATAGCATCCCAGAATTCACAGCTAAAAACAACTTTTGAAGTTACATTCCATAAGTGTCTCACAGGGAAGCTGAAAGAGGACAAAGGCATGGAAACATCGTTCATTTCATTTTTAAAAATGACCAGACTGCTCAGAGGTTAAAAATATCATAATTTGCAACAGTTTTATTTTATTGAAGACTAACACCTTAAAATGAGGCCCTTGCCCGTTATTATCGCATGTTCAGTGGTTATCAGGCTTTTGTTTTTAGAGCCATTCGCCAAAAAGACTTTAGATTTTGTTCCTAAACATTCACATTCTGTTTTGAGAGTGATGTTATAAACTGAGAAGAAGAGTCGGTGGACAAAGTGGAGTGAATTGCTTTTATGTCCTAGCAGTTTTATTTGACCCATGTGACACTAATATGGGAATAATCTATTTTTGTCTTTATTTTGAGACTTGTGCTTGGAATACATAAATTTCTACACTGAATACACAGACTATAAAATCTATCGTGATTTAAAACTTAATCGTCTGACAGCTATTTCCTTTAAGCTTAGGATACGCTGGGTTATCATTGAAAGGCTCTTAGCCTGCGCTTTCTGGTGAACTTGGCCCCTTTATGTGCTGGCAGAGGCTCTGAGTGCCAAAGGATGCCATCCTGAGCTGACGCTCTGCATTAACGTTGGCAGGAGAGCCGGGAGAAACAGTGACTTTTCACCACGTTCGGTGTCTGGCACCCGAGCAAACAATAACCACGGTGTAAAAGGAAGAGCGCAGTCTGGTCTCTTAATTAACTCCTATTTGGCAACAGGATGTGTTCCTGACAACTTTAATCCATCACTTATTAAGACCTTATTTTAAAGGGCCAACGCGGACCAATCGCCATTAATTACAGACCCCTTTCATCCGCAATTTTCCTCAAAGATTCTTGGGGAAAAAATGTGGCTCAACAACTGATTTTTTCATCCCAATTAACATTCATAAAATATCCCAGTGTTTCTGTCTTCCTGCTCACAATGCTGAAGAGGACATTGTTAATGTAATGAATGGTTTTTCACTGTTTATGCTTTGAGCTCTTGTCCAGTTTTTATTTTGCCATTCAGGGCATCTGCAATATTCTTTCAAAAGAAAGACCACGGTTTCTGCGGGCCCCGTTCTGCTCACCATGGACGCGGTTCCTTTTACACTTTTAATAATGACTAATGCATGAATAATAACTATTGCTGTTCATTAAGGTGCAAATTTGTTAAAGGTGATGATGTCAAACACATGCGACAAACAATACATTTCTGCAAAACGATAAACCACAATTATGCTGTAATGACATAAAGGAGCCAATAAAATCATTTCTCCGTTGATATTGTTATAAACTACATATAAATATTTAAACCTTAATTTAATAGTGTACTGGGAATTACTAGGATTAATTGTTAAAAAAAGCTGAGGCTCTCTTTTTTTTCCTCACTCCTGTTTCATCCTCTGCAGTTTTGAGGACTCATTTGTTATTTGATTATTCTTATTTGTATTATTTCATTTCGTCAGTGACTTGCTTGGAAGATACCATGGCGCTCGATACAGCGGGATGTCTGCTAGAGGTAGCAACATCGATATCCCCCCTCTGCTTAGTTACTAGTGGACCAAACCAGCCCAGCTATCCGTGAGGGAGGGCTGAAGGTTCGTCATGCAAATGTTTAATGCAAGTAACACTGTATGAGAAATATCAAACTCTGATGTCTTTGTGTCGTTATAAATTTGATTCATTTAGGATGAATAGCACTTAGTTAAAAAGATTTTTTTTTATTTGAAATGATGACATTTGGGATGTAATTTGTACCTGAATATCTCAATATTGTAATACCATAATGGATTTTTAAATGGTTATTTTGTTTATGTTTATTTGAAATGGTTCAGCGGGGATTGTTTGTTCCTCAGTACTGGCATTTTAGCTTTTTAGAAATGGAAAATACGGACACTCTGTGTACTTTTATGCTTGCAATACAGATACAAAATAGGTTGTCAGAAAATTAAGATGGACTAATAAGTATGGTAATAACTAGGAAAATATTCCCAAAACTGACTTTTTCCTTGCTTAAAATACATAATGCAAAATTGTTGTGCGTTTCTGTCACTTATGGACAATTGTTGTGCATCATTATTAGGCTCCACAAACTCCATTATAAATCCCCTGGGGCTGATAAACTCGCGGTGAGCAGAATCATAAGGAGAATTAATGATGTCAACATAAGCATCCAGCAGCTATTCCTGGGCTTCAGACAGAGGCTTTCGGGTCCTCAACCCGGCCTGCTTATGTAGCCATAAACAGTATCACCGCAAGGCACAGATATATGTTTAACCTCTTTATTAACCTTAATATATGCTTTGTTCAAATGGCATGAGCGAACAGCTACTAAAATGGGATTTGAAGGACGAGATAGGCCTCAAATATCTTCAATCACCCAAAAATGAGCCCAGGACTAGAACCTTTATGATCCTTATATGGAAACCGATGTGTTTGAGGCGTAAGGTCCTCTGCACTCGCGGGTCGCCTTCCCCGTACTCGGATGGCAGGCCCCCCTGCCTGTCGTGTTTCCTTTGTGTCCACATTGTGTTTTATTGCCCGCGCTTACCACGGCGAGTGCGTCGCGTGTTGTCGTGGCGGCGGGGGACATCAGCGTTCTTCGACAGACTGCTTTGTGCATTGCTCTTTGATCTCCAGTCATGCAAAATACAAACAGAATATTATTGACTGAGTCACAGTCATTACGGCATCACACCAGAGGGTGTAAAAAGGAAATTGGAAAACAGGATGCAGCTCAACAATACACGCTGTAGCTGTAAGGCGGGAGAAACACAAAGAGGCCACCAGTCTCGCAGTGCTGCATTTTACATTTTTTACAGTAGATGGTTTATTTGCTCATCCCAGGCTGGGTGTCTTGTACTCTCTAGGCTGGATTGCAGAGTGAGTGTGACTCTGCACCTCCCCTCTGCTAGAGTCTGGATGGATGGGTGCATGATGGATGGATGGATGGACAGATGGAAGGGTGGATTTAAAATGTGACATTATAATTCTGTACCCAACTGCTCGTAACCTGCTTTAAGGTTCCTCCTGATCATGTGTGACAAGGTACTGCTGCACTATATCATAAACATCTGTCATGCTGATCTTTTGCTCCTGCATCCACGGAAACCCTCTGCTGCCTCGGGACTCTTTCCGGAAAGCTCCATGGGCCGAAGGGCCCTTATGCGTGCATGCTCTCTCTCTCTCTGGATCTGCCTGAGACCAGGAACACTTCAAGGTCATTTTCTGTCTTTTTAATTACACGGCAGACACCAGATCCGAGAGAGACAGTCTAAACTGCGATACGATCTCGGATGAAGAAATCTGTCTCGCTTATATGAAGCGAACAAAGGGGGAGTTTGAAAATAAGCGCGTTCTTCCAAAGATATTCCGCCTTCAGTCAGAGAGTGAGATTTTAAAAGTAACCATGGCGACTGCAGTATAAAATATGTATGTCCTTTACAGCATGTCTGTGCATGGATATTTTTGTGTGTTTTTAGGTGATGTGCGTGGTGAAATCTCCTGTCGTGAGATAGCGGAGTATGCCTGGTGTGTGTGTTTGTTTTGCCAGTGTGAGCTCCTATGCGTGTATGGATGTGTGTGTGTCTGTATTTCTTAATAGACTCTGACATTCCTGGAAAACGGAACACTTTAATTCAATGAGGGAACCAGAGTGCAAAGCCTCACTAAAACTGGGGCATAAAATTCACTGCTGGGTAGTGGCCAGCTGTTGAAGAAAGGACAAAATCTATGGTCGACGTTCTCCAGGACTGAGAAGGCTAGCATCATTCACCGGGCCCATATTTTCACCGTAATAAGCATCAGGATTCCATGCACAGACTGTCATAAAGGCCCATTAAGCTCCCTCGCAGACCTACTCACCTCCGGCTGCTGCCTAATCCAATCTGCCACACTTCCCCCTCCGCCAAAAGTTTGCGAAAATATCGAATGGTGGTATTTCCGAAGAATACATTCTGCATATTTGCATGGGTGGATCTGCGGGGTGGCGAGGGCTGGGATGTGATAGTAAATACTGTACTAATATCCTTGTAGATATGTGGCCATCCCTGTCGTCATACCTCATGAAAATAAAAAAAAACAAAATACAGATATTAAATGCATAGAAGAGACTGGGTGCAGAGTGGCCACAGCCAATAAATACAACTGCCCCCTGATGACCACTCTATTCAAAATTATCTGCAGACACCACTGCATGTGTGCCCGCCCCCAGGTCACACCAGCCTAAAACTTAGGCATGGGGATTGGGTGAGGCTAGACTGAATGGCAGACTTGACGCTTATTTCAGAGGGGTGTCGTTAGCGTGGGAAGCATTGGGAGGGGTTGAGGGGGCGCAGGCTGATTTGGTGTTGTGGCACACGCTGAAGCGATCAGCCAATCAGCTGGCCGCTGCAATCACGGTGGGGGGTGGGGGGTGCTGCCACTTCCCAGGTCATATACTGTAAGGACGTGTGGTGGGACGGCCGTGACACATACCGCGCAGAGACAAATCGTTATGAATGTGGAGATATTATACCTACTGTTGAAGGTGCTGCGTGTTTAGCGGTTTGGTATATCGCTGTGTTGGTGCTGTCTGGGTAGCTTAATCAAAAGTAGCGATGTAATTAATATTTTGAGTATTTTAAAAACAAAAAAAAACCCTTTGTGGTAAATGCTGCAGAATTTCTCAAAATTCCTTTTCTTTCTCCGTAAATCTAGGTTCTGCCAAAGACATTTGCATATGGAAAGTGGGACAGAATACCGTAGTTTCACATTGTTGCATCAATCTCAGCACTCTCTTCACTAAGGTCACCCTTTGACACGCGTCTAAATGGCCTTAAACTGCATCCGTCGGCCAGCTTTTGAAAATCGGCAACAGCCTAAAATCTGCCTTTTTTTTAGATCACTTGCAACAAACGCCTTTCATTTGTATCGTGTCACAGTTACATAAAAAGCCAAAAGACAAGCATGTAATTGCTGTTGATTTGTGCCATTTTTACTTTATGTTCTTTAAATACAGTTACGCACCATTGTCTCCCTCCGTCTTAGATCCTCACAGCTTTTTCGCTGAATGGATCTCCTATTTTAAAACGTGCGCTGTTTTTACATTTATGTTAAAAACACTGACTCTGCAGGATCTGAATGTACTTCCTATCAGTTTGTTCAGTTTTACACTGAAAAAAGTGGAATTCCTTTTGTCCCCAACCAAAATAAATGGTTATAAGATGAATGGATGGACAGAAAAAGGGAAATAAAAATTAAAATTAAACAATTGTCCAAAATTGGCAAAAATTCATTTTGCTAAGATAATACTGTACCGTATATAGTAAACTATTTAAAGCAGATTAAGCTCCTGTGTACATAAAGGTTCACTTAAGCACATCACTGAGGCTCAGCAGAAACATCTCTGAGGGTTTCCTCTCTGGATCTTTCCTGCATTATTTATGTCCCAGAACCTTGGATGTTAGCAGTACGGTAAGTGCTCAGAGTGTCCACTTGTGCCTGCGTGTGCGGCGTTTACTGCGTCACACGGGCATAAAGTTAACCATCCTGCTGAGGCGTCACCATTTCAGGTGTTCGGATGCGACGTAAGGACGGTGTGTTTGCTGGACAGTGCGAGGTAGCTACCTCCACCCAGGACTCCATCACTGTCCTTAAAGAAGAGGCAGTTTCCACATGGGGCTGTCTCCCGTAAAGGCAGGCGTTTCGGTTTCTCATCATTATTATAATAATGTGGGGGAGGCGGCGGGGGGGCGACTATAAGAAGGGCTGAGAGGAGCGCGCTGCTCAGAACTAAGGAGACAGGGCTGAGGGAGCGACCTCGCCTGGCCCGTCTTCGGTGCCATCCCAGCCATCCCCGATACCACCGGCTGTTCGGAATCGCCTCGCGGCCTGAGGGATACCTGGCTGGATTTCTGACCCCTGGCTTTTGGGTTTCTGGGTGCCTTTAGCAGTCGGTTTGGGTGGCAGCTGTGGGACTGGATCCCCGAGGAAACGGCAGCAGGAGAAATAAAATGATTTGGGAGATCGTACATGATCGTTCTTGTCTGATCAGCACGTCGGAAATTTGGAGGTTAGCAAAGTTTATTGAATGACATGAATTTTTCTGCGGTATTAATAAATGTCCTGATCTGGGTCTGTCGCTTGTTGCCGTAATTCTCTCGCGGGCCTCTGCACCTTCAACGTTCCCTGCAGATGGCATTTATGCATCAGGGCTAGCATTACTGCTGCTTTGGTTCCGGAGGGAAATCCGGGGTGTCGGAAATCGTCGCGCAGTTTAAGGGATTAAGGTATTAATGGGTCAGGCAGCTTTGGGTCTGAAGGGTCGGGGGGTCTGACAGAAAGGACGCTGCATGAAAATAGTGATCATGGGCACCCATGGCGGGGGGGGGCCCTAACCGCCAGGAGAGCAGGCTAATATCCCTAGAACGTACTGCCCCTCTTTGTTTCAGCCTCTCTCCATTTGTGCCCATCCAAGCACATTGTCTCTGTAATCTATAGTTTTCTTTTCTCTGAAGGAAAAAGATACACACTTTACCCCTCCTTCCCCACACACCCCCAGTTAAATCTGTAAAGTGTTGCAAACGAGATCAGCAGAGCTAGAGAACACGATTGTCTCATTCTGCTACTGTTTTTCTCCCAGCTGGGGCGGCTCTTTAGCGAAGTCGGTGCCCTCTGTGTTTTACGCGTTCTCTGATTTGATAGGCCCCCCCCCTTCCCGCCCCCCACTTAATTCATTAGCAAATCGATTAATGTGATCTGTATCCACGGAGACCTGCTCCGCAAGCTTTCCCCCAAAGGTTTGCTGTGCCGTCCGATATCTTGCGTCGTTTTTTTTTTTTGTGTTATTTTCTCTTTTGTTCCTGCTTTGCTCCAGGGAAACGTCACACATGGAAGGATGCAGATCCCGGCCTTGCCGGAGGCAAGAATATTCTGGAAAGAGACTGGAGTGAGCTATGTCCGAGGTCACCCCTTTCACGACGGTGGGCCCCCGCACCTGGCCATGTACTCGCACGCTGTGGTCCCCCAGAGCCAAAACACTGTTACACCGTGTCTGCCTCCTAAGTAGGTTAGGGCCGAACCCTACCCCACAACAGGGTTTTAGGCTGGTGGGGCCCCTCCAGGGGACTGTGGGGATTTATATGACAACGCTGTGCAATCCCCTGTTTCACCACTAGGGCTACAGCCAGGAATAAGAGGTGTGAACTTGAAAATAAAGCTACAGTACAGACCTCAGGGGGGAAACAATCACAAAAAAATAAGAGTGTAGAGTGGAAAAGGAAGTGTGGGGGGGTGGAGACCAGTTAAATTTGATTTATCCAGTGTACGGACTTGGCAGGCCTCATACGGACAGGCCTCATAGGGACCCTTCAGGAAGAAATACCAACTGACTTTATGTGCAGTCAGTGGTCAGTGGCGTCATCAGCCATGTGCCTGAAACAAAATCAATGCCTTTCATAGGGGGAGAGCAGGAGGGCACCCGCCCCCGCCGCCCACGGGCCTCCATCGCGCATCGGGCCGTAATGAGAAGAGGCATGGCTTTACAATGACTGGGAATCCAGTTTGGGTCACGCATGACCGGGTCAGCTGGGTCCACATTCGGGGTCCTAGTGAACGCAGATGCAGCAAGAACAACAGGACACACTACCCCAGAGCCACGTTTGCAGTGGTTATGAACACACACACACACCTGGATAGAAAAGAATGCTGTATTCGGATCGGGTCTGCGGACAGATGCTACCTTAATTGCTTGAAATATGACCACTATACTGGACTCAGCCTGTCTCTATATGAGAGGTTATGCTTTTTATTACTACAGATTTGCTGACCTAACCGGAGTGACAAATTATCAGGACACTGGAGGCAGGCTGAACCAGGCCAAATCAGAGGCCAGTTATTATTTGTAAAGATGCTGGTGGAATTTAGGTATAGCAACTATAAATGCTGATAAAACAATTCTGTGCACTAGTATTGATTAATATTGATTGTTTAATATGATAAAGACTCCATAAACATCTTGTGTTATTAATCTCACTGTTATTAGCTGTCACCATGACCCACTGTCACTACGGCCCACTGTCACCACGACCCACTGTCACCATGACCCGCACTAGGAAGAGTAGTTAGAAGATGCGGCAGATGGTTGTTATTTGCTATGAACTTTGCATGGATATAAAAATCAGATATATGAACAGGTTGTTTTTTTAAAAAAAGTCATTTCTCAAAATAATTAGTATAATTAGTCAAAGGAAAAAATATGGGCAAGCCTGCAGGAGATTTCCATGAGCACAGCACTGGATTCTGCCCTGTTGGTCCTCAGATTGAGTCATTTTTGGCTTGTACTGCTTCTCAGGTTCCATGGAGGGCTAACAGCAGAGCTCCTGATCGCCAATTAGAACCAGCTGGGATGGATGGCTGAGAGACAGGGTGGAGGTGAAGTGCAAGGGATGCGTGTGGTTGGTGGCCCTGGGAGAAGCCGCTGTCTGATTGGTCAGCACTATATCTGTATTAATTGACGTGTCTTTGTCTATCCTGCCTTTGTTTTGTTTTCGTTTCCTACTCTTGGTCCTCTGACCACTTCCACCCCAAAAACATACACAATATCATGGCAGAGCAATCAGCATCCTGAGACTTCTGCTTTCCTTTCCTTACATCATCAGATCCCTTTCTCCTCGTTTTCTTATTAATTCTAAGTATGAAAAAATTCAAATATAGATACTAATGGCGTGCCTCTTTTCATGACCTCAAGGGGGCGCTTTGTGATACCTGGTGATTTCCCCCCCCCCCCCCCCATGTTCTGAAAGCAGCATGAATAAGACCTAAAAAAATATCAAAAAGCCCCACTGCATGGCATACGTTCCTCAATGGCTCTGTCTTGCCACCTCAACAGGTACCTTCTAATTGACTCCTCAGAAAGGTGCAGCGATCTCTTATCCCCGTAATGAGATTAATTGGGTAATTAGGACCGGAGGCGGAGGGAAAGCTAAAGCCTCTGCGGCCTTGTAGGACAGGAGACGTCCATCCCTGGTGCCGTCTCACCGGCACATGAAATATAATTAAGTTCTCACCGCTGGACCCCTAGGCACAGAGGGAGAACCCGGCTGACAGGTAGGTGTCGATAAAGGAACAAGACTGATCCGGCACCTCTGCGCCAAGCGGGAGCACCGCCTCTAAATCAGGACAAGACACTAGGGTGGATCAAAGGAACTCGGACCATCGAAGTCATATAGGTGTTTGATTGCTCCTGCGGTGGGCGTGAGGGCTATTAATTTAAGCCGATGTGACTCGGGGGTCCAGAGGAGGACGTGGCCAGCCGTGGTCAGGCCGGGCCTATAAGGGCCGCGGGGCCCCGTGAGAGTAGTTCTGGGAGCCTTAACGCTCGCAGGCCAGTAAAAGGACACGTGAGCATCACTATGAATGTGAACACACACCGGCACAATGGCAAAATCAATGGCTCTTTATGGAGCATCAATCTTGGGCACGCGATGACCTGCCCATCTCCAGCCTTCTTGAGCCCCAGTAGCCCCACATGGTGACGGCCAATAAAAAACACAATGCCCTGTCTGCGCGTTTGCTTACATCGGAGTGTCGAGGGTAGTTCTGGAGCATGCTAGTCGTGCAAAGGAAAAAATGGGAAATCAGGAGAGGAACCCACGAAACGCCGTGAGCCTGATGGAGCTGTGCGCCATATGTACACAGGGATCTCACCGCATGTCGTTAACATGCACAAATGGATTGGATGTACAAGCGAACAAGCAAAGAAGGCAGAATTAAGACGCTGGCAGGAATCCTGCAAATATATCGATCGTTTGGCAAGAGACACGAACCGCTCTTTCCCGCCAGTCACGCTCCTGTGTGGAAAACACGGCCAGTTTTTGAGGAATGCAGCTTGGGGGGTGGGGGTTGAGGGATAATTGCTTTTTGATTACAGCACGATGATAATGTGCTTGGCAGCAGTGGCATTGCGGAACGGGCCGCGGGATTTGCCACTTCAGGTCCAGCCTACTTCATCTCCTTAATTAAAACGGACCCTCGGAGCGTCCACTAGACAGGGCTGGGAGAGGGGGGGATGGCAAAAACAAAGGCCGGATGGTAGGGGGACAGGGGGCTCAGGACTGAGGGATGAGGTGGGCGGGGGCATGGAGAAAAGAAGACAACTACCTCCACGGCTCTCGCTGTCAGCCGGCTTCACCTGGATGGGACGAGTCATCTGGGGGAACAAGAGAGAGAGCGAGAGGTTAGTGCTGGTGTGGGGAAACCGCCACTGACACGACAATGTAAACAAGCCGGGGGTATCAAGCACCTCCCCCACAAACATGGCCACCAGCAGCGCCGCCTGCTCCACCGCACCTCCAGCGAGGCCTATCGGGTTATCTCCCAAGTACACAAAAATATCAGGAATGATTGGCTCACTGTTCGAACTGAGATGATGGATGTGGTCGCTGTCACTCAGGGCATGTACGCTTGTGCCCACCGCACGACCATCTTCATGACCAGAAGAATGGAACACCACAATAGTAAAACTCAATCCGGCCACAGGAGCCAGGGAATCAACAGGGCCCCATTGATCCCGGCCTTTCTGCGGCGGAGGGCGCGGCCCAGGAGGGATTCTGCGGTCATGCAGCTCATGCTAATCCACTAGCCTCCGATAAGGATGGTGCCCCTGGATTAGAGCTTCCACTCATTGCGGCCCTGTGTCATTCTGCAGTGTTCGTATCACTAGGCGCTACTGCTGTTCGGCCTGAACGGGCACCCATTGGTGTTTTCTGCCCCACAAAGGTTTTTTCCCCCAATATTACATGTCATGTATTAAGGATCATCTTTGCAGGAGTCAAGAAGTACTGGTTAAATACGGCAGTACCAGGGATAACCAGCCCTGTGGAAGGAGACTTTAAAAAGGCTCTTTAAGGATTAACTGGGGTGGCTTTTAAAAGTTTCAGATGAGATTTGGTTTAATTATGTTTTTCAAACAAGGGGGAACTAAAGATTATGGGAAGGCTAACCATAAATATTTTTATTTTGCCATAACCCCCCATCCCCCCCCCCCACTGGGAACCTTGCACCTATCCAAAACAAATTGCTTTAATAACAACACAGCAGGCAGTTTCTTAATGCAAAAAAAAGCCCAGATCTGTGTCGATTTGTGACAAGATTACCGAAATATGCAAAGCAATTTCGTATCCTTCAAGGCCCCGTTAGCCATCTGTAACCAGGAAATAAGCACATTTTATAGCTGCAAAACATGGGTCCCTCACGATTTCCAAGGCAACCTCCGAAAAATGTTTGAAAGAATCCAAGACTAACATTTTTCCCCCTTACTCACATTTTTTTTTCCTATGTATTTTTTTTTATTGTTCAATTCCAGAGGAGATCTAAAAAGGTCAGATTTAAAGACAGGGCAGGCCCATAAAAGCATGACTTGTTCAAGGAGAGACACCATAATGGGATTTTAAAACGTCTTAATAACATGCTGATATATGGGGGAGCCGACCAGGCCAGATTCATTAAGTGCTAAACGTATCCATTTTCACCTTGAGGAACTAAATAACCTTCCTCTCTGGAATTATTCCATAAATTTGCTCGTCGTAAATAATAACTAGCCAGGGATAAGTCTCGTGAAGGAGAGGGGTGATGTTGTGCATTTGAAGGTTAAGGTTCAGACCCCTGTATCACACTTTGCTTTCTCTTTGACCCGAAGTTCATACACTTCGCTGGTGGCAGTTTGGGGGGGGGGGGGCTGCAGTGTGTGGATAGAATTTCTCCAATCAGAGCGAAGTGACTTTATCTTCAAGATACCGGCCTACCAAAAAAGATGCAGAGTATTGATAGGAGGAATGGGATGGGGGGGGGTTTAGTTGTGAGGGCGTGGGGAGGTGAGTTCTTCAGAAAATGAGTTCTGCAGAAGTTCACATTTGAATTACTTGAAAATTTGAAACACCATTCTATTACCACATATTTTGCAACAGAAAAAGACACATTTCCAAAAATACAAAAGGGACCGTTGCAATAGAGTGCAACACGCAGTTTCCACATAAAATATGCTGAAATTCTGATCAAATTTATAATTTAGATTTCTCTGCGAAAACTGCAATATGCCGGTTCCTGTCTTCAACGCTGTGGTGAATAAAGGGTATTAAAACCAAAGAAAGCTGGTCGAATATTATTTCTATGCCTATCCCTGCTCATTCTCTATCGACGCCTTTCAAATCAGAATTCTCTCCCCCTTTCTTCCGTAACTAATGCACACGTCACACCCGCCACCAAGACAAAGGAGCCTGTCGCCGAATGCGTGCCGTCGTCCCGGAGAGCATTTTGTTTACATCCTTGCCATGACGATGCCACTGATTTCCCTTTATCCTCTACATTCCTGTTTGTTTCAGCCCCCGGTCCTTTCCTGCCCATAGAGGAAGGGGTTAATTTGGCTCTAATTGGTATGTTTTCAGGATTTACCCCAACCCCCCCCCCCCCACTCGAATCAGCAGGGGAGATGGAGCGAGAGAGGGAGAGAGAGCCGCAGCCTGCGAGTGACAGATAAGATTTCAGCAGAGTTAAGTGGAGTTTCCAAAGGCTCAGCCCACCCCGCAATACACGGCGTGTTGCTGTTCGCATTCGTACATGCGCTGACAGTTTTAGGCGTGAATGCGGTCACCGGGCCGCGCATGGCCTCTATTCAGCGATTCAGCAGAATGCTTCATTTAAGCCGTCGATGCTGCTCTCACACCCCTTCTCGTCGTCTCCGCGAGCAAAACGGATCCGCACGCCCTGTAACGGGGATACACCTGTCAGCAGCAGCGCCGCCACACGCGAGGCCGCACACGCCATCGATTCCTCTCTGCCACAACGTCATACTTCGGCCATGACTTCCCGGCATCATTTTCACCCGGTTGCTTCCCTGAGCCCCCCAGGGCTCGAATCATTCACCTTCCTGTGTCATCAGTTGACTGTCTAACAACCACCCAATCTCACCGCTTACAGGTGAGAAAGGGGCGGGGCTGAGAACAGGGTTTGCTATTGATGCTTCATTTTATTATTACATAGTTGCTCCCAATTCTTGGTGACAACAGAGCAGAGGTATTCCAACTGTGAAGCGCCCCCCCCCCCTCCCGGTGGGGCATGAAAGAATTGCAAGGAGGTGCAGGTAAAGGAAAAACAACAGAAAACTCTATTTTGGGGAGGGGGGGGTTGAGATGGAGGCAGACATATTTCAAAACAGCGACCTTTAGAAATTTGAATGGGAAGAAATTATATGTCTGTATACATTATATGATAGTAGCAAATTCTAACTAAATGCTACCTCGAACTAAAGTTTATTTGGTGTCAGTGTATGCGTGGGGGCAGGGACGGATTACGGACCGGGCCAGCGGGGGCGCTGCCCAGGGGCCCTTGGGGTGCAGGGGGTCCGTGGGGCCCCTAGCCCAAAACAATTTGCAACGCTTATCAACAATGTATTTTCGTTTGTCTATTTTAGAGGGCCTA
>JAODKE010000035.1:5901334-5911770 GCA_026779605.1 Mormyrus hasselquistii | reverse complement strand
CCCCCCAAAAAAAAACCCCCCCCCCTGTTTTTTTTCCAAAAGCAGGCCCAACTTAAAAAGAGCAGACTTCTCTGCCCCATGGTTTTGTTCCGGTCCCCTGGCCCCCTTCCCTGGGGGGGGGGGGGGGGGGGGGCTAACGACTCTGCCCTAGTGGCCGTCTCCGCCTTAAGAAATGTGCTCACCTTCACTCACCTTCCCCCCACCCACCCCTCCCAAACGTTAAATAGCTCTAGACCGGACAACATCGACTAGCCTTTTCAAAGGAAATGCTGGTTTTAATAATAATGCAAAGAATAATTGGAATGGCATTTGAGGCTGCCGTCTCCTAAGCTCGCAGAGTGTGTGTAATCAATGCTTCATCGCATGTGGCCTTCCCTGGGGGGGCACCGGCCGCTCCAAACTCAGGCGTGGAGAAAAGGCTAGATTATCGACCCCATCGTTTTCCAAATGTTTCATGGCTGGCATTACGGCGAGCGGTGGGCACAGCGGGCGCAGGCCGGGTGGCCCGGGAGGCGGCACTGGGTGCAGACTTACCCCTGGCAGCGTCTTCTGCTCGTGGAGGGCATTCTGGGCCTTAATGGCAGACTCGCGTGCGCAGTAGGTAAGGAACGCACAGCCTGTAAGACAGAACAGAGTCAGAGGATTGAAGAGTGACGTCTCCCAACCACCTGACCAGAGCGGGCATGAGAACACAGGACACCGGACGCCATTGGGCTCCCTGCGCCTGCCTTAGGAACATTCCCAGGACACTGTGTTGGGCCTGGTCTGCAGGTGCCCCAGGACCGAGGGAGGGGGGGGGGGCACCAAGTCTTTCTGAAGGGAGTGAAGACAACAGTAAATCGGGGGGGGAACAGAGGTAGGAGACGAGAGTGACGACCCATGTAAACGTGCGGGCGCTCCATATTGCGAGACCGCCACTCAAGGCCGTCAGCTACAAAGCCTCCTCAGGTATTGTTATATCCAGGGGAGCTGGGGGGACACAGAGGGGAGAGAGAGACAGACAGAGCAGCCCAGCAGACCAGCCCGAGCCGGCACCGGCTTGTACAGTGCCAGGCTGCCAAATGGCCTTGCTGCAGTGGCAGGTCTGTTTGCCGGCCCACCAATAAGGATGTCCCCACAAAGTCCCACCGCCATGTCGCATTACCAGTTAAAAGGGTCTCAAAGTGAATTTTAACAGCATAAGAGACGAGCGCTTGCGTTTTAAAAAGCAGGTATTACAAATAAACATCGACGAAATCCACAGAAGGCCTCTCTTTGAAGACGTCTGCCAGCGGTTTTATTTATACACTCTACCACGTCAGACGTACTGTATTAGTCATCATTTAGCCAGCGGTAAACATTCTCTTAGTCTTCAAGGCCCCAAAGGGGTTGACCTCATGTGCACCTTACAAACTGTGTTTAGCTGCTTGGTCAGCAGGCTGCTCTACAGTTGGCACTGGGCACTGCATTATTGTTATACCTGTTAAAACCCGTTCAGAGCGGTTTGGAAATGAACCGACTTTACAGCCATACGGCGATTCTCCACTCAGACGGAATGATTATGCTTCTGCGTGAAGCCAACGGTTTCAGTCGTTTACTGCAGCGTAGGAAGCTAAGTCTCTGTGGGGATCTTTTCAAACTAGCCAGCTAGTTAGTCCATGATAGATTCGCAGAGATCGCGAACCCTCCACGCTACTGGTAATGAGGCAGATGTGCATTGTTTCAGAGCGAGCGCAGACTACCTACCGCTGCGCTCCCAGGCACAGACTCGCCTTCAGGTGTTTCAGCTCTCCCCCGGCACACGCGGCGGGGAATGAAATATTTCAAGCGGTTGGCTCAGCCACCGTGAAAACTCGCACGCGTGTCACATGACCCTGCCATCCACCTTGACTCCACCCCACAGACCCATTTTGGTGTCAGAAGACCAAAGGTTCCTCAGGATGCGATTTGGACTCTTGCAAACCAGGTCAAGTCGGCGCTATGGTGAAGGCAGATTTAGAAGTTCTCATAGACTTGTGAAGTGTGTACTCAGGATTACTCCACACTCCCTGTAAGGCCACAAACATCAGTGAAGAGAGAGACCCTTCACCTTTATTTCCCAGGCTGTTCGTTAAAATGATCCATCTGTCCGTTCATAACATAACGCCACCCTTAGGAGCATTCCACAGTGGTTTTAATTACACTGTATGTTTGATTTTATTTTCCAAACAGTAGGTAGCCTTGCATTAGCCTAATCAATATCCCTACAACATTTGAACTCTTTAATAAACCTTGATCTTACTAAGTCTCTGCAGGTTCCCAGTCTTGCCTGAAGAGAGGAAAGGCTTTGGTAGGATTGACATATCGATCCACGCTGTACGCTCCTTACTGCAGTGTTGCCCTCTAGCTATGCCAGGCGACGGATTCGCCTGGGGTCGTGACCCCACAGACGTTCTGTCATGCCATTGGGGTCACAGTTCATAACCCTGCTCGCACAAACCTCCACCCCCCCTTATTCCCTGTGGAGCCACAGGAGTATTCACAAGCACAGACCTGCGAGGAAAAACACACACAGCCACACGTCACTATCTTATCGTCGAGGTTAATCAAACACATGTGCCGAGCCTTTAAATCATGCGTAATGTACGTCGCGGAATATCTAATTACACATAGTTCCCACACAGCACGAGAGACCTGAGGTCCTGCAAAAAAAAAAAAATAAAGTCATTAAATAAGAGATAATTATCTATGGTATAGGTTTAGCCAGCTAAACAGTGCAGTTGCTGCAATACCTTGCTGTAATCAGGTCTGTATCGCTGGAAGTATGATAAGGAGTCGCACATTTCTGGTGTTAAATGTATTTTTAGTTAGTGTGAAGCTTGTGATTCACATCACCGCCTTTAAAAAGCATTAGCTGCTTACACTGCATCTGATGTCAGGAAATAACAGCACTTTGGAGATAATAACACAGTACAGAGAGTGCTGCAGAAGCACTACAGTGCTAGTTACTGAACACAAGTGTTTACAGCTTAACTAGCAGCCCGTATTGGGTATTCCCTGCCTAGCGCCCTGTGCTTCCGGGGACAGACTCCAAGCTTTGTGCTGGATAAGCTCTTTTGGAAAATGGATGGATGGATGGATGGATGGATGTATGTTTACAGCTTAGACTGGCTATGTGTTAGCCAAAAAGAAAATGGTGTTTTATCAGTCAGCCGGTCCTCACAGGCCTTGCAGTAGTTTGGGAGGGGGGTCAGTCTGGCACACCTCTCCCGCAGCGTGCTCTCCCCTCCGCCACCTGCTCCTCAGCGGCCCGCCCGCCCGCACCAGGCTCTGCCGAACGGCATCACGCGCCCCGGCGTGCGAAAGAAGCCCCCCCTAACCGGGGCCCTGGTTCATGTTCTCCGCACCATGACAGAGCCCCTCTCTGTCTCCGTCTTTTCCAGCGATAAAGAAACGTTAAAATGAGCTGTCTTGGCAGGGATCTCGCCCGAGAAAAGACATCCGTTACACGCGGCTTGCTGCCGCGTTTATGAATTATGCGGACTTAAGAAATAAAAACACTGCATGATGAAATCATTTGAAATACTCAAAAAAAAAAAAAAAAAATTAAACCTGGACTGCTGATGGAGCATTAATTTAAATGTGATCTGTATAATTTATATATCGCTTCGGTTGATATGCACCCAAATAGCTTTCTCTCGCGCACTTACGGCAAGGCCCCGACCTAATTTCCTTCGCCTCTTAGTCTTTTCCCACAAGCTGCTACCTTAACTAGAGCAGTAAAACAAGCTTTTCGTATCAGGTTAGCAGGACACTTCGACGCGTAGCTAAGCCCTTAGAACGGTGACATGGCCAGTAATTAAGGAGACCCAACCCTGCCTGCTGCTTTCATCTGACAACCTCCATTTGCTTGGGTTAATTACTCCAGACAAGAATCTGTGTTCCTAGCGCCAGCGAGCCCGAGTTGTCTGGTTCAGCACTTTTGGCCCGGATCTGAAAAGTGCGGGTAAATCCTGCTGACCGCAGGGTCCGGCTGTCAGGCTGTGACCAAGCCCCTCACTCTCCCAGCCTCAGCAGTAATGCAAAGGACCTCTCCTGTGCTCCGCCGCCTCCGCCACTCGTCCCTCATTCGGCCCCCCGGCCCCCGGCGGGCCCGGCGCCGGTGTAATGAGAAAGTGTGAACTTCCCCTTCCCGTGGCATTTACGTCCCTCCCGAAACTGTGAAGGTGGCAGAAATGGGGGCAGGGTTGGCACCGTCCGACCCGTTCCCCCCACACCTCATTTGCACTCCGTGTAAAATGTCATTGCGGAGGGCAGATTACTAGCTTTCTTCATTTCCTGCTGGATGGCTTGAGGGAAATGGGGACGTTCCGGGGCTCTGTGCCGAGACACACGCCGTCGGTGTCCAGGCAAGGCCAATATTACCTGAGACCAGGATCGCCGTGGCATCAGCGTAGCATCGGTCGCTTCGTATCAGGTTATCAAACCCGTCAAATGGCTAATTTATTGTTGCATCGCCAATGGCTTGCTAATGTGCACCTGATCATTCAACTATTTGAAAGCACAAAATTCAAGCCATGTTTGAGAAAAGTGGGTTTTTCGCCCCAGTTTTCTCAGCAACAGGTTTCGGTATTGCTACGCTATTCCATTCGCGTCTAATTACCTTACAATGGCTCTAGTAACACTAACACGACTCTAGCAGAACTTGTAAACCAACAGAAGCAGCTCTTTAAGAGCCGTGTACAGCCACTCTCCGCACCCAGAGCTAAGGGTCACGCCGTTTAGAACGCACTCCAGACATGCTTAGAGACATCTACCAACCATATTTTCAGAGGGGGAGCCATAATTGATTCGTTTGCACCCATGCGCGTCCAAGGGAACAGAAATCTGGCAAAACGCGCATCTATAAGAATTACAATTAGCTGGAAACCGGCTGGCCTTAAAGGCCGCGTGAGTCACACAGATGATAACGATGAACATGATTTTGTGGCACGAAGCTGTGAAGTACAGAAAATCTGGCCAGGCCAAGTCATCGAGCACATCGATAGCATTTTCAGTGATTAATGGATATTTCGCTACACGGATTCCAGGCAGGAAGAAATAAATACGCTTTGTATAAGCATTGCAACACCATGTCTCTGAATGAATCAGTTTACACTGATGCACACGGGCGCGTGTGGATTTGCAGGTTGTATGGTGAGTAACACGGTGATTCCGAACAGACAGAAGTGAGTAACTACTACACAGTCCCAGAGCACCTGCATTGTGTGCATGCTCTTATGCATGCTTACCGCTAACGCTGAAAATGTAAATAACTTTTTTCTTTTTTCTTTTTTCTTGCTGCCAACTGGCAAACCTTAAAGATGAGGTTTCACATACACATTCTCTGGGGTTTCCCAGGAGAACTGTGACAGGGGGTGAATTTCTACCAGGTGGAGGACAAAGGAAATAAACCTGCCAATCTGCATTGAAATTTAGTTATCAATCAATGATCAGTTTTCCCCACATGTACCACAGAATTACTGGCAACACATAAAGCCTGAACCAAAAGCCCCCTTTATCTGGCACTGTCAAAATAAATATGGAATCATACAATATACCAGATGTTTTACCATCCACTGTACAGTGCTCCCAGTATTTACATTCTCTCTCACTGGCCACTGCGGTCACCCTGAGGTGGTTATATTATTTACTATATAGAATCAATAGAACTGCCTACAGTAGTGCATGTTGGATATATTGGTTTTTAATTAATCACCTTAGTAGGTAAAGGTATAGTATAATAGCCCCCTTTCCATTAGGGGGAAGTTAATACGATAAAATAGTCAATTATCGCGTGTCAATTCATTAATTTGCCCTGTAGCTCTTATCCAACGTAGAGTCACAATGAACCTGTTCGAGAAGGCGGAGTCAAAAGCAGGGGGCTCTTCCAGCAGAGGGCATGCAAAATCACGAATTCATCTGAAACACACGTTTGGACTGGGAACTTTAACATAAGGGCAATATGGGCACTCCACGCACAAAGAGCAGCAGACAATCAAACCCCAATACCTGGAGGCGTGAGGCCACAGAGCTACCTAGCGAGGTATCGCTCTGGCCCCCTATTGACTGAGTGACCCTTAATTAGGATCTGCTAGGGAATTCGAATGAACAAGCACCTGCACATGCACTAAACACAACAGTATCGGAGTGGTTACCACTATTGTCATTGTTCAGTGTAATTTACTGATCTACGTGAATCGCAAAGAAACTGGGAAAGAACAGAGTTTGATTAGCTTGTCTAAATTATTCAAATGACAACTGGAACGATTTTACAATCATGCGGTTTATCATTGAGAGCTGAGACGGCTTTTTCGGTGAATAACGCAAAGATTTCGCCAGGGAAATATTTCTCCTTTCAGAGGAGGGAGAGAAAAATAAGTATAGGCATCCTTCGCAACACAGAGAAAGAGGGAAGGAAACGCACCAGTGAATAAAGATGTACAGCTATTTATTTTTCTTTGCGCTCATTTTTCCAACCATCCGCACAACAGCTGTGTCATAGCGGGGATTCAAATCAGAAAAACTTCGGCTTTTAAATAGCCATCTTACCCACAGAGCGTGTTAAGCACAAACCCGCATTGCTTATATCTTAGGATACTGCCAGTATATTTGGTCCCATGGTATCTTGTAATATGGGAGTAATTGGAGAAAATGCTTTGGACAGGTCGCGGATGTGAGTGCGCGTTCACGATGCTGTGCGCGTTCACGGCTGCGCAGTGATTTAACGCTGGGTCCGGCAGTGCGTT
Organism: Mormyrus hasselquistii; assembly: GCA_026779605.1. NCBI lineage: Eukaryota > Metazoa > Chordata > Actinopteri > Osteoglossiformes > Mormyridae > Mormyrus > Mormyrus hasselquistii. The sequence continues at coordinate 5,905,024 of JAODKE010000035.1, read as the reverse complement.
AATTAACGACATGTCACGTTACTTACAAAGGGGTGCTGCGCAGCACTCATAAATTAAAGAAGGATGAGATAAGACGGATCATAAGGTATGGTTTACGACGCTCACTGTTAAGGTGCTTTTTTGTAATTAAATTCACTCACTTCGCTCGAGCATGTGCAACAGAAAATGGTATTTTTTACCTTTATGGTGGTGCAGATCTGATTAATATCTTAAAAAACCCTATATCCTATAACTCATATACAATGAAATTAAGCTATGATAATCGATTGTTCCTAGAATCAACATAACCGCATCATCAGAATTTTTTGTTAATATTAAATGGGTCGCGACACTTAATAGGCCAAGCGGTTTCGGGAAAGGGATGGATGGAGAAATGAGCCTGTGGTTACTTTCCCCTTAAAGGGAATTTTGTTCGTTCTTTCAGCTGGGCAGAAACTTCAAATATCGCAGATTTTGCTCAGATATAATGTGGTACTGATCAGGTAGGGAAAGCCAGTCTCTACTGAAGCCTGCCCGAACACACAGAGCTCAATTTAAATTCTCAGTACCTTTATAACCACGCTTTGATTTAATGTCAACCTCTCTCTACGTGATGGAAGCCTTAAGAGTTCATGAACTCATAAATGTTTGATTATGCAACAGACTGGCATTACATTATGTCAGCGCTGTTACCTCGCGGTGACAGTCGGATCAAAAGTTTGCAAGAAACTGAGCTCATTACCGCAAAATGCTAGTTTAATCAAAATTAGGGAGGACAAGCGGAGGGCAATGTCGCGCTGACTTTATAATAAACATCAAAACCGTATTCCAGTTAAATGGAACAACATCAATAAAATGTGATTACACAATCAAATTTAAAATTAAATAGTCATGGATGTTTTAATTCATCATTTAATGTATAACCAGTACTTGGGAAAGTGCTGACAAAAATAACGTCTCCACATTTTCAGGCACCTGGACTGACCAGTTCATAAAGAGTAAGGAGTCCGGACCCCCACACTAGGTGTCGCTGTGGAATGATAAGTGGAACCCAGTGGGCAACACGACCAAGATGAAAAAAAAAATCAATTCACTAAGCTTTCATTAATTATCTAAAATAATTAGTGGAAAATTTAAATCCACATATATGCTACATAAAAAGAATAAATGTTGAGAGTTTTCTTGCTGTATTTCTCCAAATGAAATCCATCCATATTTAAAAGCAGCTTAAGTATTTTATATAACCAATGCATAAAGGTCTTACAGAAGTTACCAACTTCAGATTGAATGGCGAATTATGCCGTTTCATACATTTATGTTAGTCAATATCCATTTCCTAAACACGTTTCTGAATCCAATTCAGCTCTCCCTATCACTATTTTTCAGAATTTCCGGCTAAAAGTTAAACGATACATATTCAATTAATGGGAACATAGCCTCCCAATTTTCCATTAACAGACTCCATTTCCACTCACCGGACTGAAAAATTCAGCTGAAGCTCTTTTTACTGCCGTCAGCTCAAAAAGTTACAGGCGTTTCTTGATAATTAAAGACAAACAGAAAATATTTTATTATTATGAGCAGCTACATCTGGGTAAACTCCCCCCCCCCGCTTTATAATAACGCCACTAACGTAATTTCAACATCTTCATTTTGAATAACGGAAGAAAAGGTTACTTGCTGTTCTGGCTCCAAGCGATTAACACGGCGGAGTTAGCCTGTGATTCATCACGGTCACATAGGTCGTGTGTAAATGGAAGTTGTCTCAAACCAACAACAGAAAATAATACACAAGCTTAGGCTGAGGACGACCCACAAAACTATAGGATAGCGTGTCAAACTCCCGCACAGGGTTTTAGCGGACTGACATCCTAACCAGCTACTGACTAAAACACAGACGTGTTTACTGGGAAGAGTGCGGCGCATTACATCATTCTTCTTTAAACAAACAAAGCCAGACGCCCTTGAAAACTAATGAATTAATGAGTGAATTGATAAATTGTGTAAACAAAGAGGTAAAAAATGACATACCAGCGGACAAAGTCAAAATCGCCCTCGGTTGTTTTGTTTGACCGAATATTTCATAAAGGTACAGGTGCTAAGCAAGCACTCACTGACTTTAATGCCGACGGTTTAAACATGTGCAGTTTTGTCTTTATACATTGTAGTAAAATTAGCGCTGGAATAATAGTTTTTGTATCCCTTGAGCTTTAATACGTGTATTGTACTATAATAAAGAATATACGTAATAAACGTGCAATTTCAATATATGCAGCAGACCATTCTGATTTACAGTGATCTTACAAGAGGGTTTAATGGGATATTTCACAAACACATTTAAATAAAAAGCAGTTTGTGGGATGTTATATGGGGATAGGGTATTTCACAAACACACATTTAAATAAAATGCTGTTTGTGTGATGTTATATAACATATTGAGTTGTTTATTATTTGTGTTGCATGCATCCAGTGCCACATTGTACATCTTATATTGTGTAGGCAGTCATAATGAATCACAGGAAAAATACAGATTGAATATGCTTTATAACAAATTTGAATCATTTCATTCCATTGACAATAGGCTTTGCCTCGCCTTAGTCCTGCATTATCAACAGAGTGACAATTTGTTAAATACTCAAAGATTTATTAAGTAAATGCTGCGCCGACTGGAACAAACTGCAAACACATGTAAATGACAGAAATGTAATTACAGGGAAGGGCTTGCTGTGACCAACAGAAGGCAAAAATGAAACCCCACAGATTCGCATCCAGTCCTGTCTGAGCAGTGATAACACAATAATGTGGAAGTAGCAGGGCTACAGCTGCAGTCACTAAGCCAATCAGAGACTGGCTCGGTGAGGTCGGGCCAATGGCAGGCATGGGGGGCGGGGCATACGATCACACTGCATGCTGTACCGCACAGGTGGATCGGAGCGGGAAGAGGCGAGGAGATGCTCTCGTAGTGGGTGGTGGTTCATCTCTCTCCTTTCTCCGCAGTAAGGGAGCAGTCTTTTGGGGGGGGGGAGGCTGGCAGGCAGGCGGTGATGTCATGGCAGTAACACGGCGATGACAGCTTAACCTATTTTCGGAAATACCACCAATTCTATTCATAGCTCTGCTGAGCGCCGTGCAAATCATATACCCCTGATGAATCTTACATATTATAATACATTTCTGAACTTCGCATGTCTCCATAACACGTTATCTAATATAAGCATGAGTGATATTTATTAAGAGTGATATGAACGCTACGGTTTAATTTTTTGTAGTTATTAATGCCTCTCTCTGCCGTTTTGACTCCGTTCCAGCAGCACAGCAGTAAGTGATTGTGTTATATAACTTGTCGGCATGTACATCTTTCCACTCTGCCAGAGCCCTTTGTTGTCGCCTGGACAGTGTGTATACTGTTCATTGTGCCACAGCGCAGACCTCTCAGCCGTCTGTATCCGTGCATTTATTTTAGGTTTGTTTGGCACATAACGTGGAAGTCAGTTGTCATGCGTTATCGCCGGGCAGCAAATGGTCAGTGTTACTCGCTGTAGATGCCTCATGTTCGTTCATATGCTGTGTGTATGTATGCATAAGAAAGCGTGAGCTCGTGTGTGTGGGGGGGGGGGGGGGGGGTTGGGTAAAAATAATGGGGTTCAGGGCACAGGGGAGAAAACCCACACCGGGTTAAAAACATATATATCTGTGGCGTCATCTGGGACT
>JAODKE010000035.1:5882110-5901234 GCA_026779605.1 Mormyrus hasselquistii | reverse complement strand
TTGGGGGTGTTTGTGTGTGCTGGGTGTGGTGGTTGTGTTGGGGTTTTGGGTTGTGTGGGTGGGGGGGGGGGGGGGGGGGGGGGGGTGGGGGGGGGGGGGGGGGGGGGGGGGGGTCTGATTAAAGTAATGAGATTACAGGCTACAGTTTACAACACGATCACCTGTTCAAAATTATTATATTCCTGTCGATCATTGAGTACTTAAGTAAAATGTTTTAGCTGCGGTCATGGTTTAATTTTAAAATCATATACTAATTCTATTTCATGTCATGTTTACAGTCACATTAGAAGAGACAATAATCCTGATTAAATTGCGCGTGCTATCAAGCTATCAGTTCAGTTCAGATGGATTTCAGTGGAATTCTTAACACGGCATGGCAATACATTTAGTGGTAATTTTTCCTCGCTTGAAATTTGATTCTAAAAGGAAACAGAGCAGATGGAAAAAGTAAATCAAACAAACCACCTCTTACAAGTTGATTTGCAAACTCTCCACAGATGGTCTCTCAGAAGCAGCGATCATCCAGATTCACTCTGAGTACATTAAATAGTATTTTAACATTATTTATTAAACACTTTCAATAAACCAGGGCAGTAATTCTTACCGTCCCCAAAACAAATTAATTAGTTTTGTAAAATTTTATAGGCTATTCACAGAATATACAATGAATAAAATTATACTATTAATGTTGAAACATGTATGGATTGTTCACGTAATATGACCCTGTATTGAAAAAGTAGCATGGGAGATGGAAAGCAGAGTGGATGGTTTGCTTTATTTTACCAATATTTTTTCAGCATCCAACATATTAAAAATCTGTTTGTATGTTGCACTGTTTTTATGCCGATATTAACTTCCTTCACACAAGCTTGAAAGAAATGCATTTCAATTAGGAAAGAGGACACGAGTTAAAGCTGCACTTAAAGTTATTCCTTGCTCACAGATGGTTATTATGTTATACATAAAATCTGATTCATTGCGCTCAATTATAATGAACAGTGAAATTATCCTTTATTATTCCAGTAGAAATAATTCATACAAATGGGACGTTATGCATTTTGCTTCAAAAGCTGCTTCAATCCAGAGAATTCCATGCAAAAGTATCTCTCTCTCTCTCTACCTAATATTTGTCCTTTCAATGGCAAGATAAAAACAACCGTTAAAGTCCATCCTCGATCCTCTCCAGCAAAATGCATATCCCATATTTTCATACACAAATAGTGCACAACATTTTAAGATGCTTTTTTGGCCTGTAATCATTGTCTGGTTGGTTTTAAAATGAGCCACACAGATTCCACACAGAGAATGATGAATGTGTACAGTGGTTATGGGAGGGGAACAGTCTCATTTTCTCAGCTGCTAAAGAGCTTCTATAACTTCATACATTATGGGAACTATTTAGGGGGAAATGGAAAATCGTTAAGTGTTACCAAATAACGGTATCAGCACAATCGGGAGAAAAAAGTTCACTGTAACATCAATATGCTGATTTAAAAAAAAAAATGTCTAGATATAAAGTATATAAGCCTGGGATTCATTAACGTTTATGCCATTTGGCCATTAGCTATTCTGCCCATCTGCTTTCTATAGCACTTATCCGGCACAGGGGTACAGTGTGTCCGCGCTTATCCCCGGAAGTGCGGTGAACTCCCTGGGTAACGGTTCATCTCAAAGCGCACACTCTCACACTGAGGGCAATTTACTTTCACTTCACTCGGATGCATATTTTTGGACTGCGGGGGCACCGCAGCATCCAGTGGAAATGAGAGATCAAGCGAGTTCCACACACACAGCCACGGTTAGGGAATCGGACCCGCGGGCCAGTAGGCACCGGCGACAGCCTACCCACAATGCCGCTCTTCTGCTGCCTTTAGTTGCTATTGATTAGTTAAATGTATTGGCCACTTTGTCCATGCATATCAATCTGAATCACACATCTACTAAGTGAATAGGATTAAAGTGTAAACATCCATATTCCCGCTTATCGAGTACGGGGCCGTGGGGGGGGAGGGTGGGGGCTGGAGCCTATCCCAGGCGGTGCAGGGCACAGCGCGGGGGAAGACCCTGGATGGGATGCCAGACCATCACAGGACACACACAGTTTAGGCTGTGGGAGGAAAGTGGAGTGGCTGCGGAAAGCACACACAACGCCGGGAGAACGGGCGGGATTCAAACCCGCAGCCCTAGAGGTGTGACCCCACGGCACTAGCTACTGTCACCACACCGCCCTAAACTATTAAACATAATGTATCCATTTACATACAGTGCCAGTCAAAAGTTTAGATACACCGACCCATAGAAAGGTTTGTTTTCAGAATCAGAGAAACTCTATTGAACCCCTGAGCTTTGTGGATTGGGACTCAGAAGGTTACCAGTTCAAATCTCTGGTTTGGCAGAGTGATCCTGCCTTTGACCTCTTGACTGAGGCCCTTAACCCCAATGGCCCCAGGGACTGGCTGCCCCTGCTGTCTCCTCTACACCAGGTCCATGAGGTGGCCTTCTGGGATGCTTTCCCAGGCGTCCTGAAGGAGGTCCTGCATATGCTGAGCTCTCATTGGACACTTCTCCTTCACTCTCTGGTCAAACGCCTCCAAAACCCTTTCTGCTGTGTTTGGGTTTGTGTTAGTGCTTCCTGGGAGGGGCCACAGGGGTCCCCTGAGACACTGAGCAGAAGTAGTTGGTAATGGATGGATGGATGGATAATTTATTCTTTTCCCATGGTATTTGTTTTGGTCAGATGATGGACAAATAGAGTAAAAAAAAAAAAAAAATCTCAGTCCAAGGTAAATGAAATTGATATAAGTCTTGTCATATGCCTGTCTGGGATTCCAGTGAGCTATAGGAATTCCAGTGAAAGCAGATTTAACTGCACCATAGAATCCGTTAACACAGCAGGTGGCCATGTCACAAGTAGCAGTACCTTTTCTCTTTGATTATAAATATTAATTTAAATGATGTTAACGTATCTATTAAAAAGCATTTAGTTATACTAAAATTATTTCTGAACCCTCTGTCTAAAAGAGTGAATTAAATTCTTCCACGTAAGCACTGAACCACGCACAGGAGATTTAATGATTAATATCTGCCTCACAAGTCAGGCAGGAACGGCCATGTGCGGAGCTGAAAGGTTGCAGCGTTGATACAATTACATTTTTTCCATGTGCTTTCAACCCAAACATCCTAATTAACGCTGTAATATATGTTGTTCATTCTTTCTGCTCACTGTTGGCCTGGCGTACGAATCAGCAGAGACACAAAAAGCGTCTCTGTAAACATTATTTGTTTCTTTTTCAATAAAGCAGATCCATCAGATGTGTTTATAATGAAATAAATCATTCCTGCATTCTGGCTTTAGATTTACCTCAGTCCACTAAAGCATTTCAACACAAAGAGTGTATGATTTGTTTTGAAATAGATTTTTGTTTTGTCAGATTTGAATATTTCATCAATATCATTATCTGGTGATAAAGATAAGGACTAGCCACATAATTTTATGAAAGTGTAAAAATGATTTTATTCATGTTGCGTTTGTTGCAGGACAGAAATTAAAGTTACTGTTTTTTTTTCAGGAATCAGCTTTAATTCTGCTTTTAACACAGGTATCATTTGTTTTGTGTTTAATATCATTACTATATATCAACTAATGTGATATGAATGTGATGGCATGACTTTTTATCCTCTGTTCTTTCAGTAAAATGGAGGCAGTCTTTAATCTTTAATCGCGTTTAATCTTTAGCTCAACTAAGATTGAGTTTGGGAAAGTATTTTTGCGCTTTTGATAAGGGAATGCATCTTAAAAATGTTCAGCTGTATTTGTCAAGAGATATAAGTAAACATTTTGCGTAACTTTCACACGACGGGTCTGAGTTTGAACAACACAACTAAACCTGTGTCCACACTGCAGGATATATTCAGAATTTACACAGCAGTCATTGTGTCATTACTAGAAATGAGTCTGATTAATCGGATGAAGCAAATAATTCAGCGGAGGCAGAACATAAATATTAACAAACTTCATAGTTTCCGTCTGTGTTTGCACTGTGTTCTAACACAGACTTTTTGTTCCTAACATCAAATTTTACAGCTTCTTTTCACCAAGTTGTCTCCAACTTATACACTGCGTTCTTAGGGTCACGGAAGTAACATATTTCTTCTATTATTCAAAACGTAGTAGCAAACAAACTGTGATCATGTATTATCTTCATTGCAAATGTCTCATGCACAAAAGAAAAGCCATAGAAACAACCAATCCTGCTTTTTACATTTTTATGCCACAAAAACAATCGGCACATGAAGAGGTTCTATTTGCAAACATGCTAATGACCAATGGAATCCTCTAAAGCAACAGGTGTGATACACGTGCGCAATGCTACAGTATGTACACTCTACAGGTCATGGTGCTTTGGCTCCCATAAAAAAGAACAATAAAATAAGAAAGCAAATGATAGGGTTACCCTCCATCAATCAGTTGTTTTCCATAAGCGGCGCCCTTTTAAGGTGCCCTTCAAAAAATCCCATTTAAGTGAAATGCCACTCAATAACTGGAGATTGTGAGAATGCACTGTGGTTTTGACACGAATCCCCCAGCATAACTAAAAAGCCGATGAAAAAAGGGAGCGGTTACAGGTAAGCGTGTGAAAACAAAGTTCCTTACAGTTTGGCCAGTATCTACTGAGTAAGCGGGAGCTCATCTTGAAGTCAAAGCTCTTAGCTCCTGTCAAATCCGAGCTGAGGTGCTGAATCTTTTATGAGAAGACCCTGTTGCTTGTTATAATATTTACAGACGTCTCCTTGTACTCTGAACAGAGCCTTATTATTGCATTAATGTGGTATAGTTGCCCTTTTCGCTGCCAAGACCCAGACTAACATAATTTTTCATAATAAATCATAGACAAACATGACAAAGTGAGCGGATAATCATAAAGGGGGGGGGGCTGCTGTATGATTCAGATAAAACAGTCTGGGGTTAAGGGGTCTTAGCACAAGTTTAATCAGATCAAATGTGCAATCTGCTACTGGCCGGAAAGCAGTGATTTATGGGCACAGCACTTGAAGAGAAGGTGTGCGGACATGAGCGTGCGGCAGCGTGTGACAGCGAAGGTGTGCTTCACTACCGTGCGGTAATAAAACTGCAAGGTGATTCCCCTGTCTCACAGTGTCTGGCATGGTGTATTACATGGCTGCAATTAATCTCTGTAAAAAAAAAAAAAAAAAAAAAAAAAAAAAAAAAAAACATCTTACTGGTGTATCGGAAGAAAAAAGGATAAATGTAGAATGTATTTATCACGTCTTTCTGTAAAGAAACATTGCTTCAATAATTTATCTCAATACTGATACCAAATATCATTATAGTGCCCATTAGAGACCCGCCCAGAGTCCTGTGCTTCTCACTTTAGGGATCAACGGCCAACCTCCCCCCCCCCCCCATCCACACACTCATACACACACCCCACCACCCTCTAATAACAAAGATTTAAATTTGATGGTGGCCAGTTCCAGCGCAATCATGTGTTCCACACATACATTCGTCACACACACATTTGAAATTGCACTTACTAAAAGCAATTTACACAGTTATCAGCTGATAACTTTTCCAAAACTGTCTTGGCTGGACTTTTAACCTCCTGAAAGCAACGTTTAATAAAATACATACGCTTAATGCGGCCGCACATATATCTGCTGACTTGGCGTATTCAGTATTTTGTCGTCTCTGTGTTTTAGGAAAGTGCTTGACGTGTATTTGTTTAGTCTACATGCAGAAACGTGCCTGGCCTTCGTTATCTGGGTCAGCATATTTTCTCTGACACCTCTTCACCTTTTCTAACCCTAATCAGTAAAACTGAAACGTCAAGGTATAGTGCACCCATTTCCGTCATGCTATGAATGTCCTATCATCCTGGTACCTTCTTGTGAAATCCCATTGATAGCCTACAGGTATAGGAGACATAGCAAAAGACCGACGTTCACACCACCTTCCCTCTCTGGTATATGTCTTCTTGCCGCATGGTATTATCTTCCTGATCTATCATGCCCTCTCCACTATCTTGCCTCGCTGATATGTTGGTGATTTGACTGGCATACTGTAACATAAATTTAGCTAATTCAAGTACATCTGATAACTCAGCTAATTGCACATAATGAAGTTTCACTGTATGTGCAACTGCAGCTGTATCAAGGTATATTTTTTGAGTATGAATTTATCTGAATTCATTTTGGCCTTTTAGTTTAAAAATAGTGTGTAAAAAGTTGGGAGCGATTTTGCATGCAGGGTAGTCACTGTACCACAAAATGTTGGCTTTGCATTTTAAAATGAAAAGGCTAGAATCAAACTCATAATCACCTTTGCATACCCCACTACAGAAAAAAGAACCAAAGGATCCCACATAAATTGTCCATCAGTTGTAAAATCTACGTAGATTACTGAAGCATGGAGCAGAAGCACATGTTTATTGTAACAAATTGACCAGTCAAAGGATGCGTCAGACAATCCATGTTTGCAAATCCTCTTGAGTCGAGTTATGATAACTCGTATAATTATCGTTCCTTACGATCAAGTGCTACGTTTCCCCAAGGGAACGCCGGGACATTTTCACATACGAAACACAAATCAAGTTTAATATAACGCAATTTTCCAAAGCAACGAGATAAGTATCATATTACTCTACCCACATTGGACACAAAGGACACTGGGGGCGGGAGTAAAAATCCAGCAGAAGCTTTGTAAGCATCGTACAACAATAATCTGCGGACAGAGGCTTCTCTTTTTGCTGGGGTACAGTCAGAGACAAATTGCTATAAATGTGCCTCATGTATACATACATGCATGTCTATAAACGTCATGGTAAAGGGCTGAGTCGTCATATACACGAAAGAAACTCGTGTGTACCTGCATGTGTTTACATGTGGGTTCAATAGCATGTTTAAGCAAATGAGATCTGTAACTAAATCCATCGCTTAAATGCAGCGATTCACAATCATTTCGAGTTTTTTCTGATAATGATGCAAAGAAACCTTATGTTCACACGTCGCAGTAATGCCGATGTCCACGATATAATTACCTTGAAATGTATTAATAAAAAAGTAACCGAATTTGTAAACCTTTATTAAATATTTTTCAAGTCTACATCGATATGTATATTTGAGAGTTTGGTCACTGACTAATCAGCCTCCGCATAGAACTTATTTCGCTTAATAAACATCATTTGGCATTTAAAACAGTGACGTAGTAAAAAGATCATATGGAAAAAAAATCCAAAAACTATCAGGAAACGCCCCGATTTGCTACAGTAATTGACCCAATTCCTTAGAACATTACGCTGGCAAAACTGTTGTGTCGTCAAAAGCCACCCTAATTATACACCCCAACGTCATTTCCGCAACATCTTATAAATTGTCTCTTTAATCCATTTTGATATAAATTGACCTTTAGCTTTTATACTCTGGGCTGGGAAGAGTGTGAGGGTGGAGTCCCGTCTCACATTACTACAGTGAAAGTTCAGTACTGTCCATTCCGTTTTAGATTCAGTTAAATGTGAATATTTTACAACTGTAGATCTGTGTTTTCCTGCATGATGTTTATGATTAAATGAAACAAGGGTAACCATACCATTTTCATTCAATCAATGTACATAACTTTTATGAGTAATTATTCAAATCAGATGATCAGCCAGTATTGTATTACATCAGCTAAGTCTGTCTTTTATTAACTTTCACAAGCACGACATAAAGATTAAACCCCTTCCATCTCTGTGTGGGTACTGCACCTCACATTACTGATTAAGAATTATCTCCATAAATGCCTACTGATATGAATTTATCATGGCAGCATATTTTTGTGTTATAGGGTGCAGTTATGGGCATTTGCTGTGGCACAGAGGGCCACATTGTACATGCACACCTCCATGGTTCGGGGTTCGAATGCCAGCCTCAGTTTTGTGTTTGTGCACTCCTCCTGTTTGTATATAGTTCCACTGTGTATTCTGGGATATGCAGTGGGTTGAAGTGGCACCTCTACAGTGCCCACAGTGTGTGAGTGTGTGCCCTGTGACGGCCTGGCATTCTGTCTATGGTGTCCCCTCTCTGTGCTCTGCCACCTGAGACAGACCCTGGGCGCGCTGCGGCCCTGTACCCATAAATGCTTGTGTAAATTGTATTAATGTTACAATTATTTTACACAGTGCAGAGTAAAAGCCAGTGCAGCTTTTTATATCGTACATCTGAGGAATAGGCCAAAGGCACAGAACTGGAACTAAAATAAGGCCCCTTTTCTCCTCAGCCTAGGATTTCAAATTCAACAGCATCACAGAGACAGGCCTTGTTCTGTACTTCTGGAGAGAGATGGTTTATACTTTAATGTCAATTCAAGTTTCCCCTTTATTACCTTCAATCAAAATGTATTATTAATAATCATAATCAGCATGAAGGATAAGTTTGTTCAGGGGATAGCGATTATGGTAATTTGCCTGTGTTTAGTCGGCGTAAGTTCAATATTTATTTATTAAGTATAGATTTATACCAGTCTGATTTCTGTGCAGGCAGCATACTTGATGCACATATTGCAAGTTAAGTATGTTTATAAACGATAACAAACGATGTAAAATGGAGCAGGTTAAATTCGTAATCTCTTAGTCTGGCACATAAACATAAACGATGAATAAACGTAAATTATTTCATTCTCAGTACAAATTGTGAAAATATTATTTTCACCCTCATTAGAACGAATTGTTCTAAATTGGCGAGATTATGTGTTTTTGTATTTAAAAAAACGAACTACAAATTTCCCTTTTAAATCCCATGGAAAAAAATCTCAACATTCTTAACAATAACGGCAGGGAATATGGCGATTATGGGAGCACCATAATTTCCTACAAGCATTTAAATGGCGACGATCTGTACATTGGATTACACTGTCTCATATTAACATTGTTTCTTGCCTATGCTTTTACAACCGCCCAGCCTTGTAAATCCTCCCCGTCCGCTGACCGCTTAAGAGCATAGAGTCTGACTGGAGATTTGGAAATCGGCTTTATATGCATCTTACGACCTAAACCTACTATTCTCCCTTTATTATATATTAACGCCATGATTTTTTTTATTGATTAGCGTATTCTGTATTTAAGTAACACTAAGACACGTTTAAAGAAAGCACAGGGATAAATAAAAGATACATCCCTGTGCCTTAGATGCGCGAGTAAAGAAAGGCTCTTTAAAAATGTATCTCCCTTAAGCGTGACTGACCCAGTTCTGTGAAAGCGTGACAGAAATACAATTAAATTGTAAAAGGAGAAGATAAGAACGCCAAATTATCAAATGCAAATTAAACGTGATATTAAATATCCCTTAAAATAACTGATATGGCCAATCGATTGCGCGACGACTAAAGATTGCAAAATGTGTACAAAATAGGCGGTATCCTATGTGATTTGGGGGGTTTTAAAGAGCGTCTGGCTGCGCTAAATGGAGGAAACGCACGAATACCTGTTTACATCCCTCCCGAATTATGCAAATGATGCCATTGTGTGTATGTAGTAACCAGATACAGTTTGCTCACCAGGTACGCTTCTGGGAAAAAAAATGTACCACAAATGTGCCTCCTCCCCCCCCCCCCCCCCCCCCCCCCCCCAGACAATACCAAACCCCAAACACACAAACCCCACACACACCCCCCCCCAAATATGCAAAAGATGCCATTGTGTGGTTGTAGTAACCAAAAACAGTTTGCTCCCCCGGGACGCCTCTGGGAAAAAAAAAGGACCCCAAAAGTGCCCCCCCCCCCCCCCCCCCCCCATACTTAGAGCATGCAAGTTTACATTACAATACACATCGTCAACGCACCGACTGTACCCCGTGGTTTACATGACACATTTATTCTTACTAAATGAATAGCTGGGTTAAAAAAATGCCAAGTAGTCAGTTATACCACGTTTGGCCAACGAACGCAACTGATATTAGACTGAATATTACAATATATCCCCACTCAGAGCGAACCGACCACAGACAGTCATGTAGTATATACAGTTTTATGGGGACACGCGTTACCTTTGTGCATGCCGGTGTATCGGTCCTTCAAAACTGTCAGTTCGTGGATTTTCCCAAACTGTTCGAATAGGGGTTTCAGGTCTTTTTCCTCGAGGTTCCGCGGTATCTGCCCGATAAATAGCTTTATGGCATCTTGGTCTTTCATGTTGCCGCTGTCCGGATGAATGGAAATGGATTCTGACCCGTTCATGGGTTTTGTAAATGTGATCAGAGAGTACTGGTGCTGGTGCGAAATCAGTAGTAGTGGATGTTGGGTCGGTGCGGCCCCCGGTCCAGTGAAAACCAGGCTGGTGTGAGCGGGATGGGGCTGTTGTAGTTGCTGCTGCCTCCTTGTTTCAGTCTGAGTGAATCTGGCCATTCCGAGCTGGGAGCAGACTGGATAATAATGACAACACACACACACACACAGACACACACACACTGAGCGAGAGGAAGCACTCGGCTGGAAACCCAGGCTCACTTTCTATCAGACACACAACACACAGTACACATAGTACAAGAGAGGGGGAGGGCGAGGGGGAAGCTTCCCACAGATGGTCCCATTATCTACTCGTGTGCGACATCAAGTGGAAAAACTACGGCATTGCAAGACTCCCATTTTGGGTTACCCTACTTGGGTATTGTAAACCAGTTTCACTTTCCATTCCGAATCGGGCTAATAGATTACCACTGTCCTAGATGATTAATTTTCCATTTTCTACATTTTCCAAATAGGTAAGAAGAGTGTAGATGATTCACAAATATTGAATTAATCCGGCATGTTATTATATGCGTATAAAAAAAACAAACACATTTCAAGGGATCCTCTAGATAAACTTGCATAATCTTTAAAACTTTAAAAATGAAATGTTAGGACAAGTGGGAACTTTTTATTAGATATTTTCATTTCACTAAAGTAACAGAATCTGTAAGATATTAGGATGTTTCATTATAGAGTCCTGGTTTACTATAATCAAATGACTTGTAATCAAATATTACTACTACTGTGCCGTTTCAGTGTGAATTATGGTACAGTGTTACCACGATACTTTGGCTTGATAGTATCATGCAGCCATTAATATTCTTTACTGTACATTACAGTATAACCGTGACACTGCTTGAGATTTCGGGCCCCATGACAGCATGCAAGCCAGACCAATTCAATTATGTTCCAATTTAGTTTAAGGCCCCTGTCACTCAGAGGCCCTTGGAATTGCTCTAAGCCCCCCACCCCTTTACGGCACCCCTGCATTACAACCATAAAGCCAAACTACCGTTTTGATTGAGAACATTTCTGTACCTTTGCACTCAAGTACGTTTTCGATCAATTACTTTTAAAACAAATTTGAAACAATACAATTCATGCTACCTGAACGTGGAAAGGACTGAAGAGGGGAGTGAAGCTCTGGTCGTGTGACACTGGAGCTGAAGAGACGGGGGGAGGAAGAAGGTTAGATGCAGCAGTGAAGCACACAGCACAGCCATGGAGTCTCCCAGGTCGCCCTACTAGGATTTACAAAACAAATTGCCACAATCCTGAGAACTAGCTTCAGGACACATCAGCTGCTCTCAGATAACCTGATTTTCTAAATAGAAAAAATGGCAGTAATAATAAATAGGAGATATCGCCTGATAACATCCCTGTCGTTTGCAGCTTCTCTGTACTCCGGCTCAGGGAGAGGAGGCACGAGAGGCCTGTCTTCATGTTTTCACCACTCCCTTCAATTCAACGTCAGGTTTGGTGACGTCCACCTCAGCAGCTCCAGTGAAACAACTCAAATAAAGAGCTGAAGGGGGATGTCGCGCACATCTTCCAGGTAGGTGGGCTTTACAAATATCTTTCAGTCACGTTAATTAACAGTCGGGAACAGGTATAGATTCAGTGACTAAATGTTTAAATAATGGCTTCAGTCAAACAGGAGCATACTGTACTCTGATAGCAACCCCTGTTCTAGCAGCTTTATACAACACCTTCAGCATTAGTCAGAGAACCTCACCCTTCCTATTCCCAATTCAAAGTCTGCATTATTCTACTGACAGAATGAGGCAGGACTGATATTTTTATTAAGCTAAAAAAGTCAATAACACTACTTGAGGGGACACAAGTAATTTAGTAACTCAGTTGCTACTGAAGTACAAATCATGCACAAATATAGTCACTGCAGGAAATACATGAACCATTTCCATTGATTAATGATGAACTAACATGGGATCTTACCTGTTACCTGTTAGTTACCTACTAACACATATTTTCTGGTTAATTAATACATTAAGTATGAGCATAGTGCTAAATTGTTTGCACCCCTCAAAACAGGTCAGGTTAGGTTGGGGGGCAGACACTGGTACACCTCAGGATCCCAGTATCCTGGTTGGTGACCCCCCCCAGGCCGACACACAGTCCAGTCCTACCCTCCGGAAGTATCCATCTATCAGCCGCAGCCAGGTGTCACGTGGGCGTCCCCTCGGCCTGTCAGCAATGAGGATCCTGCGAGCCGGATCACCCTCAGGGAAACGCGTCACGTGGCCGTAGCGCCGTAACTGACGCTCCCTCATGATGCAGGTAAGGGGCCTCATTCGGTACTCACTGAGCAAACACTCGTTCGACACAAAGTCAAACCAGCCGTACCCAACCAAGAAGAGTCCATGCATGTCAGTCTTTTATTTCTGTACTATTAGGAGCATGTAACTAAATGTAACTAATACTATTAGGAGCATGTAACTAAATGTAACTAATACTATTAGGAGCATGTAACTAAGGAGCATGTAAACTAGTAATAAGATGCTGACAAGAATATAAACTGATAAAAAAAAGTTGCATATCCACATCCAATAAGGTCTATGCTAACTCCATTTTGGGATATATTTAAGAAATGCAAACACTAATAGTTTTACAATCAAATTAGCTAAACTTCATTATTACCTAATCTTGATATTTAGGATAAAGTCTGTGCAAAAATGGCTCTGAAATACAAGTAGTGACCAACTGTCAGCATAATTAGCTAATACTCGTGGCTTATCTTAGCAAAAGAGATCATACACATATTTATCATCAGTCTTGAAGGAAATTAAAGTCATGTACCTCTCTGCCACCACTCGAGCAAGTCTTTTATCAATGTGTGATAATACAGCTTGGGGTAATTACATTTTATGTTTGCTAAATAAGGTCCGCCCTAACGAAAGAGAGGCCTGTGCAATCCATAAATATTACTGGCAGATTTTTCTGGACATGAAAGTGTCATGTGAAATACTTGGGGTCAATTCATAAAGGATGCCTTTTGTTTTCATACAATACAAGTAACACATTTAAGTTTTTTATTTATTCAGAATTTATTTAGATTATTTTTTTTGGAACTGTAAGCAAATGGTAGAATTGTGTAGAAAGAAAGTGCTGTTCAATAAGTGAACCTGACAACAAAAAGGCCTAAAAAAGATTCTATTTCAGAAAAAGCACACTTTTCTGGCAGAATTGCAGGGTAATTTCGTGTCTTTCAAGGTACACATGATGAGCTTGTAATACTGACGTCAGCAGAGGAACAATACACAAGAGATGTGGTTGCTTTGATGAAAGATGTTTGTTATTATGCTTCCGTTTGATGTCATAGGTTACACAAAATGCTACTATAAATAATTTGAAAATATTGCAATATAACCAACTTATATTCAACAAACTTAGCAACGAGAAACTGTAACATACATTTCATTGTAATGCAAACATGTCAATAGACGGTATTAATATTTAATATTTCAGCCAGGATTTAATGATATGGAACAGCTTTCAGATTTCCAAAAATTTAGGCTCCACAATACTGGAACCAGTTAAGGAAATGAAACTGAAAGTCACTCACTGTTTCTTAAAGGAACATTATACTAGAAAATCAGCCACATGTTCAAGACATGCAAGACACACTAATTACCATAATGTTGAGTATTTATGCATCTTCCAGAACATAAGCACCCTTGATATAGTAGATTTCACACAGAAGGAATTGTGTGTGTGTGTGTGTGTGTGTGTGTGTACGGAGATAACATGAATGCTATTATGAAGACAGAGCCAAGGTCAGGTCAGGCCTACACTGATCAAGTATCACCAGAATCAGGACTGTGTCATAATCACAGTATTAACATGTAGGTTTACTCTTTAGGTATCTATTTGAATATTATCAATTAAAATAAGGCCATTCGTAAACACTCCTCCATTAGAGGATATAAGGGGGTAAATGTGACTGTCGTAAGTTTGTACACTGATATATTATCGACACAAAATAAATGCAGCATGAAGGAGAACCGTGTGTGATGTCACTTGAGAAGACGGTTCTGCCCTGTGTCTGAGATGCTCCGATGTCGTTAAACCAATTTGCTTCCAAATACTGATGCTGTTTGGTTTATGGTTCTGTTACCATTTTAGTTGTCAAAGAGTTAGTTGTCCGAGAATATTATCATTTATCCATTTGTCTCCATTGTATTGTTTTGATGTCATTGTTGTTATTTTAATATTATTTGGATTTTGTTTTAGTATTATTTTTTGAAAATTAAACGTAAAAGTGACAAATATCTCTAAGATTACCATCAAACATTTTAAAAACTTTTTGCGGAGAGAACAGCAGAAGTCCACTAAGCCCCATTTAAACTGGAAAAGTATTTCATTAAATTTAATTTAAGGCGAAATTTAAGTTGAATTTCTTACATGACAGCTGTTCAATTGTCTCATAATTTATATTTTACCTTTTTAGATGTGTCCATATTACATTAACATATTTAAGATGCGTCTGCATTACTCATAATGGAAATTGGACTTTTACATGACAGGTACTTGTTCAAATTTTCGCCAACAAAGGGTTTTTAAGGATCACTGGAGGATGGTTGTGTTCCTGTCAAACCCAGATCTAGCTGGCTGATACTCTGGTTTTTCATAAGCATATGAAAGCATAACCTTAGAGATGCTCAAGGGCTTTTTTTATATTATTTTCCTGGACATTGTTATCCAAGTCAGTAGCCTGTAACTGGCCACAACTTGCTTGATTGTCATAATGCGAGTATATTGCTAGTTAAATGAGATGAATGTCATAAAGCGTAATATTTGTATTTTCAGTAGGTTAATGTGAAATGTACAAGACTTAAAAAGCAGATTTCAGTCGCCACAAATAATCTACCACCCTAGGTAACAATTTTTAAATCATGTTGCGCACAGAATGACAGTTTTGAATGTTGAAAGTAAGGCTGCATCATAATGCAAGGTCTTCGTGTCATGAAAATGGAGCTGGTTTCCCACCTCAAGTGTCACAGACCACGTGTCTCATCTCAGGACTGCAGTTCTCCTGTTTACGCTTTGCCACCTTGGATCTTCCACGTAGCGTTTCATCCTCAGGCCTATCGACTCAGGAATCCATGTCCTCCATCCTGGAGCCCCCACATTGGGTTTCTCACATTAGCTCTATCATTCGGGATTCCAAACCACAAGATTCCCTGCTCGGGTCAGTCATCGCAGCTCTGCCGTCTTGGGTCTTAAGTCTCTGGATCTGTGACCAGAAGATCTCCATTTGGAGCCCCGACCTTAGCAAAACAGTCACGTGTCCATCGGCCCTTGAGCAAGACCTTTGACCCCCCAGTTCCAGGGGTACCGCACGTTGGCGGACCCTCTGCAGTGACCCACAAGCTATGAGGAGCAAGATGGGGTTTGCAAAGAGGAGGATTCTAGTGTAGCTGTACTCGTACTTGCACTAATGGCAAATAAAGGATTTATCCTTTATCTCCCACCTCAATATTGTCGTCTCAGGTATCCAGTCCTCTCTTCTCTGGTATCCTATTCCAGGTCTCCAACTTTCATGGTCCATTGTCATAGGTCCTCCACATCGCAGTCCCCTTTATACATATATTTTGTGATATCAGCAATATTTTTCTTCGTTCTTCAAGCATCATCAGCCCCTCCCCCCTTAAACCTGCTTTTGTTTTACAGGTTCCAACATAAATCCCCAAATCAACATCCCCATAAGCTCATTACCGAGGTTTCGATGTAAATATGCTGTAAATAAAGCTTAGCAGGAACACGGCCCGCCATAAATTCTTTTTTAAATCAAAGCTGCCATTAGGTATGAGTGTCAGAAGATGAATTTCACAGAACTTGGAGAGTCGTCAAGAGCAAGAATGAACAATGATATTGGAGGCTGAGTTATGTGCGCGGCGTAGCTTTATGACTCTTGTCGTTTATCACTTTACACTTAAAAGCCGTATTCTGCGTCAGACTTTACAAAGCGACCCTGACCGTGAGCCGCGTGTTTCGCTCCATGCTAATGTCAGCAGTGGGCTAAAGCTGATGAGCTCTCTCAGTTAGCATGGAGCCGTTCACATTAGTGATAGGACCATCCGTTGAGGCTCAGCGTTACGAAAACCTGACTTACCGCGCGTGTGAATTTGGCCGTCTACGTTAGCGTTCTGTCCGGTGCTGCTCTTCGGCGCGGTCTGAAACTGTTTACTGCCATTTACGATGTGGTAAAAAGGAGAGATTAGTGGTAGGTAAGAAAGAAAGGATCACTTAACATTCCAGGGCTGAACTGTGCCACACTTATCCTCAGACTTGTATGTTTGTGTTATCCATTCACTTCTTCGTTACTTTTGTAATTAATGTGATTTGATTAATTATGATTTTGATGCCGATAATTCAATGGCTTTTCTGTGTTGTTTTTTTTTTTCTTTTTCTTTTTTCTAGGTTGGTCACAAACCCATCACTGTGATATCTATCATCTGTCATCACTATGGGTTCTCTCTGTATCTCACTTTAATGACGTGTCACAGAGAAGTTCCCAGTTCCCAGTATAGCAGTGTTCAGCTACACATACATTGAATATAATAATGATTCAGTTTTATGAAACCGGTTCCATTGGCTCATATGATCCCATCCATGACATTGATTTCAATTTTAAAAAAGTTCAAGCAAACTTTGCATAAGACATGTTTTCATATTTCTTTCCATTACCTCAATTTGTAATATTTTATTTTTATTGTTTCTGACCATGTGGTAGACTGTAATATCAATAAATGTCACATTTAAAATGCTTTTTCAGCTAGACAGTTCATCAGACAGCATCCCCTCTTTTGCAAACTACATTCTTTGTAACGCATTATGCATTTTCTAAGGCAATGCTATAGGTTTGGTTTCAACATTGGTAGAGATCAAATCAGCCCGGACCCCCCCCCTCCCCCCAATGGGATTACCACAGTATTTTGACCATCCATACCCAAATCTACACCCTTGCTTAAAGGTGACTCCAAAATTAGTGTCAATGGGAAACTGACCACCAATGGAGACCACAAGGCACATGTGACGCGTCAGAAGTAACAATCTGCCAAGACAATATGGCTGCAGGAACCCCATATAAATGCTAATTGCGCCTCGGTTTGACGTGAAATAAACACCCATCTAATTATGAGCTGATTTTCAATTTACTCTACAATAATAGGTACAGCTTTTCTTATTCAAAAATAATTTATTAGTGACTGTTTGTAATTACCCACCATTATCAGTCGGAATATGAAGCTCCCATTGGTTTGAATCAACTAGCACATTGAATTCTGCATATTAACTAGACTGGTGAAGGTGCTTTTGATGAGATTGGAAACTGTATGCATTTTTAATACAAGAATACTGAATTTTTTATTATAGTGGATCCAGAGACATAGAAAGAGATCTATGCGCAGTACTCAATTAAGGCTGAATTCCATCCAAAAATGGCATTAAATTAATTTTGATCATCACCAGACTATGCACTTTGTGTCCAAAGAAAAGATTAATACATGCACCTTGAACCAAGAACAGACACTCTGATTTTCAAACGCTCCCTGCCTAGATTTCTACTGGTAGTGTAATACAGGTTTATTTTAGTTATTATTGCTTCCCATTTGCTAAGTGTTGGTAAATTAGGTACGAGTAAGTCATTCATATCCAATGCATATCCAATACAATATGCATTTCCTAAACATTTTAGCGCCGGGGGGGTTGCATGTCCCAGCATGTGTTATTGCTAATACTTGTTGCAATTCCCGTACCTCGCGTGAACCCTGCACGACCCTCGCATGTCTGTAGCATTGCATTACCCGCCCCACGTGTGAGTTTCACCGTTCGGCGTCTGAGTTCCCTGTGTTTCCGTGTTATAGTTGAATTGTTTTTTTTTTTGGATGCGCCTTATAATCCTTGTAAAGGATGCGATATAATAACGCGTCTTTTTTCCCTGTAATCGAGTCTCCCCATCATTCGCCTCTGTCGTGATGCCTTTGTTTGCCTGGTGCAAACATATTGTCATGTTATCGGCAACAGCTTATTTTGGTAGGCCGAGTCAAATTTGTTTCCCAATCGAGGAAACATTTCTTATAGGAGCTTGGTAAACACAAGCACATCTTCGGGAGGGGGGTGGGGGACTTGGCAACAGAGAATCGCGGCAAAGCGCTCCGGAGGAATGCAGTCTTTAAGGTCGACTGGAGTCCACGTCGATTTCATTAATATTACGCGCATTAGGTGTAGTACTTTATTGTCACCACAAGGGGGAAGCTGTGCTTCAGCAGCAACTAGGGTGACTATTGTGATTCGCAATAAAGAGGCGTCAAAGCAAAGCAAATATGCACACAAAGTTTTCTGACAGTAGAAAACGAATGTCGGCCTGAAACAGCACGACTATAGACATTTCAGGCAGTTTTAGGTCCCAAATAAGAGGACATGTATGGTATAAAGAGAACGTGTGGACCAAGGTTACTATAGTTAACGAAAACGAACGAAAAAACTAAAACTAGAATTGAAAAAGCATTTTTGTTAATTGAAATAAAAATAACAACGAGAGTTTTTTTAAAAAAACGAAAACTAACTGAAACTGTTTTATGTGTATACAAAACGAACTTAAACGAACTAATATTATAGCAAAAACGTCCTCCGTTTTCGTCTTTGTAATAAGCCTTTTGGGTTGAATTAAAATATATTTATTTCACGCTGCCAGTTTTAAGCCAGGTGTTTGACCCGTATGGTACCACGTAGTCTGTGACGTCTCGTGTCCATAGTCTGTCCGCGACGGCGCCGGCTAGCGTGATGGCTGCGGCGAAAGTCGGAAGAAAGCGGCAGAGTCCTA
>JAODKE010000035.1:5851782-5866579 GCA_026779605.1 Mormyrus hasselquistii | reverse complement strand
ATATATATAGAGAGAGAGAGAGAGAGAGAGAGAGAGAGAGAGAAAGAGAGAGATAGATATTTATCTAAACAGATATGAATTATTGAAACTGTCAGAATTTTACTAAAACTTAATTTTATATTTGATTGGCAATCCAATATGTAAGTCAATGTCCATTATTAATGATTACTTCAGTACTGAAAGCACCCGCCAATCGTCAAACCACAATCGTGATTAATGAGGCGTTTGTCAGGCTCTGTTCTCAAGGACAGTCCCGATCACTGCCCTTTCTCTACCACTACCCCATACTCTGAAGGATCAGAAACTGATCTATAATAGATGAAAGGTGACAGTGATGTCGGCTTTTTCTCAAATGAGGTCAAGAGAGCGAGCATCTTATTTTAGGCAAGAAAAACTTGGAAGTATTGCACGCACCAACGTCAAATGAAGGCTGAAAATATTAGCGATCGGTGCATAATTTTAAACAAATCTGGATGGAGAACTTATGAGGGAAAAGTAGACGGAGAAACGGGGTCACGTCTCAAAGGACATTGGCTACGACTGCATGGCTTTGTCAATCAAAAACGGAAACCTTAGAAAGTTGAATGCATTTGAATAAACCACCCCCTTCGCTAAGAAGCTATCGAGCAGCTCTGCGGCTATTTACACCCCAGCGTCCATCTGCACCAGCACCAATACGGGGGGGGCCTCGGCCACTTTGGCTTTCCGGGGCAGCCGGACGAGACGGCGGATGGAAGCCGTGGCGCGGAGGACGATGTCCTTGAGTCCTGCCCGGAACTCGCGGCGGATCAGGCAGTACAGCAGAGGGTTCAGGCAGCTGTTGGCGTGGGCGAGGCAGACGGTAAGGGGGAAGGCGTATGCCTGCGCGTTGTAGAAGGCCTTGCTGAAGGGCACCAGATCAAACTTGATGAGAACCCCCCACGTGGTGAGGGCCTGGTTGGGCAGCCAGCACAGGAAGAATGAGAGCACCACGATGACGATGGACCTGGTGACTTTAGAGCAGCGTCGCTGTCTGTTTGGCTCCATGTCGGGACCCATGGATGCGCAGATGCGCCGTCGCAGCACGAAGCGGAGCAAGAGCAGGTAGCAGACGGAGATGACTACCAGAGGGATGACGAAGCCTAACAGGACCTTCTGCGTCTGGTAAAGGCCCAGGAGAAGCTGGGGGTCCCAGCTGCCCGACTCAGGGAAGCGCACCAGACACAGCTCGTCGTCCGAAATCTGCACGCTGGTGGAGTAGATGGCGTGAGGCAGAGTGGCCAGCAGCGACACCACCCAGACGGCCAGGCTCACCCACCTGGAGCCCAGGGCAGCCGTCCGGCCGCTGTACATCTTCAGCGAGAAGGCCACGGCGCAGTAGCGCGCCACGCTCATGGCCGTCAGGAAGAAGACGCTGGCGTACATGTTCATGGTGGTGACCGAGCTGACGATCTTGCACATGACCTTTCCAAACGGCCAGCGGAAGTCCAAGGCGGTGTCCACAGCCCAGAAGGGCAGCGTCAGGACGAACTGCAGGTCAGTGAGGGCCAGGCCCATCACGAAACAGTTTATGGAGGACTGCTTGTGCCGGTGGCGTGAGTGGAGCAGGTACAACGCTAGGAGATTGCCTACAAGCCCCAGAGCGCACACCACAGAGTACACCAGGGCGATCGCCACGCGCATGGCCGCATTCGAGCTGTCGCCCTGCAGCTCCGAGCCAGCCTCCCTCGTCAAGAAGTGTAGCCAGCAGTGTAAAGTCAGATTTCCCAAATGGCCAGCCAGCCCAGTGCTATCCTCCAGTGCCATTCCACACAAACCCGGCCCAAATGTTTGCACACTGTTGTTCTTCTGCATGACTAATACACTTGATCCTTAGGTTTTAAAAGCACATCTTAAGCTGTTAATCTTTTTAAGTAGCAACTCAGGTTATTGCAGCAACTACAGAAATAAAACAGTTCATTTTGAGCATATATTGATAATATCTTACCCTTCCCTGGCTTTGGAAGAGACACTTGCGGCATAGGGAAGGAAGCGGCTCCTCTCTGCGGGTCCCTTTGTACCACTGTGAGCTCAGCAGCGCGCCTCGTGTTCTTTTATACCTGCGCGCACTGTGGTAAAAACGCGCACCGGCTCCCCAGCATCGACCTACTTCACGGTCTCCGGGTCCGGGACGGCGCAACTGCGATTCTAACACGACAGCTTGCGTTATGAAAAATAACCTAGTTAAGACTCGTGTTTTGGTTCAGTTTTAGTCTGGTTTGATTTGATTGGTTTGAAGAAAATGTCGAATCTATAGGATCGAGTCATTATAATCGAACAATCGATGAGCGATGGTGAAACGCCGCAGGTCCAGTTATATTAAATGCATGAAATAAATGTATAACAAAGAAAGAAAGACAATCCAATAAAATTAAAACAAAATTTAAAACTAAAATAAATAAGAGATACATAATATACGTCTATACAATTGCTTATAAACAAATAATAAACAATGTTTGTAGCAAAGTTATGTGTCTACATATTTATTGTATTTGTTGTTTTGTCAAATCCAATTCATGCCCAAGTAGGTTACATGTATTTATTTGTTTATTTGGCTAATTTTGCTTTTGAACATATTCTGCGACTTTCCGATCTGGGTGAACAGTGTAGCCTATTGAACGATGGAAAATCAGTGTAAAATTGCCCATGACCACCCCGTCATATATGCTTACATTTTGTGATTATGTATATGCAATACAGTATGTCAAAACTAGACAGCCTTAAATTATTCCTGGTTTAGGAAAATACAGTGATACACTCGTCTTCCTTTGTTTCTTTTCTCAAAAGCCAAAGACATAAGAGAGATATAAAATAATTAAACCTTAGATCTCTAGGCAACATTGTCCAAAAACCATTTTAAACATCACGGAATAATTCCCAAAGAACACTAAATAGCCATGAAACTTAGCTATCAAGATAACCGGAAAATATATATCTTGTACTTTTACCAATAAACATATTTGTTTAACACGTTAGCAACGCTAACTCTTTCTCAGAAAACCTCAAAGAAAAGCACAGACTTCGCTTACACTCTCAGTAAAATTAGAAAGTATAAAAAATATTTTCATATATTTACCCACAATAATAGTGTACTTTATACTGCATAACCATGTTTCCTGCTCCGGTACTCAGTTATGATCTGACATAGCAGTGTGTTGTGCACAGTAAGCTGGGGAGTTTTTGAACTGTGACACAGAGGCTTTGGCCCGTGTCAGTGTGTGGTTTCAGTTCTGTCACCCCCAGCAGTCTGTTTGCTTAGTGTTTCCACTGGCAGAAATAGTAGCTATGGGATAGATGGATGGATGGATGGATGCTGTGTTGTAGTAATTTATAAAATATTTTTATTGTATATTTATTTATAGGCAGAAACATATTTCTGTACTTGACTATAACGATCTTTAAGACACAGGGTGCTGTTTCCACTTCCGTGGTTTCAGACAAAAATCGAAGCATGACTTTGCTCTGAATTTATGAATGTTTTGGCCTCACTGCCTGCCAGGAATTTCACAGAACGGAGACTCTCATACGGGCAGCTCTGATGTCCCGTTTCATTATGGTTTAAACACCTCATCCTCTTACAGTCCAGAAGAATGAAAAAATGTTTTGCACAGTGTCTAATGGTACAGCTGAGCCGGAGAGCAGAAGCAGCAGAATCTTTCTCTATTTATATTTGTCAGTGACCAATTTCTGAGTAAATTCCTCCAGGGGGAACTAGTGTTGTTGATTTGGAAAAAATAAATTAAAAAATGTGTTTTTGGCTTGTTGTCTACAGTCTGCACATCACATCTACTGTTGTGGCTGTGTATGTAGTTATGCTGCATGATTTGGGGTTCAGATGAACCCTGAGAATGGGCTGCCTCATAGGATAACTGGTATTGTGTTACTAAATGTTAGTGATTGTACATGGGGTATATACAGATTCCTGGTTAGTACATGGGGTATATACAGACTCCTGGTTAGTACATGGGGTATATACAGACTGCTGCTTAGTACATGGGGTATATACAGACTGCTGGTTAGCTGAGATTCAGGGCACTAGTGCATGGAGAATTTTAATTTCACTACAAATCCAAACTGCTTTAGGGTGGTAAGACCCTGTCTGCCCCCTGTGATTATTAATTAAAGTTATTAGTGTCTTATTAATGTGTAGTCAGATTACTATCCTGCTTGATGACGCAGGTGATGGATTAAAGTGAGTATGTCGATGTGGGGGGAAAAGCAGGGTTGGGATATGAATTCTGCTTTTCAAACAAGCCTGGACATAATATTGCTGATGAGACGCGAGATCCCTCACATCTGCCCCGTGAATCTGCCTTTTGTGGCAACTTGTCAACAGCTACAGAAGGGAAAATGAAAATTCGATATTCGATTTAGCAGAAATGCTGAATGAGGGGGCAGCATGTGGCTCAGTGGGCTATGTCTGTGGCTCCTTCAGCAAGGCCCTTAACCCCCAGCTCCCTGGGCGCCTCTACAGGTGGCTGCCTTTCGCAGACAACTTGCGCTACAAAAAGAGCAAGTTGAGGGAGGTGTAAAAATAATTTCCCCACGGGGATCAAAGTTCAAAGTTCAAAGTTCTATTATTCAGATTTCAGTCACACTTTATATCTACCAACAACACTGCAAGAGTCCAAGGTTCCTGTCATACGTACGAAGTACAATGAAATTCTTGCTTGAATGCCTTCTCCACACACTGCATAAAATTAACAGAACAGTACTACGTTGTAATACAGTTAATACTACAGTAAGTACAAAATACTAGCTACTACTGGATATTTAGCAACATATAATACAACATTCAACATGAGGTAGTAATGTGATTACGTGTCAGAGAATTCTGTAGCAGTATTACAGAGTTAGCAGCAAATAATCAGTGAGACGACACAGTGTTAAGCATAAAAGCAAAGTACTTTTGTAAAGCTTACTATTAATACTGCCCATTAGCGTGTGTCAAACCATGTTACAGCATTAGGGTAGAAGCTGTCCCTGAATTTTTATGAGTCTGATAATATTACGTGTTTGGGGGCTTAAGCACACCTAATTATTTTTTTGTGTTTTTTTTCTCTCTTTCTCTATGCTTACAATAACCAAGTAGCTACACTAGTGGCTAAAATTGTGGAAACGTCTAGCATTTTTGGCATTACACTTTACCAATTACTACACAGATTTTGGCGATAAAGAATCACGCTCATTTACAAATATCATGGACGATTGAATAAGTAACGGGAGTATCTGGGATAAAGTTCTTCAATCGCTAAAACTTGGAAGTGTTTCCCCAATTTTGGCCGTCTTCAGAGCCTTAGTCTTACTTTCTGTCAGTCTTATATTGCTGAAATGCATAAAAGGGAAAATTGTTAAATATGATAAATCCCTACAGTTTTGTGTCCGTGTCATTTTGCAGTAATTTAATATTTGCGTTATGAAGTCTGGCAAATGAAAAATACAGATGTGATGAAGGAAAATAACACAGACACAGCAAACCAGAAACAATTAAAGACACAGGACTATAATGCTGTCCCACGGGGGAAACCGTGCAGGAAAGAGAACTTTCTGAATTATGAATTGTGAGACTATATGGATGTCTCTCCCTGTGCTAGATGCTGCTCAAAGAATTCAGAAACCTGATTTAGAGGATTTAGCACCCAAATCAAAAGGGACCTCGGAGTGTTTACAGATGCTGAATGCGTTGCATGTAAAGGGCCGTTCAGAGCGCTCGTCTGTAGCCGCTTACATGTGCGAGTGGGTGTAGCGCGGCATTTCAGCCACACCAAATATGGCAGCGTTTGTTTGTGGCAGAACAGCCCAGACACTCTGGGATAGTTCAATGAAAAGTGACAAATGCTGATGGGTTTTCAAGTGGCCCAGAGAGTCAGGCTCTACTATTCTGCCCAAATTACTGAGCTCTGTGCCTTTGAGGTACAGAGTTAATTATTCAGTTATTCTTTCAGAATATTGTATCCCAATATGGTTTGTTTTCTCTCTCCCATCCTCTCCCTCGGTCTCCTCTGCGCCCCTTGGTCGATCGTCTCCCACCAGGCATTTTAGCGCACGGTGTTCCACAGGATAATTAAAAACAACAAACAAATGTCTGATCTGTTACCATCTGGCATATATATGTGTGTGTGTATGTGCACAACCACTCTATATTTTTAAACAAATCTGCATGTTTAAATTCCAATTTAATCGTTTAATCGTCAACCAAATGTCCCCCACAATGTAATAAAAAACAATTATCGTGACGTTGTAGGGACCATTCTTCAGGTCCCCACAAACATTTATGTATGCAATCAAAAGACTTAAAATTCAAAAGTCTTGTATTTTGTTTTTCTACTTATGGTTACGGTTAGGGCAGGGTGGGGGTTAGGGCTGTCATGTTGGGATTAGAGTTTTCCCCATAGAAATTAATGGAGTCCCCACAATGATATAATTACAAACCTGTGTGTGTGTTTAATTTATGTTCCATGACTTGGGACTGTGAGTGGCTCAGTGGACTAAGCCTGTGTGTCTATAACCATAAGATCACAGGTTCAAACCCAGCTTCAGTACAGCTGTGGATCCTTGAGCAAGGCCCTTAACCCCCCGGCTCCCTGATGGCTGCCCTTTGCGGACAGCTTACTCTACAAAGAGCAAGTTGAGGGAGGTGTAAAAAGAAATTCCCCACAGGGACAGTAAAGGTTCAATCATAATAATTGTTCTAAATTCCATCATCTTAAAGGGTTGAGAATTTTTTAATCAGTGGTGCATTGCTGTTGCTGTATTAAGATCTTGCTTAAGCTCTCCTTGGAAATCATACACAGATAGCATGTTTTTGACATTTCCACAGAACCTCAGCTGAATTCAAGTCTGACACTGACAGTGACTGACTTACACTTTTGTAATCCTCTTATTTTGCCGATAAAAAATACTCCCTCCGGTCTCCAGAGGCATGGATAAAAAGGTTTAGGATACAGGGGATTTGAAATAAACTGTTATTTTATTTACCAGCCAAAACGGGATCGGACACTCAGCTTAACACTCACTGGACTCCCAGAAAAAAGTTAAAACTCTCTCTCATGCTCCCCCCCCCTGCCCCCCAACCATCCAGTTCCATCTTAAGAACCAAGTGCCCAGACACATTCTACCGCATTATATGTAAGCACACTACAGGTTCTTTCAGTCTGCACATTTTACAACTTAAACAAATTAAAATCTAGCCCTAGACCTTCTTCATAAGTGTTGGCCGATCCTATCGGTGACATAGGTGGCCACCAAGGGTTGGCGTCTTCTGAAGAAGCACCAGCTTCAAGAAGATTTCACTTTGTCTTGGACATTGCACACCACACCGCTCTTGGCCCTGGACACACCTGCATCTTCTGGAGTAAAGCTTACCAGGGCAGCACCTGCTGGAAGGCTTCCCTCAGCTTCTGCATGGGCTTCAAGTGACAAAGCCCTACCTCCCACCATCCAGGAAATCAGTGTTTTCTGTTCTATCTCTCTCTTTTCTTTCGTAAGTCTTCTAGCTTAGGGGTTTTCCTCACCTACCCCATCTAGCACTCCAGAGCTTGGGGGTCACAGCGCAAAAATAAGTCAATACGATATAAATGTAACGTTCATAAGTCAATAACTCAATTCACGATAAGCGTTGTCGGCTGGGTGGCGGTGGGCGATATTTTCATGCATTCCGTGATCCACCAGTTCAGAAATACTGTTCTGGCAGTTTCCTACCAGCAACGCAGTTCACTGGCAGATGGTGATGACTAGATGACACTGTTAGGTCTGCATCAGTGGTACAGCTTGTCAGTTAGACACAAAATGTATTCAAATGTATTCATATACATTCCACAGCCATCGCATTGTGGAATGGATGGGTTTTGAGTCTTTAAACACTGACGATACATTTAACATGAAGAATTTATTTGTAGATGAGACAAGTTTCTTCAGACTAAGCTCAACCAAACACTTATAGAACAGTCAGCTGGGCTAAAAGCCGACGATGACGAAGAGCCCTGACGGAGGAGTGAAATTTCTCGGGTAGGTCCCCAGATATAGTTTTTCGCGTTCCAATAGACCTGTACAAGCAAACTAACTGAGAATGATGGCTAGTCCACTTGGACTCAAAAATACTGTTATTCAGAGGCTCATGGCCAGTGACCATGCAATTCACTATAGTCCATTATATAGCCTAGGAGCAATTTTTCATAGCAGCAGAGGAACAAGCACCATCTTTCATATCTGCATGAAATGCAAGCAGAAGGTCAGGAGGAAAACCCTAAGAAGCAACAAATGACCTTCTAAGAGGGTCATTGGAAAACTGCTCACACATCTACAAAACCTGTCTAACAGCTTCAGAACTTTGTTCCATTCAGCACCATAAGGCCTCAGTTCTTGGTCACTTCCCATTTGCAATCTTGACCTAGTTGATGTCTGTAAGAATGAGTTGTGTGTCTAAACCCTGTACAATCTAGTAAGATTTCCTCTCAACATAGATCTCCAGGAAAATAAACCTTCTAGCAGATAGATCACCTGTGAACCATCAAAATGTTAGTTTATAATTGTAATAAGTATGGAAAGGATTTCATCAAAGCTGGACATGTACCTCACAGCTGACATTCTTTGAGTCACAGTAATCATAAAGTTCTCATGATCTTAAGGTTTTAGCAAAATCCTCACCACATCTAATGAATGCGAAATTATGAGCCTGAGGAGCGTTTCTAAGCAGCTTAATGCTTATCTACAATCTACAAGACACAATTTCTCAGTGTAATGCCTCACTGATTTAGATAAGTGACATACCTATACTCCTCAGTTTGCTTGATGACATTCATGAAACTAATCATTGACAATAAGGTTATTATTCATGCAGAACTTAAGGTGTCCAGCCTGCCCCACAGAAGAGTTGTTGGTGTGGCCAGTAGGGGGAGCCCATCCTGGGGGCCGTGTGGATCCCAATGCCCCAATGCAGTGACAAGAACACTGTGCTGTAAAAATGGTGCCATCCTTTGGATGAGACATGAAACCAAGGTCCTGACTCTCTGAGGTCATAAAAGATCCCTGGATATTCTACAAAATAGAAGGGTTGGTACCCTGATGTCCTGGCTAAAG
Organism: Mormyrus hasselquistii; assembly: GCA_026779605.1. Classification (NCBI taxonomy): domain Eukaryota; kingdom Metazoa; phylum Chordata; class Actinopteri; order Osteoglossiformes; family Mormyridae; genus Mormyrus; species Mormyrus hasselquistii. The sequence continues at coordinate 5,857,483 of JAODKE010000035.1, read as the reverse complement.
TTGCCCGATGTGGCCTTTTCAAGTCTGGCCTCCTAATCATTCCCTAAATCTAACTGGTGAACTCTCTCCTGCCCATTCACCACCTTAGCTACTGCATGGTGGGCATATTGGTGCAGAATGGCTGTTGCTGCATCATCCAGGTGGGGGCGACACAATAGTAATGGTTGAAGTGCCTTCCCATTGGTTCAGTAAAGCATTTTGGGTAACTTGAAAAGCGCTATATAAATGTAACACTCATTCATCCGCTCTATACAAAATGAACAATTGGCCCAGAGGCCTTCAAGTTCTGCTACCTGCACTCTACGCACCATCTGCCTGTCTACATGCTCTAACCCCTTCAGTCTCCAGGCAGGAGTTGCTCTTCAGGGGCATCACACACCAGATATTTCTGAAGAGGCTGTAATGACAGCTGAATCTCATAATGTTCTTTAGGGACAGCATAGGCAAGACAGGCAACTGCCTGGGGCCCCCGAGGGCGGCCGATTACACGGTACATTGCAACAACAAATCTGCTTTATTTGTGTATTCTGTTTCAAACAGTAAGATGAAAAGAAAAGAAAGGAATTGAGTTTCTTTGTTGATATTATGAATTTAGACTTCACACTAAAATAATGATGATAAATTTCACCATGAAAGGGGGGGTGCATTGGAGGGCCACATGGAGTTTTCTGCCTCGTGCCCCCAGTGAAACTAGAATTGCCTCTCAGTCTGTACCCCACCCAACTAAATCATACACTTTGGCTAAACCCTGTTCCCCACAATCCTTTTCTGGATAAGCAGAATGTCACAAACATGCTGGTACGGAGCAGGGAAGCAGACACAGGACTCCAGGGATTTGGGGAAAAGAGGGAGGGGACACTCAGGAACACGGAGCAACAAGCAGAATTGGCGTCAATAACCGGACTGGGGAAACGTTCAGACTCTCACTTAGATACACAGAATTACTTAACACAGCTATAAATAGCTGATAACAAGAGGCCGTGGCACACAGGGGGATCGGAACAGATCAGGGCATGACACAGAAGATGGATGGATGGACTGATTTTTTTCTTTTAAAACTTACATAAATATTGAAGCATGAAGAGGAGTGCATAGATGTCTAGTATAAGAAAAATATATAAAGTAGCCCTGAAATGAGTATGTTAGGCTATAGGTTTTAGAGGAGCTGAGGGGCAACTCAGAGACAAGCACAGCTGCCTCGCACTTCTGGGGCTGCAGGTTGAAATCCTTGTCTGCTTTTGCTGTATAGATTGCATGTCCCCGATTTCATGTTTTTTTTTTTCCGCAGTCCAAAGACTTGCAGTTCAGGTAACTGCCATCAATAATTTGCCCCTTGATATGTGCCCTGTGATGCACTGGCATCCCACCGGCTCATACCCTCTGCCTCACAGCCCGTGCTGCCAGTAATTGCCCCCAGACCCCTTACAATGCTGCCCAGAATATATGGCTAGCAGTTGGATTTGTGGAGGTGAAAAATGGCGTGAGGATGGGGAAAACAACTGCAAACTCTTTACAGTTAACCACCGTGAAAGTGCTCTCAAATGGATGTGTTTATCTGGAAAAGTTTGCCCAAAAACACAGCAAAAGGGAATAATTTGCATGATGGAGTAAAAACCAGGGGTCCTCTTAGACTGCCTCTTTCGTGATGCACAGTGCTTGTGTCTGCAGTGGCAGGCAGTAGATGGTTCTGGCCTTTGATGATGTTAGATGGATAATGAAGGTGATGTAAGTCTGTGCTAATTAATGGTGTTGGTCATAGAGAAGTTCTTTCCTTGATTATATTCTTGGGAAAACTGGGCCAGAGAAGTGTCACCGCTAGCAAAGCATGGCTGCAGTCCAAGGGCAGTTTGAATTTGATGTTTTCAGCTTGGTATTTTGAAACGCCAGTTTCAGAAGTGGTATTTTTTAGCTCATCTGGGAATCTCTCTCACTTATTCCATTAACAGGCCAGAAGGATCTTTACATTCTGAGAGCGTAGGAGCGTCAGCACAATGAGCAATTAATAAAGTCTAGCAGGTAAAAAACAGACATGAAAAAAAAGAGTTTCCTTGGGGAAATTTCAGTGTCGATAAATGAAAACTTGTTGCTCAAAAGAAAGTTTAAAAATGTCTCTTTAGGAAATGTGTAGTTAATGAAGAGGCAAAATGTGTAAATCAAATTTCCCTGCACAAACGGCAACTTCCTGCCGTCGTCACATGTCATCATAATGGGCATGCGATTGAAGGTCCGCTAGTCATAGCTCTCACACGCCCGATGACAGGGTTTCCATGGCGATGTCCTTGCTCATCTGTGTTTCCCAACTCGGTCTTTTTGCTTCCTACCAGCTCCCAATAGGGAGCAAAAACATGGAGGGTCTGCAGGACCCTGGGGACCGGATTAGGGAACATCGCCATAGGGTAAGGGTATCTGTGCCCAGAGTAAGGGCAGTCAGAAACAGTGAGTATCTGTGAAGGCTAGAATTGGTCCAAGGACCAAGAATAAGAAACATGAAGCATTTCTAGAGTTCTGTCCAGACCTCAGAGATGGTCAGGGATCAGGGATGCAACATCTCATACTGAAATTTTACTTATCATAATAACAGCACTTACAGAGGTTTGATGACAGTCAATTATAAATAAGATTACAGCCACAAATTACCAGAGGTGGATAGTTCAGGTCCATAAAGTACAAATCCAGAACAAGATTTTGTTTCAACCAGCAAGTCACCGAATACTCAGCTAGTTTGCCAAAACAAAATCTTGGTCGGGATTTTTTCTTTCAGGACCTGAATTATCAACTTCTGCAAATTGAACCCATTATCTGTCTCTGCAATTTGCATTCTAGATTCCAACAAATTAACTTGTGTTTTATTTGTGCTGAGCAGTACATGGGCTCCAAACTCACATTCCAGCAGTACATGGGCTCCAAACTCACATTCCTTGTCCGTTACATTCACCTTACGCTGAGTCAGACCTCACGTTGTTTACATCTACTGCATAAGAATCACATTTCACAGAAAGAACCACTGCAGGAGGCTCAGGTATCTTCCATAAAACGCATCACATGGGATGAATACATCATGAGTTTCAAACTATGACAGAAACATTTGAATATTTTAGATGGATTTTGGTAATAAAACTAACCGGGGTGAACGTTATTAAATCCTGGGTGTTTTTCAATACCTAGAACATAAACTAGTATTTGAGGTCTTGGCAAATCCTGGGTGTTTTTCAGTAACTACAGTAGAACACAAAGATCGTACTTGTGGTCTTGGCAAGAGCGGTCTGGCTAACCTGCATCCTAACACACTTGGGCCACAATGAATCATGGGATTGGTGTCACTTGTACTTCTGTTCTTAGTATTGTAACTGCTTTTTGGCAATGGAAGCTGACGTGCAAGGAGTGCAGGAAAACACATATACGGCCAAGTGTGCATATTGAGAAACACCCCCTGTATACAAAGGCTGTGGTGGCCGTAAGGAAAGACAGAACACAGACCCGGAATCCTCCCTGGCATGTCACCCTATTTTAATGGCTTTAAGATGTCCTCACAGTGCACACCTGTTTTTAAACACTGATTTATCCAGACGTTTCAGACGCAATAGTCGATCCATTCTACTTGCTCTGTGAGACCTTTTATATGATCAACCGTGTTTCTACTAAAAGCCTTTTAGTTTATGCAATGCTGAAAGCAACAACGCAGAACGTGACAGCATGGTCAGCTACCTCTGCCGTGGCATGAAGCTGCGCGTAGTTTGTGATTATTACACGAACATCATCGGGCTTTAACAGGTCGCCTTTGGACATGATTAGTCGCTACTTGGGCGGTATATATAATGTGATATTTTTGTTTTGCTAATGTGGCTAAGTAATAAGAAATATGCTAGAATTATCTATATAAATGTTAAGTAACACATATTCATTGAAGTCACAACTGTGCTGACAAAAACATTATGGGACTTCAGCAGTCATTACTGCCTCCTCAGAAATATCTGGCGCGTGACGCCCCTGAAGAGCGGAATATAAATCATAGACATCCCCGGCACGCGGATGGCTAATAAATTTCAATTTGCCCACATCTCTGAGCGTGAATCGACAAGACGTGAGATGTATGTGAGGTGCCGAGGACAAAGAGCAATACGACCAAGCGACTGCCATCACAATTCAACAGAACTGCTAAGTATGGTTACTTATGCATCTGAGTGGGGAAAAACACAGGATGGACACAAACTGCAAGCAGAGCAATTTTAGTGATCCTGAAAGTAATACAGCCCCCATCTTTACTCTACTGTATACACTATCATGTCATTCCTTCCTAGTTCCTCCCACCAGCATCCAGCCAGCCAATCAGAACTCAGAGAAATGAATAACAATGTGAGTTCAATAGCTCGACTTCAACAGATTAACAGGTGGTGGGTCCAAGCAACTGGAAGATGCAGGGCCATCCAACCAGATGTCTTGGTCATTTTTCCTTCTGCCCTCAGAACATTTTTTGTGCAAGTAAAACTCCCATGAGCTGATAAACCCTTAAGGGAAAATCTGTCTTTTTTTTCCTGGCTTCTGATTAATACGACTGTCTGTCTTTTTTAGTTCAGGAAGGTGAGACAAGAGACGCACAGTCAGCTTTCCTGGAGATTAAAGGCATCTGAATGATGTCACCAGACTGCGTGTAAGATGAATCTGGAAATGTTTGTTATGCATAAGCATTTCAGCAAAGAATAAAGGAAAAAAATACAACTATTATGTGCTAAATACAATGGAGATTACAGCAGGTGCCGCCAAAATATGAAAGTGAGCTCTGTGAAAAGGCAAAAGTCAATAACTAGAAATTAATGTCTACAAGAGTCATGTGAAATAAAAATTAACTTTAATCTCACTTTCAGGTACAGAGGTGAGAGAGGAGACGCTTAAGAGATCTTAAAGTTGTCCTGAAAAAAAAACTCATTTATTCTGATATCAGCAAATATTGAAAACGATAGACTTTATTATGCTCTTGGGTAATAGGTTAATCCTGTGGTCTGATTAAGAGATTGCATTTAATTTCCTCTGAAGACCTGCTGTTTTTGAATGAATTCACTTTTATGTCTGGAATTATCTTTGAAATTGTGCATCGTACCACAGCTTATGTAAGATTCTTTCATTGTTGCCCCACTTTTGGTGACAAAAAAAGCACGAACAATGTAAGTTTCAGCTGAGCACTGGAATAAAAGTTTAAAATAGTTCATCAAAAGCGACTCACATCTCATGTTCTGTCCCAGAAACAAAATGAAAAAATGTAAATAAAACATACAGCTCTGGGAAAAATTAAGATTCCACAGCAGAATTTTTAGTTTCACTCACTTCTTAATTTATGAGTATGTTCCTGTGTAAAATACATTTTTTTGCAAACTCCAACCTGGCTCTTCTCTGTTTCTCATTAATGAAGGGCTTCTTCCTTACTTTACGGGACTTCACTCCTGCTTCTAGTAGCCTGTTGTGATTGTCCTAGCAGTGCACTTCACACTACTAAATGTTTCCCATTGTTTTTGAAGGTCACTTGAGGTCATCCTCCAATTTATGAGGCACTGCTGGATAAGCTAATAAAATTCTGCCTTCCTTTAAATATGTCTTAAACCAATTTGAAACAGTCCCAGTTAAACCAATATTGTCATGATCCGCTCCGTCCGATCCTCCCGTGTGCCACGCCCACCTCATTACCTGGTGTTCCTGCCCGATTGTTTTC